>CM034151.1:117677073-118277073 GCA_019776745.2 Taxus chinensis
TATGCACATCTTGCATATCATATCACACCATCACAATCACACAACATCTGCACATCTTGGTTTCCTTTAATTTTGTTAGCTTATACTATTTACATGTTACACTTTATTTCCAATGCGAGCTAGATTCTTAGTATGTCATTATATTTTTCTACACACACATGTGCATTCACATGGTATCTTGACGTGAATGCATGAATTTTATATATTCTTACATGATACATTATGCTTAACACTACTCTTTACTAGTCCTGCCTAGGCACTTGGGGGCATCTACCTTTTCTACTCTCATACTCCACACTCAAAGGTTCTATTGTTACAATATTTACTACTTCTTATCACTAGAACTTACTTTTCATTGATATATACATGCTTTGACATACTACTTATATTTCTAACATTCTAATGGGTGCTTCATGTGTAGCATTTTCCTTTCAAGATTCTATACAACCATGGATATCTGTTACTTTTTTCTATTAATGTTTGTTATTATTTACAAGATATGCCCTATGTCATGCTTGATCATTGTTTTCTTATGGTCACTTTGACCTTGATTTTCTGTGAAATTGTGAGTAATGTCCCATGTATACAACCCTCTTTTCATGGTACCTCTTGTCTTCAGAGTTGTTTGCTATGTTGTATTATATTGCATTCTATATCCTTTACATTAACACTTGTTTCTATCCTATATTGTTAACATGTGCCTTGGTTTCTACAATACACATCCTCTACCCTCTACATGTATATAACCTATGATATTCATATTGCTCTATGATCCTCTCATTTGGACCACATCCTCCTACATTCATCACACACACCCAAATGAGGGGGAAACTATTGGGTGAAAAAATCACCCTTCTAGCATCACAAAGCTCAAGAATAGAACAAAACACTACATAATTGGAAAATGCACATAGCTACAAAGTGGTATAGAATAATACTTAGACCAAAAACATAGAGAAGACACTATCACCTAGTATCAGATAGGAACAATGGGAACTTGTGTCCCATTTGAGTGCTTGTGTCCTAGGGGTAAAAATAGATAGTTTAAACCATTTCAAAAAAAATTCCAAGAGGTTATAATATGAATCTATAGTATCAATTACTTGGCTTCAGTTACATAATTTAATCATTCGACTACAATTCAGCTATAATTAAGTTACAATTCCGTAAAAAATCAGTTAAAAATCAGGATGTGCCAATTTTTAATGGCACTTATCATTTTAGAAGTGCCATGGAAGGAGAGAGAAAAAATCTCTCCCCAACACTCTTTTCCTTGGCGTGAGATTGCCCAAAAAAATCGTCATTGGTGTGAGATCACCCAAAAACATCATCCTTGGCGGGAGATCACCTAAAAACCTCTTCCTTGGTGTGAGATCAGCTAAAAAAATCATCTTTGGCATGATATTGCCCAAAATAACCTCACTCTTGGCGCGGGATCACCTAAAAACCTCACTCTTGACGTGACATCACCAAAAAACCCTATCCTTGTCAATAACATGCTCAAATACATGGCTCGACGCTTTCTTGCTTGGGAATTGATCACTCCCAACCCCATCTGACAATATCTCTAAGACAAACAAGACAATTTTCTATCCTATAATCTCTCATACATCAGGTACACTCTTTCCTTGGCTACTACGTTTACACACTTTTTACTTACTTATACATACATTACTCTGATTTTTCATATACAAGACTTTGACTACTCTCTTGCTCTTCTTTTTCAGGTTTGTTCTTACAAGCAACAAGAAGTCACTCACATAAAAAAGAACAAGCTCCAACAGTACGCTACTATGCATACAATTCAAACCTAGGGTATACCTCCCTTTCCTGGTTTCCATGCTTCACATTGCGATCACTTCACGTTTCACATGGCTACTTGTTCACTTGGAATGCTATCAGCCACACTCCTCTTTAGTTCATAAGGTACACATCTTTTATCTACTTTATGTTATCAAGTATTCACTCAACAACAAAAAGTGGGGGAAAATGTAGACACAAAATCTATGCACTTAGGTACATTTCTATGTCCTAAAACATAGTAAGTTATACATGATTCCTAAGAAAGAAAAATATTGGCCGAAAACTCCTTTTTTCCCTTTGGTTTCTTTATCTCTTGTACTTTACTAGGTTTACACATCTTATAGTTTTTCAGAACTTGACTAATTTTTATTTTTATGTCCTCGAAAACTAGTGCCAAGTTAGGACATAAGTTCCCAGGTGCTCTTATCCCTGCGCTCATGTCCCTCTCTTTCTTCTTCTTAATCTTTTCAGTCCTTTTCACTTCTTGGTCACCTTTTAACACTTTCGGTCAGCCTTTTAGTTGTTAATTACAAAATTCAAACAAGGGAATCATATATATACTTAGTTACTTCTTCCAAATAAGGGGGCCAAGCATCATAAGCATTATCTATCACAACCTAAGCTTGCATAAAGACGCAATAGCAATACAAAGTACATATCTAACACATCCTTACAAGGGACAAGGGCTACATTGGTATGCATACACTACATAGGAGGGGATTTCATTCTACTCCATCACACACATATTACATACTAGGGATGAATATAGATCTAGCCTTCTATCATTGTGTAACTTACACAAGGGTAACCTAGGACACACACACACACACACACACACACACACACACACACACACACACACACACACACACACACACACACACACACACACACACACACACACACACACACACACACACACACACACACACACACACAGAGAAAACTACATGTATTTTGTGATATAGTGCAACGCTTAGTCGTAAGTTCACTATTTAGGTAACCATCGAGGTCTGTCTTACTCCCCATTCTATATCTTCTTTATTATATTTTATATGGTTCATGGGCATGTGTAGATAGTTTTTTTTTTGTAGGTTACATGTCCAACTAATGATCTAATAGAAAAAACAGAGTGACAAATAGAGAGAAGAAATGAAGACCTTTTGACCCAAAAAATACCAGATTATGAGCATCTGTGCAGACATAGGTGCCCAGATCAGTCATTAGCACCTGGGGCACTCTTATCCTCCTGTGGAAACTTCTATCCTATTCATTTCTCGGGGTACAAACCCTTGTTGATCCTTTGCAACTCTATTGCTATAAAAAAAATTAAAAGAACCCGTGAAACTAATTTATATCAAAATTATTATGAGTATACTTTATGATTATTGTATAAAAATACTAATAACATACCCTTATTATATGAATCTATGTAAAATACGCTGAGAGGTATCATTCTTAAGGTTCCTATTCCACTTATGTCACAAACAATATGTGCATATTTTTTGTGACATAAGTGGAATAGGCACCTCGAGAATGATACCTCACGGCATATTTTACATATATTAATCTAAGATGGGTATGTTAAGAACATCTGTAGGAGTTTCATTTTGCATAAGATGATATCAAAAATAAAGTTAGGAATAAAATGTGGGAATTTAGTTTGTGCTTGAATGACCTGGATGCAAACATCTCCAGTTGGTAACTTAAGACTCATATAATTAAACATAATTTTTAAATCCTAAATCCTAAATGTGGGCCTAAGATTAGGGTTTGTGTCTAAGGTTTAGGGATTTGTATTCGGATCTTTACATGAGTGTTTACAGAGTTACGTCATTGTTTAGTGTTTGAATTGAGGGTTAAAAATTCATCTAAGATGATAATAACAATGATGACAATGATGATTTTTATGATGATGGTTTTAATATCAGTATTAATAAAATTCTAATAATATTATTAAAATTAATAATAACAAAATTAATAATAATAATAATAATCATGATATTTAATTTAGTTACATATTCACATAATAATATCAATAGTACTAATAATATTAATATTCACAACGATGATGATGACGATGATGTTAATGGTGGTGATAAGGATATTGAGGATGATGATGGAAAATATTAAAATGATGGTGATGACGATGAAAAATATGACAAATATGATGAGGAAGATAACATTAATGAAAACGATGATTGTGACGACGACGACAATAGCAATGATAATCATGACAATGATGATGATGATGACAACAAAAATGAGAAAAATTCCAATAATACACCATAAATGATAATTTAAAACATTAAAATTGCATTTGATCCCTAACAAAATGATGTGAAATTCCTAATATTAGTGCACACTCATCCTAAACAACACAAAAAATTGTACAAAACCACAATTTGCAAACCTTAACCCTAAACATGTATGGTAATGATGATGATGGAATATGAAAATGAGCATGATTGTGAAGATGAAAATCATGATCATGACATGGCAATGATTATATCGATAATGAAAATCATGACAATGATTATGATAATGATGAAAATGAAAATGACGATGAAGACAATTGTGATGATGATGACAAAGATAATGAGGATGATGGTGACAATTAAGATGATAATAACCATGATGATAATGATGATGATGATGTCACTATAATTTTTAATAAAATTCTAATAATAATATTTAATTTAGTTACAAATTCACATAAAAATATCAATATTACTAATAAGATTAATATTCATGATGATGATGATGATGATAGTGATGATGTTGATGCTGGTGGTGTTGATAATGATGAATATGAAAATAATGACAATGATGGTGATGATGATAAAAAATATGACAACTATGATGATGAAGATAACAATGATGAAAATGATGATCGTGATGATGACGACGATGACAATAACAATGATAACAACTAGTAATCACATGTTAATGTAGCCAAATTCTAAACAAACCAGATATACTACAAATAATATGAACTACAAAAGAAAATAGATCTCCTTATTTGTTATTGAATAATGAGTTACAATGTTTCCTAAATAGGAAAACAACTCCCAACTCAAGTTGCCAAGTAAACTCTAGCTAACTTTGACTAAATCTACTCTAGGTGGCGGAAATTACTATTTTTAGCAGTTTACTAGAACCTACTATTCTTAGTAAGTTTGCATGCTTATTCCTATGGGCACATAAATTGTCATGCATCTTCTACATCCCTAAATTAGAGGAATTTCCAACTTTCTAACTCATAATGCAACTAATAGACTATAGTTAATTAATGCTCAAAAATAGGAAAAAACCGAACTATAACTTAAATCCTAATTTTCGGCCTCAAGATGGCGGATTTAGGGCCCGAAAATGTGTCAAAAACTTTCCCTAACTGGTAGGGTTGGTTTTCACTACGTTCGTCTCATCGAAACACGTGGTTTAAAAAAAAAAACGGACTCAAACGGACACCCGGAGCTCAAGTTATGACCTTGTCAAGTTCCTGCTAATTCTGGCGCATCACATGTGAAGTGTGTGATGTTAACACCAAAGGGGTAGTCTAATATGAGGTTGATGTTGAGGGAGAAAAAAAATGAGGAAAAGGGGTGAAGAAGAGGGGGGAGGAGGGAGGATAAGCAATCGGGAGAGGATAATATGTCGGCCATTTTGATACAAATAATAATTCCTTTAGAAAAATCCATAGTAAAGTTCAAACATGGCATGAATATTTTTAAGGTGATACAATATGAACCAAAAAAAGAGAAAAACATTATGTTAACATATGAAAGATAGATTACAAGAAATTGATTTCAAAGCATATTGGCTTGAGGCAACAGAAAATGAAATAATATCTCATGAAGTATTATTGCTTTGGAAAGAATTACGAGAATCAATGAAAAACCAAGCCAAGGGATGAGATAAATATACTTGGTTGAGTAAGACTCTTATGAAATTACATAGACCATCAATGCAAGGAAAATCAAAAAGAAGATTCGATAAATACTTTGGTAATTTCCTGATACATGAGCTCAAAAAACTAGTTCTTTTGAACTCTCAAAATAATAGATTTCATATGCAAGGACAATCATACAAATGATTTGACCCCTGTCTAATTTTAGTACTCCATGATGTACATAAGAGTTTTCACATACTAAACACACACAAAACTCAAACTTCAATAAATTGAATATACAAAATATAACAGTTTTATTCACTCATTCTATTAAATTATTCAATAGGATTGTTATATGTAGTTAGAAGGAATTTTTTTGGTTCGAACACTTGTCATTACAAAGGCTAATGAAGTAGTGTATTTCCAACTGTCTAGAAGGATTTGCTCAACTTAAAAGATGTGGGAGAGTAAGAGTGCAATATATTCTTACAACTTACTACTTTAAAGTGTAAAAGAATTAGATATGGTGAGTGATAGCATTTGACCCCCATGAAATCCAACCACAATTGCCATATAGAATTGGAACTAAATGTGACCCTCATCTGATGTGATGAAAAATAGGCCCATGATGTAGAAGAGTACTGTGTAGAAAAAAAATTATTTTTAAGCTTTGTGTCATTGAAAAATTCATAATAACCATAAACAAATTGTAAGGTGGCCAGTTAAGACAATATTTGATTGATCCTTAATCAGTAAATAAAAAATATGGAAAATGAAATATAATTGAGTAGAGATTATGACATGATCTAAACATTTAGAGATTTCATCACATCCTTTGCACAAATACCCCTTAAGCCTCAACACTTATCCTAATAAAATTTATTATTCCATACACTTGATATTATCAACACTATATTTATTCAAAGAATTAAGATGTTTATCCTTCAGTTAATAATACTAAAATAAAATATAAAAAAATAATATTCCAAAGAGTAAGTGAAAATTAATAATATTCATATAAATATACACATCTAAAATTTAAAAACACTAAATAGGGGAAAGATATAAGATGTCAACACCATATAAAAATGTAAAAAGGAAATCGACAAATTTATTTATTTTGGATTATATAAGGGTTAAATAATTATTTATTATTGTTATTAATAGGAAACCTAATATTTAATTAACTAACTAATTAGCTCATTAATATATTTAATAATTAATAATATATTTTTTAAAGTAATGGGATAATAAATTAATTAATTTGAAAGAGAAATTAATGAGTAAATGCCAAAAAACGAGAGCTAAACAAGAAATAGGGAATGGAAAAGTGGGCTAGGGAGAAGTCGAGGAAGTCTCTAGGTTTTGTATAATTTATGTAACAACTATTTTCAAAAGTAAATTAAAATTCATCTATATACTCAAGATTAAGACTATTTGGGTGTTTTAAATTTTCCTTGGCTTTTCAAGTCAATTTGTCTTGTCGATACATATAACATGCTTCATACTGTCTTTTTCACTGTAGCACTGCTAAAAATAAAGCTAAAAGGATTGTTTGAGAAGAGGTCAATGGGTGGATAAATTATTTATAGAGAAAAGTGCTCGACATGGGGTTGTCGTGGAATGACCGCACATGCTGATCCACATTTCAATTGCTAGTTGTTGGTACAAATGTCTTTGTCATTGTCGGCAACATATCCTACCTTATTCAACTGCTATAAAACTCACCATGGAAGTGCAATATAGACGCTGGTAGGGAAGGAGGAAGGAAATGGGATCTATAAATTACTTCTTTAAATGTGAAACAATACATAGACTTCAAAATAGTTAGAATTATAAACAAATGTGTACATAAAAGACACTGAAATGGAAAATACTTTGCATTAATTCATGGGACTCTATTTTAAAATAAAGAAATGAATTGGTTTAAGTAAGGAGAGAGAAAACAAGGTTGGCCATAAGAAGTTTGAACAATATGTAATGCATTTTTATAAATAAGTAAAATCACAAAATCATGTGGGAGTAAATTTATTTCTATGTATAGAAGTGGAGAATGACTATGTTGAATGATCAACAAAAAAAGAGAAAGTGGAAGAGAATATATAAGATGGGGGGAAGGTGTTAAGGAAGTTTATGGAGCCACAAATAGTTATAGCAGTTGAATGTGAGCTTTTTCTTGTTTCCATAGATGAACATAACGGCCCAAACACATTTTTATGTATCTTTCAGACAAGAAAGGGGGTGTTTTCTAAGAAGTTTGTTGAGGCTGCGAACTCTAGTGATTGTTGTGAAATTAAGGTCACGACATTCCACACATCCAATGTAATAATTTATTCGTCCAAAGTGAGCCCTTGAGATTTATGCATTTTGAGAGCTCAATCCAATTTTGGTAGTGGCCTTAGCTTTCCGTGTGAAATAGATGGCATCAGTATGTGAAGAGGGTGGAGAACATCCCATTTGGGAATGATGTATATGTTTAAATAGATAATGAAAAAAAGAGGCAACTCATATGGGGCAACATAGACACTGTATAAGATTGAAATGAGGTGTCTAATTGCATCATTGACATTAAATTGTAAAAATTAGCAATGAGCTATATCTTTGTCTAAATTATTACCAATTATCATATCAACTTGGCACAACAAACTTTAGTCTAGCCATCCACTATGGTCAAAAATTAATATGACAGATAAACACTAATAAACAAGTTTTGTTATCAAGATTCGAATGTTCTTATCCATGTTATACTTCAATGAAAAAAAATAAGCCACATAAAAGAATAGTTTCATTGGAAAAAAACATAGAATCATAAACTTTAAAAATTCAATGCATTTCAAGATAAATTTTATTATCAAATGGGTTTAAAAGACTTTACATAATTATTTCTAAGTGAAACTTGCATAAATAAGAAAAAAAAAATTATTTATATTTTCTTCCCATTTATCCTTGTTAAGATAAAGATTCCGAGGCATCAAATATCTTCACTGGGTGTTTTTTAATTTTGGTTGCAAAATTTGCACAAAGAAATACTTAAGGTTTACATAGTAAGCTAAATCCAATAAGAGACAAAAATATACCAAGTATAGTGTTAAAAAAAATTCATTTAATTATCTTTTTATCTCTCTCTTCTTTTACATTGAAAATAATATGGAGATTTGTTTAAAAATTGTTGACAATATTGTATTTTTTGTTCCCCTTATAGCTTTTGCTAACTCTTCTTATTTAATTTTCTGATTTTTTTTCTTACTTCAAATATTGTCCATTTTTTAATGTTGGGTTAGGAAATGATGATAAATAAAAATATTTCTATCTTATTTGAGGTACATGATAGACAAATCAATGAATAAAAAGAAAGGGAAAGGAAGAGGGGTGTAGAAAATGGTGTTTGAGGGTGGGGAAGTGAACGGGAAAGGAAAGAACAATCGAGGAGACAATGTGAAAATATACAAATTATGAAGAGCATGACATGTTTGGTTATCATACCTAGGGGTTAAATTTGACGACTGTTTAGACGATTTTTGTGGTTTTAGCCATAAAATAATTACAAATATTTGTAATAACTGTCACATATGACTTGAATATTTAAAATTTGACCGTCATTTTTATATACATTTCTATGTAAATTAGAAAAATATATCTTAAAAATAATTAAATAAATATAGAAAAAGTATTATATACATAATATTTTTTTGTATTTTTGAATTGCAGTATTAAAAAATCACCATCATATGAAAAATATGTGAAAATAATACGTTCCTGCCAAATTTAACCCATGTTCCCATGTTAGAGAGAATAATTAAGCCCATATTTTACTTACACAAGACAACCAAAATGAATTTCAGTTCAACAAAAAACAGTAAAATAACCAAACATTATACATATATAGGACAATATCCAATGGGGTTGCACCTTTTCCATACGATTTGGGTCATGGCCACATTAGAATGCAAACACAAATTCAGACATGATGGTGGGATATGATAAATATATACAAAAGTATAGGAAACGCTCTGGAGAAGAGGAGACCGTCTTCAACACGCATAAAAAACCATCATATTTTCCATAGAAATTGATAACCCTTTCGGTTAATTTTAGTGGCATATAAATTTAACTCGTCATTATATGTTGCTTATTAAAATAGCACTTGTTTATACTATAATAAGACACCTTAATTTTTCCATAAGAATCTAGTTACAAGCTCAATAAATTTGATAACTAAAGGTCGGTGGACAAAAAAATAGTGGTTTTTTTCACAAACCATTTTCTATGAATTTGTTCTTTATGTTTGGCTTCAAAATTATTAGTTATTAACAAGGATAATCTAATTGATTAAAAGGTGTTTAAACTAGGGAAATATACATGAACAAGGTAAAATATATAATTTTGGACAAAATGTTAATAAAGGTACAAAAATAATTATTTTTAAATGCCTCATACAAACTTCATGGTACTACAAAACCATTAGCCTTGCTAGTTAATGCATGACTATTCCCATTAATATTTTAGATGAAAGGTATCTGCTATCACTAAGTTGTGATGCACTCAATGTTTTCATAATCATACCTTATATGTACTCATTTCCCTATGATCCTAGATCATTCACATGGCCTTTTTATCATGTGACACATGTATTTTATTTTGTGGTGCATAAAACTTATACAATGTTTAATCTCTTCTAAATAGGAACTACATAGTTTTTCCTTGTTTATCTTTTCTAGTGGTTAGTATTTACACACTAAATATCTTATTGGCTCCAGTAAATTTTATTAAATCTCTTTTTCAAACTACTCACATTGTACAAGTATAGTCTCCATTGTGGTTTTGTCTTCTACTATAGTCTAAGTACTTTATTTTTACACCTCTAAGCAGGGGAAAAATTTGATGGCCACTTATACTTATTAAACAAGTTTTAGGTGACTGTAATTTTCCAATATTACCCTTAAAAAATACAAAATAGTGTTATTTATACACTACTATTGAAATATATAAGAGAATATTCTATATTTATTTAATTATTTTAATATAGATTAATATAATTAACATATGCACAAATGCAACAAATTTTCAGCAAGTAGATTGATCAATTCTCTATGCACAATGTTTTTCTTGACTTCATCCAGATACATGTCAGACAAATTTGTGACATCAGTGTCATTTCCAAAGATATTTGGAAGGAAGGAAAGGTTAAGAAGAGGGCGATTGCTTCGATACGCCAAGACCCTACATAACAAATAGTTATCAACCTTTTTCAGGGCTATGGAGGATGCTCAAAAGGTCTTCCATAAATTCCTCAAGTAATTGTCTCACGGCCCCTTTTTGGCATCTTCTTGTCTCAGTGATGTTTTTCTATGGTTGTACATTTGTTGTATTTCTATTTTTTGGCTCCATGTTGGCAGTATGTCCTTGCCTTTGTCTTTACTATATTATCTAGCTTACTTAGGATTTTGTTTCTAGGGTGTGGTCCCCACTGGTCAAAAAACCACTGCTCTTTCTATGTCTTTTTTGGCTATTGAGCCATTTTGTACCTCGGGTTATGGTCCCCTTTAAAACAATTTATCAATAATAAAAATATATAATTAACATATAAATCTATATAAAAATGACAGTCACATTTTAAACATGCATGTCACATGAAACATTTATTTCAAATATATGTAAGTATTTTACACTAAAATCACATAAAACATCTAAATAGCCATCAAATTTAACCCTTCCTCTAAGTCTTCAAGCATATTCTCAATCAATTGTGTTTGTAACTTCATACAAAGTAGTAGTGAAATTGATTATATCTATGTCTTCGCCATAATTTTCATATGATACTTCTTGAACTAAATTGAGTTAAAATTTGTTCACCCTTTTTAACAATATTATTTGTATACTCTAAAAGTATTCCACATTAGCAAAACATGCCAAAGAATGTAATTCTACTATTTTTGCTAATTCCACAGTTTCTTGCTTTCTTTCGCATTATGATAAGGCCTTGCTTATCTCGAATGTGTTCTTATAGATCCAGGATCAAGCCCGCAAGGTTGAGCTAGAAGTGCGGCACCTCCAGACCCTCCTAGATCATTGGGCCAATGCTCCTTGCACTGTTGCATGGGATCCCCCCACCTCCCCTTCTGGAAGTGTTCGTTTGAGAGGTCACCGTGGGCGTGGCCAGTTGAATGAATGTACCCACCGTCATCGCTCTCCCAGGTGGCAACCAGATCATCAGTGAAGCCCTGTTAATCGGGGTGGTTGGGGGTCCCCACAGTGGCCCATGCATCATAATAGCTGGGGATCCCACCACCACTCCCTGCCTCTTGTGCAATGCGATGGATGGGATTCTGGAAAAGTCCCCTGGTTGGCTCTCATCATATCGCCTATAATGCAAGACAAAGAAGAAGAAGAATAAGTTGGCACTGGTTGGCCACCCCTTCTAGACGAAAATGATCTTCTAGGTGGTAACCTTGAGGACAAAGGGCCCCCACCACCGCCCCCTGCTGCTATGTTTGTTGCGGTAGCTTAGTTTATTTTCCTTTTGTTTTGTGGCATTATTTCCTTTTGATACTTTGGACTCCTAGCTTCGGCTGGTTTGAACGTGGGGTGTGCCCTTTACCACCCATATTTTTTGTGGATAGATGTAATATTTTTATTAAGTAATATAGTCTATATAAAAAAAAATCTCTGTATACATATTTTCCCTTAAGACCTTATAGTTTTTATATTCTTCAGCCAAACGATTATTTACAAAGTCTTGCATGAATTTAAAATATTGAAACACATCTATAACAATCTTTGTTTTAGAGGTCTTTATCCTTATTATTCATTTATTTCTCCAAACCACCCCACTCCTATAGAGAAAATTAGAATTTTCCTATGCATATATCTTCCTCTATTGGTCGTACTAGTGATTTCTCATGCATTATCTTACAAAATCCACTACATCGATTTTATTTATTTATTTCTCATGCATTATCTTAAAAAATTCACTACCATTTTCTAGATGTTATCAGATTCCTTGACAACGTTGGTTCACTCTTCACCCTGATATTTTGTTTGTTAACAATATTGTAAATTAATAAAGAAAATATTGAAGAATAGAAAACATTTGTAACATGAAGAAAAAAATTATAGAAGTACAACCAATTATATTCTATAGTTCAGAAAATGTGTAACAATTTACCCCTTTGCTAACATGAGCTTTTCCAGAATTATAATTTGTATGCTTCCTCTTTACAACTAAGTTAGAAAATAACACCATTTGTGGACAACCTCTCTGTCTCATAACAAATACATGACCGGTTCATGATATGGATTATATCTCCCTCCATGTACAAGTCAATAATCTTAGCTATTGTACATATTTGAACACATTTCCCTCAAAAACAATATCTTATGGTTAATACCTTCAACAAAGGAATTTGAAGATTAAAAATCACTAAAATAAGGATATGTAATTATAAAAAAGGATCATCTGACCAATGAAAAATATAAACCATTCATTTTTCATAACCAAACACTCCCTATAGAAAACCTCTTTTCCATCTTTAACCCAAAAAGAAACACAATACTTAATTTGAAATAAGACTTTACCTTAACTTTCTCTGGTTAATTAATTTAGAACTTTGCCACAATATAATCCACCTCCTTTGTCTGACTCCCAAGCTAAACAAAAAAACCATATTTTATATGAGTGAAAGGAAAAAAATCAGTAGTGCAGAGATGAGGTAAAAGCAAAATGGCATTACTCAGAATCCAAATTCTTATCCCTCTTTTAAAAATGTGCACTGATAGTCCCATGCTAGCCAAAATTCTTCAATTTGATAATAATAAAGCAATTGCATCACAAAAATATTTCAAAAATCAGTAAGGATCATAAAATAATTAACCATCTACTATATTTTCATTTTTCTTATAGACATGCATTCAATAGCATATAAGGCACATTATCAACCCATTCTCATTGCAGTTAAGGAACCTTATGAGATCATACTCATCAGTATAATAGCTACAAATACCATTATCAGTAAGGCATGGAATAAACCTCAAGTCCCCACATCCATCACATATTCTAGAAAAAGTCTAAACTGAGAATCCCTCAAAATACTTCTATAACTCACCTTCTTTGTGCAACTTATTGGAAGAAAAATGGACTGATAGGGGGGAGGGTGAATCATTCCTTACAAAAAATTTAAATAATATTTCATATTATTCAACCAACCACAAATTCACTTATCCAATCATTAATGTGTGCATATCATCAAATACTATTAATGTAATCAACCATGAAACATAGAATCAACACAAGAACACAAGATATAAGTGGGAAAACCTTAAGGGGAATAAACCCACTAAAACACAATCTTTATATTTATATGTTTCAAATTTAGTGAGGCACCAACCTCACAAGGAGCACCAAACCCTAGTTTAGTAGAGCTACAACCCTACAAGGAGCACCAACCCATAATTTTGTGAAACACCAACTACACAAGGAGGCTACAAGCCCCTACGATAATCAAACACCCATTGTACCAAATTTTGATGTCCTGATCTCTGAAATATTTTTTCCACAATTGATAGAGACCACTGATTCATCTCACACTTCTCCAAATCCTCATACAAACCCTAGGTTTTCAATCTCTTACATACAATCACTTTCTTCACTTCTTAATCTTCAAACACATGAATACATGCTTTCCATAAATAATCAACCTATAAGAAACTTGATCAGATCTCAAATCATGCTTACACACATACAAAAATCTCTCACCAAAGTCACACTTCTAACACACACACTACTAGCTCACAAAAGCACCCAAAACAATGCTTTTATAAGCTTATTCACATTTCAAATTAAAACAATTTTTTTTACCTCTTTTGGCTCGACCCATGCATCATAAAATCATCCTAAATTCAAAACATAATAGTCACAAGTGACCCAAGTAATTTTTTCTAGCCAAAATAATCATTACATGCTCCAAAAAGACTCAAATCCCCATTTTTACAAAGAGAAAAATACCCTAACATCAAAACCATTCTTTGTCATGACCCATAAGTTACCAAAAATGTTTAAATTAAAATTTAAACATCATACATGGTATAAATTTACATCAACCGGTTAGAGTATTTCATTTAATGAGACCATTTTTCCTTGTTCTTCTCAAAACACATGTTTCCTTCACCCTTTAGGACCCTGTCAACATATTTTTGTCACTGGATCACTCCAAAACATCCAAACTATGTCATGTGACAAATAAATATAAATGGAAGAACCTTTATAACACTTATAAGAAATTTATAAGTCATGATTTAATCACCTGCTCCAACCACAACCACTTTTGTCTTAATCAAATCAAACTGCCAAAAAAATTGTTTTCAAAGATCAACTAGTTAACACCTTTCTTACAACAGATCTTCCACTTATGACCCCTTAAAAACTTTGTTCAGATCTTCCAATTTCATGTTGAATGATCAATTCCTCATATTTGATGTCACAATAGCATCTTCAAACACACATATCAGAATCATTTCTGCCATTTGAAACTCATCACATATGACCCAATGACTTCACAAACCAATGAACATGACTAGACAACTTATTATGACTATACCATACTTTTGAGAAGGATGAATTCACCGAGCTATTTTATAGCCTTTTACAAATTTTGTGACACCTTCGTAGCTACACACACATCATGGAATAATAGAAATGCTTAATACTTGCCTCTTCAACACATAATTACTTTATGACACTTCATAAGACTTAGTACAGTCACCGACGAACTTCACATACCAAAAAATCATTCATCATAGACAACCAATGACATATATTCAAATGAGACATTCCATATGAATTTCATGACACAATGAACCTCATAAGATACCTCAAATGAACTCACAATCATACCGAAACACTTCAAATGGAAAATTTATCATGATAATGCAACCATAGACCTATAAGAGCTTTAGACACATACACCTTATGATCAAAAAATCTGAGAGCTTGAAAAATCACTCACAAGGAAAACCATCTTGAAACATGACAACATACTTAAGTGCACATAAGGATATACCTTAAGAACTTGGAGGATTCACACACATACCAAACAACTCCCCTAAATCCAATGTTTCATTTGCACCAATATACCTTCAAGAATCATAGTGAAGGTACGTGAACACCATGAAGGCCTAAAAGAAGGTCTTGAAGAGGTCCCAAAACCTCTTAGGTACCGGGAAAAATCCTTCCTCTCTCTCCTAATTAGAAACTCTGAGAAACACCTCTTCATTTCGTCATCATTTTTATCCTTATGAGACACCATGGTCTCCTTTAGGTTCACATACTCTTGTATGACCAATGACATACATTATAGGTCTTTTAACTTCACTAGCTTGTACTCTAGAACCTTGAAGACTTCTTTTCTAACTTGAATAGACATTGATAATAGTTCCTTACAACAATGACCAAATCTTTTCACAACTGTGACATACCACTATACTTGTTCCTTCTTGAAATCATAAACATGTACTAGATATAAATCATTCAAACAAGCACTAGTAACATGGCCTACCTAATTACAATCGAATCATACAACATTATGAGAAAGATCATATTTTTTTTCTTTCCATGGCTAAGTATCTCTAGAATACCTTCTACACTCCTTAGCCATATTGGCCAAAATCCATTACACGTATAAAAATATCCCATTAAAATATATTTCATACCTTGAGGCACTAGGTTGCTTAATTTACTTAGTTTTTCTTCAATGTTATTGATATAGATCTCCTTCTTTCCTTCCTTGGTGATTATCTTCAGATAATTATTTGCATGAACCCATGTATTCTTTCATCACCTTATTGTCCATGACTTTAGATTTGAAGCCTAAGCCAGATTTTTCAACCTGCAACTTTCTGATTTCTCAAGAGATTACCAAGATCCTTGGTACCCTCTTCAAGTTTTATAGTTGACTTCATTTTTATTGCATCATCTTAGAGTTCCTTCTTAAGTACTTATTGACTTCTTCATCCTTAGATTGTAGGATGGGAGTCATGTTACTCATTTGCAACTCTAACCTTCCACTGATTCCTCAATTTTTTTATAGAAATAGCCTAATGTTTCCCTTCAAGTTCTTGTATCTTTATCCCCATTACTATTTGACTTGAGAAAGTCAAGCTTATTGTTGTCTATTTTCATAATTCTCTAGTTATTATTGAACACATTCTAACTCAAGCCTTAAATCAACATCTTCCTTCTTTCATTTTCCTTGCACAAGAATCAGGTGTAATATCTCCCCCATAAACTATAATCCTCCACTAGAGGATCTCATATATTCCTTTGTCATGAAAATAACCCCATCAACTACATGTTTTGTAATATGATTCAATCTTTGAATATAGGTCCATCAACTTCACCACTAGCATCATAAGAATAGTCTTCTTTCGTAGTATAGAGATTTTTTTTCTTATTCTTCTTCATTGAAGTCACCCCTTCTTGAACTCCCTTCTTATTTTTGTCATACTTCTAATTTTTCTTCTCTTGATCACTTTCATGGTCATTATTTATTTTATTATCATGTCTATGAGGACATTTAGCAGAAAGGTGACATATTTTACTACAAATAAAGCATTTGAAAATAAGTTTACCCTTGTACTTACTAGTTCCAACTGTCATTATTCTAGCAAACATGGGAAAAATTTCTTCATCTTCTAATATCTATGAGTAGTATCATTCATCTTTAATTTATTTTTTCGTTAGCCCATCTTCTCCATTTCAAAGGTTGTATTTTTCTTATAATGGTTTAGAATCACCTATTCCTCATCTAACAGGTATGAAAAGGTACCATATAGATCATCCATCTTCAGTTGAGTCAAATCCTTGACTTCTTCTATGGCTAAAACTTTGGAATCAAATTTTGGAGTTAGTGACCTTAATACATTTTGAAAAACAACTTCTTATTTCACCTCTTCACCTAACCCTTTCATACTATATGACCAACCTTGTCAAATATAAAGAATATAGGTGAAGAAATGGAATCATCCTTCATTCATTTTGATAGACTAAAACTGATTTTATGAAAGTTTGAAGTTTTAGTAATGTCTTACCTTTGAGACACCTTTGTAAATAATACTTGCAACTTCTCTCATGCTTATCCTTTGTTGATTGTAAAATGTATAACATTTCCATAACCTAATATTCTACCTAAGACACTTGATTGATGGCATTGAAATCCCTAATAGTAATGAGTTCACATGCCTTATTTTCATCTTTAGTAATTGGAGGAGTGGCAGTAGAAGAACATATACATATGCTCTAACATATTCTAAACATCAAACCCTTGTGACATAATTAATATCTCCATCCTCAAGATCCCAAAATCATAGTTCACACCATAAAATATGGGTGTCCTCACCAATAACATTTACCACTCACAATATTTTGTGCCTCGAGGATCTACTTTGAAGCTGCCAAACTTCTCTCAAAATAAACCTTATCTTATACCAATTTTTTAGAATCGTAATGGATTGAGAGGGGGGAGTGAACCATTCCTTACAAAAAATTCAAATTCAAATTTCATCTTTTCTTATTCAAATACTCACATAACTACTTCAATCATCCATATAATTTATGTACACAATCAAATACCATCACGTGTAAAAGAAACCATAAGCATAGATAATCAACAAAAGAGCATAAGATATAAAGTTGTAAAAATTCAAGGGGATTAGAAAACCCACTGAAACACAATCCTTATATTGATATGTTACACACAAAAAGACTCAAGTGCAATATTACCACACAATAAGCACTAACCCCTATTTTAGTGAGAGCTACCAACCCTAAAATGAACACTACACCCCTAAACCCTTTGTGGATAAAACAACACAAAAAGAGAGGATAAAAACCCAAAATATGATAACAGAACCCACTCAACCAGATTTTTGATATTAGTAAGATCACTGAAAATATTACTGATACTAGAGTTGATAGTGATCAAAATATTTAGCTCCATTCGACACTTTTTCAAACTCTTTCGTTCGAACCCTAGGTGTCCAATCCTTCACATAACTATAGCTTCTTTTTTCACTTATCAAGCCTCTTAAAAATATTTCAAAAATTCTTTCTATATTATCCCTTTACATATCACACAATTTATCATTATGTTAATACATGCTTCACATGCAACTAAAAAAATATCTAACACCCTAGGTTGTAGTTTTTCCCATGCGCACAGCGCGCGCGCAGCGCGCACCGCACACACACACACACACACACAACTAGCTCAAAAAACACCAAAAATAATGCTTTTATAAGCTCCTTCACATTTAAAATTAGTACCAAAAAAAATAATTTTCTCTCATTTGGATTGTAACCAATGCAGCATAAAAACATACAATATTACTTCAAATCATAACAACTCACTAAGTGACCCATATTGGGTAGGGATATCTAAAATTCCTTCATTCCATGCTACCAAAAATGAATCAAATCACCATGGGCAGAAATGCCAGAAAAATTCTCCTAACATTAAAACCATACTTATCATGAAACCAATTAAAAATCATCAAATAAAATAAAATTAAAATTTAAAATTCACACTTGGTCAACAATTTATCTCGACCAATCAGAATTATTTCATTTGATGGGACCCCTGCTCTTTGTTCCTCTAAAAACTCATGTTTCCTACACTCTTCAGGACCCTGTGAATACTTCTGTTTATGACATTAAGATCACTCCAAAATAAACAAAATTATGTCCATGTGACAACTTGAAATTGAAATGGAATAGAATTTTTAGAACACATATAAAAAATGTTATTAATTACATGACACGATCACCTACTCAACACCTCAACCACTTTTTTCTTCACCAAATCAACCTGCCCAAAAATAGTTGTTTTCAAATATCAGCTTGGTTAACACCTTACTACCTTTGGAACAATTAATACCTATTAAATTGATTCCTATGGATGAAAATATCCATCCTTATTAACTATCTAGGTGATATAAATCATCACCTCATCTATATTATGTTTCCGAACGACTCAAAAAATCTAGAAAATCTTGTCTTGTCCTGCACCGGAAAAAACATTCCAGTCCAAAAACCATGACCTATGGAAAATTTATCAAACCTCATCATCATGAGATAAATAATCATATTAAATTTAAATATATTTTAATCCATATTTCCAACACAACTTGAATAAAACTCCTAATTCTACTTGTAGCTTCTTGTTATGCCCCATTTTACACAAGACTCATTGTTTATCGTCTCAACACTACCCTTTTAACCAATCAACCTAAATAAAGCTCATTTTGAACATGAATTGAATTATCCCCATTGGACCTAAAAACATATTTTTTACATCAATAAATCCTAACAAAACATCATAACAATTCCAATTTAGCTTGCAATTTTTTTGGAAAATCCTTATCTTAAATACAAACTTCTTCAGAAACTGGCCTATTTGAGTTGGGTTCACTCATTTCATCATGACCTCTACCATACATTTATGTAAATATAAAAGAGTCCTATGCATGTAATAATCATAATTAATTCACTATGAAGTATTTATGGCCAATTAGGGAATCAAATATCTTCCATACCTCTTACAAGTTATGGTTTTAAACACATAAATATTTGTTTACCTTCATAACATTCGTTCATAAAAATGTGATGATGAAATGACCTAAGTTATTTTTTTGAGACATTATATAATCATAAATTATAAACATAATTAAAATCAACAATGTCCGATGAAAATTAAACAATTCAGGGTGAGCATCATAAGTTCCATTTCGAGATGGAATTACACTAGTTTCTTGACCATGTTTCACCAAAAAACCTCGTATCTTACAAAATTCATCATCATGGAAACCTGAATGTTTTCTCCCATAGCACAATGACATACATAAAAATAAACCTATACAATAATCATAAATACATCACCACCTCTCAAACTCTCTAGACACTAAGACTTGCCATAGCTACCCCTTAGGGTTTTACATTGTAGAAGCTAGGGTCAACTGAAATAACACTATAAATCATCATGAAAGCACTCAAAATGATCCAAAAATACCTGGTACACCATGATACACATGCATACATGCATCAATGATATCATGTATCTCCAAAAATCATCCTCATACCTCCTAGCATCCATACCTACTTCAAATGAGCACCTAAAACATGGTAAACCAACCTATATATTTGCACCTTGCAAATGATGTGAGTGTCCAAGCACTCTCCAAACATATTATTCAACATAAAAACATGTTTCTACAGTCACCAAGAAGCTCCTACCACCATGCAACATCACCTAGGCACCTGAATGGGCTTGCAAGAGCAAGCAATCCTAATTGAATCTCCTTGTATCATCATGAACACCTCTGAACCATCGTGTCAACATCATACACAACATCATTTGACCCTACTCCATCATAAAAATTTTCATTAATGTTGTTTTTCATCAATAACAACACTTATAGGACCACATACCGACACAACTGTATGACTCTATCAGCCCCAAAAATGATTCCCCCATCACATACAACATAGGAACAATAATCCTTTGATATCCCAACAATATCTACAATTCATCAAGGTACCCTATATGCAAAGACACGTCCCTTTCAATAATAAATATTCTGAAGCCTTGGATAATTAACCTAACATGACAACAGTCCTCATAGGTCTTCCTCATTTCCCTCAGGCTGGTAAAATATAAAACCACCTTGTCCTCACCTCTATGGGGAACCCTCACAAAGCCATGATGATTTTCAGATTCTAGTTGTGCGCCCTCAACAAGACTAAATGGGTATTTATATATAGGCAAAGGATAGATATTGCACCTAAACCATTTGTTCTCTTTGTTGTGAGTAGAAACAAGGATTTCAAGCTCATTACGAGTTTTAAATACCATTGACACTCCAATATTTTCCTTTGTTCATCTAAAGTAGAAATCCTCACCTCCCACCATAATGGATAATAGTTATCATTCCATATCATCTGCTCCTGAAGTGTATTTCCAATCTCTCTCTATCATTAATGCAGAGAAAATTTTGCAAGCATTGTCAATCTCTCTGTTCCATTGATGCAAAGAAAATGTTTGAAAATTTTGAAAGAGGTGGGTGCAAATCGGTAGGTAACTCTCCAAGTCGATAGGTGACTGTCGTTATAATGAACAACTGAAAAAATTTAATTTTCCTTAGAAGCTACAAATGACACATACATCGAAAAATTGCCAAGATTCTCCACTAACGCATTTTTTGAATCGCCAACCTCCATCATGGATCAACTGACATTTTCCAGAGTCGAGAAACGTTCACTGCACCCCTGTCGGTGTAATAAATGGATGAAAGTGAAGGATTTTTTTTAAAACCATGTCACAATACATTTCTTTCTACTTGCGATAGATCAACAACCCACTGTTGACCCATGTAGATGTAGATATTTGGTTCATCGATCTTCTGACGTGTGTCAGAGACCTCAAAGGAAAACCCCATTGTAATAAATTCCTTCGGTGTAATGACAATGATGATGATGACGATGAAAATGACAAAAAAAATGAGAATGATGACAACAATAGACAATAAATGATAATGTCAAACCATAAAATAAAATTGGATCCTTAACAGAACGATGTGAAAATCTCAATACTAACACTCATCCTAAACAACCCAAAAACTTGTTCAAATCCACACTTTGGAAACTTTAAACCCTAAACATGTACGATAATGATGGTGATAATAATGATGATGATGGAAGATGACAATGACCATGACTGTGAAGATGGAAATCACGATCACGATCTGACGATGATTATATCGACAACGACAATCATGATGGTGACTAAGAAAAGGAAAATGATGATGAAGACAATGGTGACAAGGAAAACAAGGTTGATGGTGACGAGTAAGATGAAAATAACCATGATGATAATGATGATGTAACTATTAGTCTTTATAAAATTCTTATAATAATATTAATATTACTAATAACAACATTAATATTAATAATAATAATCATATTATTTAATTTATTTACAAATTTACACAATAATATATCACTATTACTAATAAGATTAATATTCACAATGATGTTGATGGTAGTGGTGTTGATGGTGGTGATAATGATGACAAGGATGATGATGAAAATGATGGTGATGAAGATGAAAAAAATGACAATTATGATGACAAAGATAACAACAACGAAAATGATGATTGTGATAATGACAACTATGAAAATAACAACGATAATAATGATAATGATGGTGATGATGATAAAAAAATGAGAGCAATGACAATGATACACCACAAATGATAATTTAAAACCTTAAAATCTCATTGGATCCCTAAAAAACTGATGTGACATTCCAAATATTAGCACTCATCATAAACAACATAAAACATGTACAAAACCACAATTTGTAAACCTTAAACCCTAAACATGTATGATAACAATGGTGACAATAATGATGATGATGGCAGATTACAATGACCATGATTGTGAAGATGAAAATCATGACCATAATATGCCGATGATTATATCGATGATGAATATGATGATAATGACTATGATGACAATGAAAATGAAAACGACGAGGAAGACGATGATGACAAGGACAACGAGGATGATGATGATGACTAAGATGACAATAACTATGATGATAATGATGATGATGTCATTATCACTGTTGATAAATTTCTAATAAGAATGTTATATTAATAATAATTAATTATTATCAATATGCCAATGGGGGCAGGGTGGATTGGTTAAGTCGGATGGTTATATCCGGTTCCACCCAGGTTTAAATCTCTCTAGGCACAATGTCCTATTCAGGGTGGTTTGCACGTCAATTGTGACAGTTGTGGTTAAATTGGTCTTCATTTATAATGATGGTTGCGGAAGGTTATTGTATCCTGGTTCATAGCTTGAGTCAAAAGCATTTAATTATAATAAAATTAATTATTATTAATATTGTATTATAATTTATAATTAAATTTGTATATAATTATTAATATTGCATAATACAATATTATATGTTATAAATTATTACAGTATTAATCATTTTATAATATTATAAATTATTATAATAAATTTAAGTTCATCAAAGGAAAAATACATTTGTAATATTATAAATTATAAATAATATATACTTTATAATAAATATATTATATTATATAATTTATACATTATAAATTTATTAAATTAAAATATTATAATATTAATAATAAATTTATTTTTAATTATAATATAATATTATAATTATTTATTATCAAAACCAAGTCACGTATATGTATTTTTCTTATGTAATTATTTAAAAGTTCGGGCCTTGAGTTAAGGATTTTGGCGGATAGATTGTGCTTTGTTAGGATTTGAGTGTTATGCTCGAGTCTGTGGCACTGTACTACCTGTCACACCACCTTTTTCTATCAAGATGGGACATTTATTTTGTGTTATATTGCACTTAATTTCTTTTTATGCCCTTTGGGCAGTGACACTTGCCTATTTTAATGGCAGCGGCCATTCTTCTTGCATCTCTTGGTGTAGGTTTAGGCGATGGGAGCTCAAACGATCATGCCTATGATAAAGAAGCGAGCCCAAAATTTTTTTCACGGAGGTTTATGATGAGGTAATGACCCTCCTCTTCCTGAGCCTAATGTTGTTTTAGATTTACCGAAATTTGAAAAGACCTCCTCTTCGCTTGAATATTTCACTCTAGTTGTTTATTTTGTTGGTCATGTCCCCTCAGAGAGTATTCTTAAATAGTGGGTTCACAACCACTAACAAGGCCATGGTGTCAAACTTGAGGGTGTCCAAAACCTTGCCAATGGTTTTTGTTGTTTCGTTTTTCCAACTATGAGCACTGCAAGGCCATTGTGAATCATGGCCCTTGGTTTATTAGGAACATGTTCGTTATCTTTCCTCCCTGGATGCATGATTTCCAAGTTTCTGAACATGCTAAGTTTAAAGTCCCCATTTGGGTGGAATTCTCTGGTTTGCTTCTACCACTTTGGAGCTTTATGGAAGACCTAATCAAACCCATTGGTTAGTTCATCTGCCATGAGAAGAATAATTTTTATGCAGCCCGCCCGCAACGTCGGGTCTGTGTGGAAGTTTATTTAGCTAAGGACCTCAAGGAAACCATCAATATCCAAGTGGGTGACACTTGGTTCTCTGATTACGTCATTTATATTAATCTTCCTAATACCTCCTTTCATTTTCAGTTCACTGACCATATGATTCGGGAATGTCCATTAATGAATTCCTCTATCCCACCTGCCATAGAGAAGAAAAGTGCCAACTCTAAACCGTCCTCTTCTTCTAGAGAGGGTTGGACAGTGGTTATCAACAAGGAAAACCCTAAACCTCAGCCATCTATTTACTGGCCCATTGGAGGGTCTTCTTCAGCTCCGAATCCCTCGGCTAACAAACAACATGTGGCTACCCCATTCCCACCAGTCCATCGTTCCCCACTTGCAACATCCTCAATTGTTATGGTTCCCATGAATTCACAACCTCGTTCTGAGGTGAATATTGACACTTCCAGAACTAATTCCATGCACACGTGTTCTCGTAGCCCCTCTCTTTTAGAGAATGGTGAGTATGTTCTACCACAGAGACATCCTTTATAGATGAGTGATTACATTCCATATTAAAAAAATCGTTGGCTCTTCCATCTCTGCAAACTAATTCGTTGTATTAGGGGGCCTCGAGGAGGAATATCGCATGAATCTTAACAGTTCTCAATGCTAGTTTTCTCTTGGAATGTGTGTGGAATTACTGATCTGACCCGTCGATACACGGTTAGGGACAATTGTCAAATATTTGGACACATGCATGTGATTTTTTTACAAGAGGTTAAGTTGGCTATATTTCTTCTCCAGTTTGCAGCCCGTACTATTTGGCTAGGTGCCATTTTTCATAATTCCAATCATGAGGTTGGGAAAGGGGGCATCCTTACTCTTCTCTCTCCTTCTCTGCAGCAATATATTATTTCTTGGGGCTCTGACCCTTCGCATCGTGTTGTTTGGTCCCTATTCAATTTCCATAAACAAATTGTTGGTATTGCTAATATTTATGCTTCCAATGATGTTGTTGAGAGGTCACTTCTTTGGCGGTGGCTTGATGATGAGCTACCTGATGCTAATTGGATTATTTGTGGAGATTTTAACATGGTGGAGTTTGCTGAAGATAAAGTGGGCCGAATTCCTATGTGGTGGTGTGTTGGTGAGCAAGAAGCATGGTTTTACATGTGAAACAAGCTTGAAATTTCATACCCTAACCACTATTTCTGTCATGTCTCGGATGTACCCTGATTTACCTGGTCTAATCTCAGACAGGGTCAAGAAAGAGTTATCAAATGAATTAATCAAGCATTCCTCTCAGATCAGCGGATGTTTTCATTCACGACTTCTCTTGGTAGACCAGTTTCGGTTTGGGAAGGGGCTTTGCTTTCTGACCAATCATGCATTGTTTTTGAAATTGATTGACACCTGACTCCTGCTAAGCCTCCAAACTCCCAATTCTATTTTAACACTTCTCACCTTCAACATAAGATAATTGTGGAGTACATTTTGCGCATTTGGAACTTGGTTGAGCACCCTTCAGGTTTATTTGGGTGGATTGTTTGGTGGTAAGATGTCATTATTAGAACTACTTATTTTTTCTGTATGTTTCATAAACAAGATGCCTTATATAGAAGAAGAGCTCATAAGGCCTCTACTCGGGAGTATGTCAGAAGCTTGAGATCTATTGACTTCTCACCCTTTAATACTTTCCTACAAACCGAGGTGGCACGGCAGCATCACAAACACAGGAAGGAAGATATATATCAAGCCCGCGGGGCTCAAATTCGAGCTTGACTACACTAGCTAAAGATTAGTTATAGAGTGACAAAAAAAAAATTTCACATGCCTCAGGCCTCGTCACACCTCCGGTTCAATCCGGGCTATCAAGGGTGATTCATGTTGAATCACATACCTTTCGGATGTCCTACAAGCATTTTTTCACCACTACCATGGTGCCTTTTCTATGCAACCATACACTCCAGAGAGGGGGGCTGCTTTGATACAGTGTGTCCAGGCAGTTCCTTATAAGCTTTCTAAGGCTCAGAGGGTCACCTGTGATCGTGCCCTTTTTGTTGATGATCTTATGGAATCAATTATGCAAATGAAAGCAGATAAATCTCCTAGTATTGATGGATTTCCATTTGAGTTTTACTAGGTGTTATGGGATATTGTTGGTCCTTATCTTCATCATGTGTATTGTGAAGCAATGGAGACTAACTCGCTTGGTGCTCTAATCAATCCAAGTAATATTAAGTTCATTCCTAATTATGGAGATCCTGAACTTATCACCGCTTGGAGATTGATTACTCTTTTAAATGTTTCCTATAAGATCATAGCCAAAGCCTTGGCTCTCATGATCCATAGTCTTTACCTCTCATTGTGTGTAGCGAACAAACAAGCTTCAATAAGAGTAGATTCATTCTGGATAACATCATTACTATTTGGGAAGGTATGGAGTGGGCCACATTGTCTAAGGAAACGGATCTCTTCATCAAAATTGAATTTGAAAAATCTTATGATAGGATTGAATGGCATTTCATCATTGTCATGCTTCAAGCTTTTGGGCTTGGCCCTAGATTCATCTGCTCTGTTAATATACTTTCCCAAGATGTTACTTCTTGACTCACCATTAATGGATTCCAGTCTGATATTTTTGAGCTTCATAGGTCCATTTGGCAAGGTTTCCCCTATCACCAGCTATCTATGTGCTTGTTGTTGAGGGTTTCAGTTACCTTTTTTCCAGGTTTTCTTCTCAAGGGTTAGTCAAGGGTATCTCTCTCCCCAAATCTGAGCAACAACTTATGAATGGTCAATTTGTTGATTATTATTTTTTAACTCTTCAAGAGAATGAAGAGACTGTTAATAACACTTTGCATTACCTAGATAATTTTTGTTTGGCTTCAGGCTCTTCCATCTAATGGAAAAAATATCAATGCTACAGGAAGTCTCTGGATCCTACACCTCCATGGATGGAAGGATATGCTTGGTAGTGGATTCAACTTGGGGTGTAGTTCAAATTCCTTTACATCCCATTCACTTTCCAACTTACCCCTACTACTCTTTGGTTTTATGTTGTCCAACGAGTTGAGCAAAAGATTGCTTATTGGATTACCAAACCTCTATCTCTTGCTAGTAAATTTCATATTTTCTCTAAGGTGTTAGCTGCCACTCATGTTTATTACGCCTCCTACTGGGCACGTTTTAAGGCTTCTTATGCTAAGCTGGAGAATTTACTTAGATATTTTTTATGGGCCAACACTCATGGGCACAAAGGTTTTCACAGAGTGGCCTGGTATATTTGTTGTTCTCCCAAAGAGGTTGGTGACTTAGGGCTTATTGAAATTCAGCTGCAAAGAATTTCTCTAAGCATCAAGTGGATCATTAGGGTTTTAGAAGGATCTGAGGCTTGGAAAATATTGCTTTGTCACTGCATTTGTCAAGGCACCCCTATTGGCAAACAAGCCTGGAAAAACATGGGCTTGCAAAGTCTGTTGCTCTCTCCTGTGCCTATTAAAATTGGAGGAACTTTTGTTATGAAGAGTATCTGGAAGGCATGGGAGCTGGTAAAACCTCAACTCATTTAGGTTGGAGATGGTTTCAAAATGGGGTTTTCCATCAATTCACAGTCTTTATGGTGGCCCCATGTTATTAACTTTCACAATGTTCCCCTTTTTATGGTTTTCATGGATTAAAAGCCTTAGTATTTTTAAGCATGGGATCATGCTGATAGGTGATTTATTTTGCAAGGCTACCCATTCTTGAAAACCCTGGGTTCTTATCAAAGCTTAATTTAACCTTAATAATGGGGATAAAGAATCTATTAAGGAAATTCATAATGCCATACTTGATGAAATGCTCCACAAGATTGGGGTCTCTCCTCTTTTCCATTGGTGGTGTGATTGGCACTGGCCTACGCGATGCCCTTTAGTCGGTATAAACTCCGACTTGGTTACTTACTACTTGCACCTGCACACATTCCTTATGAAAAGTTGAACAAGTATTGGAAACTTAAGTCCCCACATAGGGTCTGGAAAAGCAGGTTCAATATCATTTGGAAGGCACCCATTAAACCTAAAAAGGCTCATTTTCTCTGGTGCATTCTTTATCAGGGTTTTCCTATTGGCAAACGTCTTCATCAATTGGGGATTCTTAACCCCTTGTGTCTTGCTTGCCAGCAACCTGAGTCTCTTTTGCATTTGTTTTGGTATTTTCCTCTTGCGCAGTCAGCCTGGAAGTGGATTCAATTCCTTTTCCAACCCCTTCACCTTGAACCCTTCACCTGGAAAATTGTCTTGCTGGGGGACTCGACCTTGGTTCATGTAAAATTTAACAAGTTTTGGAAAATATTTCCTGCAAAAGTTCTATTTCAAATTAGGAAGATTAGAAATGATTCTATTTTTATTCAAAAAATCTTAGCATGGAGTTTTCTATGTCTGCTAAAACTGGAATTATTTCTTATGTTTTGCTTCAAATCCAGGTCCATGCAGAGAAAGTCCACTTGGAGGTGGAGCATTTGTAGGATCTTCTCGCCCACTGGGACAATGCCACTTGCTTTTTCATCCGGGTTTGGTCTTTGTCGCGTTGTCCTTCACCACCACGGCGTTGTTCCCCACCTCCACAGCTATCTCGGTCTTGTGGCCAAGGATCCCGACAATGACAACGCACCTAGGCACGAGGAAGCTCCTCTCCCCCTTAGCAACATGTTGGTGGTTTTTTCCAGCAGCTCAGTGGTGGCGATGGCTGGGGGGATCCTCCCCATGATGGTGACGACTATTGTTGGGGGGCTCCTCCCCTCGGCCGGTCCAGTGGTGGTGGCTCTGGTTGGTCTTCTCCTCATGCTTCTGGTTCCAGACATGGTGCTCCCCCAAACAAAATTCCGCATTTGGCTTTGGCTATACCTCCTGAAAAGCAGGATGCTCTGGCCCTCGAGCAGGGCACTGGTTGGGAGTTTGCTCTGATCTCCCCCGACCCCCCAACATTGGGTTGGGGAGGTGTTTCGCACAGGCCACCTTCTCGTCCTCCTCCTTCGACCGCCATGTTTGCCTGTGCTACTTAGCTTGTCACTTTTGTGACTTTTTATTTTGTGTTCGTCTGGTTTTTGGTTCTCATGACACATGTGCCAGGTGTGATGTTTTCTGGGTTGTGTCTTATCCACCCATTTTTTTATGTGAGTCCGTAGTGTACTTTTCATGATTTTATCAATATAAAAGTGCACTTTCAATCAAAATAACAAAATGCGGGCCTTAATTGTTTTTATAAAATTATTTAAGTGCAGCAAGGAAAAATACATTTATATTTATCTCCATCTTCAAATTTTATTTCACGAGCATGACATCAAACTCTTTCACTCTTTCACTCCGTATAATTAATATTTGTAAAAAACAATACTTACATTAAAATTGATTTGGTTAGACATACTTGTAGTAGTCCCCTAAGGTTAGTTTGATTAGATGAGAAATCTCTACGTGGCAAATTAGTTTAACATTGCAGCTCTACATTGGATGGGGTTCTTCTATGGCAAGTTAGTGGAAAGGTAAATCCATCACAAATGACATGTTCCAAAATGGCATAAAATCTAAAATGGCAATAATCGAAACTCCTTTGGAAGGTTGATCACATGGAACCAATCAAATTCCAATTTCAATGGAATGGGCCTCATCTCATGTGAGTAATAAATGTCTACAATAATTATACCAAAGTCTTCCAAGGAAATATTGTTCTTTTATTTCATTTAGGGGAGAGGACCCGGTTGTGGTGCAGGGTCCATTAGTGGAGATAGTAGGTGAAAAGTCAGTCACCTTTTTTTTAACATATTTTTGAATGACATGTGAAGTTAATACAACCCAACTGTTTTCTCCCCTATCATTATTAATTAAATATGGAGAGCATGAAATGTTGAATAAGACAGTTTTTAAATTGGTCAATATTCTCTTATTCATTGATAGAAACTAAAAATATATATTTAATTTATATACAGAGTGTTACAAAAACCAAAGTCTATACAGTCAACTATTCATTAAGTAATATTTTCATTGTATGTACATCATATCTATTACAGTCACTTTCAACAAGTCATTTCTCAAGACTTTCCAACCTAGATCTCAAATCCCATGCACTAGTTTTGATGTAAGAGTCTTCAATCCAAGTAAACCCCCTGCATAACAATAAATGAAATTATGATCAGTCTCACCTTTCAAAGTGTTTTAAAAACTCAGTACCTTAATGAACAAAAAATTGTGTAACCAGCTGCATAAAATAATAAAAAATGACCAACTAAAATATTATCCATTGGATTAAATCTCAATAAATCTCAGCCATTTGATTGAACTTTCATAGTGAATCCATGTCAACTAACATCAACCAATCAGAATTTAGGATGATAGAATAAAAGCTGGAGGATGGATTACAATTTCATTTGTTCATGCAGTTTTCATCTCTCCAAGTTGAAGAAGTGAGGAGCAGTGCAGTTCAGGTAAGACACTTATGAATTACAAACTATTTCATAATTCAAGCCCTCTATTTTATTTTTTCAGTGTTTGCATATTGCAGCAGAGTTGTATATGCCAATTGCATTTGCTTTAAAGTTTATGAAGTCCTTTTCAACAAATCTAATTTGTGCATATCCTGCCATCATGGCATTCTATGAGACCAAAAACTACAGACTGAATTTTTGAGAAATTAGGATAAAACATATATTTGAAGGTGGGCAGTGAGGTGGCGGTGCAATGTTGGAGGTCAAGAATTTGGGTGCTGCATCCATTGGTGGTGTTTTTATACTCTATAAATTTTCCCTTCCATATTTCTAATGATTGGTAACAGCTTAGCTCTAAACTCTATAAATTTTCCCTTCCATATTTCTAACGACAATTCAACAAAGGATTGGTTCCATCGAGTCACATTAGATTTTTTTGATGAAGGATTGGACAATAATGCTGCTAAAACCATTATTAGCTAGCAAAAAATTTATACATTTCTTCATTGCCTCTCTGCAATAACATTCTCCTGGAGCACAAGCTGTAGGTACAAGGTGCTAAATCATTTTGGCACTAAACAACTGACAAACAGATCTCTATCCATGATAAGTTAGTGCAGATTTGATTTTTTTTTTTACTCCTAATATCACATGTTATTATTATTATTCCAGCTATAGAGAAAATGGAGCTTATATACACTGCTATGTATCCATGAAGAAATAGCTCTTTAACTAAAAGCCCCTCTAAGAGTCACAAAACTCACTAAACAAAGTTTGCACAAAGCATCCCTAACTAAGTACGGTTTTACTCACTTGGCAACAGATATAGTATGGCATAAAAGTTCTTCATTTGCATCTTTACGTAGCAAAATTTTAATACATTTCTCCATTTCTTCTCTGCAATAACATTCTCCTGGAGCACTAGCTGTAGGTAGAAGGTGCTAAATCATTTTGGCTCTAAATACTTCAATGTTAGTTGCATTAGAATATTTAAAGACATGGATGGAGGCAACAATGTTTATGTCAATCCATTATATGTCAGATATTTACAATGAGTCCATTAGAAAAAACATAGAACTATGATCAGTGCAAGAAAACCTTGCACATAAACATTTGCTTACACACAAAGGGCAGGAGTTGAAACCTGTAATGTAATGGTAGGGATTTGATCTTTTCCACATTGATGATCAGTATATAGAGAAAGTGCATTATCCAGGGAGTTGTGAAAGACACACGCTTCTCGCTGCACATTGAGGGCCTGCTCAATTAGAGATTCCAACTTCTTGGTTCCATCGAGTCACATTAGATTTTTTTGATGAAGGATTGGACAATAATGCTGCTAAAACCATTATGGATGAAGGAAATATTCAACTGGACAGTGATACATTTAACTGGAAAGTAACAAGTGCAGTATATTTCGTATAAAGCTAATAATAAAGAACCTTTGCTTTTTGAGAACTCTTAATAAATGCTAAAATGAAGATTGCTACATGGAACGTGTCTGTCATCCAATGATGTAATGTGATATTAGCATAAGTTTTATTGTATACATAAAAAGATGGAAAGTATTCTAGTGACATGTGTAAAATTTATATTGAAAACATAACTTTAAATACAACACTACTGGAATATACAGCTCTGTCGGAATATGACCACAACAGCGTTCTATAGTCCAGCAGTGTTGTATATTGCATTTCTGAATTCACTGTATTGTTCATTTTTTTCCAGATATCTCATTCTCCAGTTGAAAAGTATTTTTTTGAATCATCACTGTGATATTGGGCATAAGTTTTATTGTATACATAGAAAGATGGAAAGTATTCTAATTACATGTGCAAAAGTTATATTGAAAACATAACTTTAAATACAACACTACTGGAATATACAACTCTGTCGGAATATGACCACAACAGCGTTCTATGAGTCCCAGCAGTGTTTGTATATTGCATTTCTGAATTCACTGTATTGTTCATTTTTTTCCAGATATCTCATTCTCCAGTTGAAAAGTATTTTTTCCAATCATCACTGTGATATTAGCATAAGTTTTATTGTATGCATAGAAATACAGTAGTTTGTCAAGTTCTCGTTAGAAATATGGAAGGAAAATTTTAAATTCTATCAATGAATAAGATAATATTGACCAATTTAAAAAACTGTCTGTATTATTGGACCCTGCACCACAACCAGTGCCTATCCCCTAGCAATGCTCACCCACCAGCCGTTAATGTTTTCATTATAAATATATGCCTTCCATATTTCTAACGACAACTTAGCTTTAACAACTAGGGGAGAGGACCCGGTTGTGGAGCACCATATCTTTGCACAGTCACTGCGCCACGTCACTGCCACCTGGGTGAGTAAAAACACTATAATTGCAGGTTTCAAAAGAACTGGTATTTGGCTAAGTTGTTACCAATCCTCTCGACAAATCCTTTTCAAAAAAAATCTAATGTGACTTGATGGAACCAATCCTTTGCTGAATTGTCGTTAGAAATATGGAAGGCGAAAATTTATAGAGTTTAGAGCTAAGCTGTTACCAATCGTTAGAAATATGGAAGGGAAAATTTATAGAGTAAAACACCACCAATGGATGCAGGACCAAATTCTTGACCTCCAGCATTGCACTGCCACCTCACTGCCACTCCTCAGCGCCACGTGGATGATCTGCGTCAGTGAAGATATCGAAACAGTCGGATTAATTGCATGGGACCCAAGTGTTGTCCACTCGCCGTGGCAGTTGTTGTCCGGGATACTGCCATGCATTGAATGCTCACCCACCAGCCGTTAATGTTTTCATTATAAATTTTTCCTTCCATATTTCTAACGAACAATATAGTGAATTCTGAAATGCAATATACAACATTGTTGAACTATACAGCATTGTCATAATGAAAACTACAAGTCAATTAATTCCTAAAAATTAAACAAAATCATTCATATTCTAGCATATTCCAGCATTCATTTTTGGTATATTTATAGTTTCTTTTCCAACAATCATCTTTCATGCTGTGAATCAGGTATTTCATTTACACCATGAGAAAAGGTGCTATTGCTAGAAGATTCAAGGAGGCCCAAGAGTGTGAGGTGTACAATTATCACATAATTTAAGTGATGAAGAGGATAATTTAGCACCAACTGGTAATGAACCAGAATGTAGAAACCCACCCACTGTCTCGGTTCAAAGAACATCTGCAACAAAGAAGCTTAGTGTCATCCGAGGTTGGACAAAAGAAGATATGGAAAAGGCGATAGATGATGTTGAGTTTAATGGGTTCTCAGTTTAGAGCAGCAGCAAAGAAGTATTCCATTCCACCCACATCATTACACTATTGGCTAAATGGTCTCACCCCACACAAAGAGGAGGGGTCCTCCAACAGTTCTAACTGAAGAAGAAGAAGAGGAAATTGTTGAATGGTGCAAAGAAATGGCTGATATGGGTCATGGCTTGGAGTTAATGCAGGCTAAAGGCAAATGTTGCTCAGATTTGTGAAACAAGACAAAACCCCTTCAAAGATGGGTTTCCTGGTAAATCATGGTGGGCTGGATTCAGAAAACGTCATCCAGACCTTACAATCCGAACCACTGAGGGACTTGACAGGGATAGAGCTTTAAACTTGCGCCCTGCAATGGTAACCAAATTTTATGATAATTTGGCCAAAATCTATGGAATCTATTCATACGGCGCTCATAAAATCTGGAATTGTGATGAGACTGGTTTGCAGGCTGGAAGAAATTGTGGAGTTCGTGTAATTGCAAAGAGGGGCAGTCGTAATGTCCCAAAGGTAATACCAAAGAGCAGGGAGTGGATCACTATATTGTGTTGTGTCAATGTAGCAAGTATGTCAATCCCAAGATTTTTATTTGTTCAAAGGAAAGAGAATGATAAAGAATTACATTAAAAATTGTGAACCTGGAGCATGTATGGCTACACATCCAAATGCATGGATGACAAAGGAATTGTTTTTAAATTGGCTATGTCATTTTTGCACGTTCAGTACCAGGCGGTGTTTCTCCAAATAATAGACACCTATTGATATTTGATGGCCATGGCAGCCATGTAGCAATTACAAACTGTGGAGGAGGCAAACAAATTGGGCATTGATTTGATAACACTACCAGCACATACTAGTCATAAGTTGCAACCTCTTGACGTGAGTGTGTTCAGCCCTTTCAAGACATATTTTAGAGCTGAGAGGTTCCAAATGGATGGCATGAGAACAAATGTGCAGATGTGAAAAGGGAGTGACATTGCCGAGCTTGCAAGTAGAGCCTTAAAAAAGGCACAGACACCATCTAACATAATTGCAGGTTTTCAAAAGAACTGGTATTTGGCTATTGGAATTATGATGCTCTCCTAAATGACATGGCATGCAGCCAGGCAATTGACATGCAAGGTGAGGAAGTTGTTGATGCTGTCACAAACATTTTGAGCCTATCTCAACGAATAAATCCTGAATTAAGGCACACAAAGAGATTGAGAAGGCACACAAGCAACAAAGGAAAGAGCAATATAAGAGGGAGAGGGAACTTGCAAATCAATTAAGGGAATACGAAAAGAGGATGCGTGTAAGTTCTGCAACTGATCATGAAAATTGAAGGATTTTTCAAGATATGTTAAATATTCAAATTCCAGGTTATGCTCAAATTGGAACACCTCCATCACTTATGAATAACTCTTGTACAGTTCCATCTTGGTATGTATCACCTCATTTACTTTGTACAAGTTCAAGCAGTCCTAGTAGTTCATTTGCAATGCCACCATGGATGCAAGCTTCAGCAGGGAAACCAACTCCTCTGTCAACAATAGGTGCAAATCCCTTTTCAAGTGGACAACCAAATCCTTTTTCAGCAGGGGGACCAGATCCTTTATCAGTTGGGCAACCAAATGCTCTGTCAAAAGGGATTTCAAATCCCTTTTCAGTTGGCCAATCAAACACTGTATCGGTAGGAAAAGAAAATCCAAAAGCAGTATAGAAAGAGGGCAATATTACTTACACTAACTAAGATATTGAACATGTGCCAACAAACAATGCTTATTACCCCATATGATGATGGTAGTAATTTTGTTGGTGATACAATTTTGCTAGATGTATTCACCGAAGCCTTCCTATGTAGTCTCTAAAGTTATATAGTACAATATAAATTTTGCGTATGTAATCAGAATACTTTCCAGCCATCCATGTATACAATTAAACTTATGTTAATATATCAGTATGATGATGCTCTTCCATATTTTACACCCAATTTGGCGGTGTAATCAGAATACTCATATTAATTTTGTGTATGTAATCAGAATACTTTCCAGGCGTCCATGTATACAATTCAACTTATGTTAATATATCAATATGATGACGCTCTTTATTTTACACCCTATTTGGCGGTGTAATCAGAATACTCATATTAATTTTGCGTATGTAATCAGAATACTTTCCATCGTTCTATGTATACAATTAAACTTATGTTAATATATCAGTATGATTATGCTCACTATTTTAATAGTGCAGTGTTTTAAAACATTAAGGATCATTACCTGAGTGAGAACCCTCTCATCTATGACTTTTCTTCTCATCTTCTTAGCAGGCCGAGCCAATGCCGAGGATGAAGTCGGTCAGGAGTGGAGAAAATGCACGCACCCACTGGTCTACAAGATACCATGAAATGGTCACATCGAGCTCTGCAACAGAACAGGCAAAAAAACTAGATTGAACGAGCTCCCTCTCCATTTCCCACGAAATGCCATGGCCCGATTTGGCTGTGACCATCTCCATAAACCTACCCGCCAGCGCAAATTAACGGGTGGTGGGTGAGCATTCAATGCATGGCGGTAGCCCGGACAACAACTGGCGCGGTGAATGGCGTGGTGTTTTTTACTCGACCAGGTGGCAGTGACATGGTGCAATGACTGTGTAAAGATAGGGTGCACTACAACCGGTGCAATGTGTTACAGCAATGTAGCCCTTGGGAGCAACATGTATATATGAACCATGGAAGACACTTCAAACATTTAGACTCAAGATCAAGAGAATGCTAATACAGAAGCGAGCAATTACAACAGAAAACAATGTAAATGGCAGTAACAGAGAGTGGTAATGCCTATAATTAGACCTAGAAATTGCTTAAAGGGGTAAGTAGACCTATAAATCTATCTATAATTAGACCTAGAAATTGCTTAAAGGGGTACTTGGGTATTAGAAAATAGATTACTTTAAGTCCAATGATGAGGTAATGCTGCTAAGTTTTTTAGAAAACAATTGGGTACTGATACAAAAAGAAAACAATTGGATACACTAAGAGGTGAAGCAGAAATTACTAGATATCTTCATTAAAGTTCCTGTTGTTTCTATATAAACACTAAAAAGTTCATTTTGCTGAAACTCTGAGATGAAGGAAATTTGGAGGCCGAATGTGTGTAATGCAAATCAGATGTAGTAAAAGTTTATTCAGTTCCTTTCCCCACTCAAGCATGCAAATCACGTAGCCTAACAATCTCCCACATGCATTCAGATCCCAAAACATATAATTTTTGCCACCTAAAACATATAATTTTTGCAACCCAAAACAGAAAACAAATTACATTTGTTGCTACAAACACTGAAAATAAACACTATAAAATTCCATAGAAAGAAAGACATTTAAACATGGAAGCATGAAGCATGAAAGTACTTTAATGTTGATATGTGAAGTTAATACAACCCAACGGTTTTCTCCCCTATCATTATTAATTAAACATGGAAGCATGAAATGTTGAATAAGACAGTTTTTAAATTGATCAATATTCTCTTATTCATTGATAGAACTAAATTAGGGGAATCTTACCATCACCCGCCTAAGTACGATTCTTCAAACAATAGAAATATTGAACAAGAATTGACATAAAGGGATGTTATAATTAGACAAAAACTACAAACTGATATTGAGAAGATCCAAGAATCAAATACCAAGAAACGCAAAGAACCAGAGTTCATTACTGAATTAATAACATATTATTGTTGAATATAAAAGCATACCATTGCTTAATATAAAAACATACTAATAACAAAATACTAAAAAATAGAGACATTTACTGACTCATTGGAAACGAAAGAGAGTATTGGAATTGGTGTAGGAAACAATATGATCAGAATTTTTGAGTTCCAAGAACATTGAAATGAGATTGTTAGAGAAGATTAGTTACAAATAAGGATTGAAAAAGATTTAGCAAGGGCTAAATATTTCGATCGAGGGAGAGAATATTGAAAAATATGGGTATTGGCTTAATATATAGTATTAATACAGTAGAATATGAATTTACATTCTTGCTCTTTTGAAATTCAACTATCAGAAGAACATAGTTGATATCAAGATTCACACTTATAAGAGATTGAATGGAAAGAAAATTGATATAGATGAACTCAAAGGACTAGTTGCAGTAGTAAGCCTTTATCTTTAAATGCGTAGAATCGTTGAAGTTATTACAGAGTTCGTAGGAATTTGAACTGACTAGAACCTTAAAATTGTTTTAATGTGCTTGGTGGATCTTTTGGAATCAGACAATAATAGAATATTTGTAATTGTCATCTGAAAGATGCAAACAAAGTCTTAAGAACCAAGTCTATATTAATCAATATTCTCTTATTCATTGATAGAACTAAAAAATATATATTAATTTATATACAAGTGTACAAAAACCAAGTCTATACAGTCATCTATTCATTAAGTAATATTTTCATTGTATGCACATCATATCTATTACAATCACTTCAACAAGTCATTTCTCAAGACTTTCCAAAAAAATTACTGCCATCATCATATGGGGTAATAAGCATTGTTTGCGGGCACATGTTCAATATCTTAGTTAGTATTGGGTACTGATACAGAAAGACAACAATTGGATACACTAAGAGGTGAAGCAAAAATTTATATTGCACTATATAACTTTAGAGACTACATAGGAAGACTTCGGTGAATACATCTAGCAAAAATTGTACTCACCAACAAAATTACTACCATCATCAAATGGGGTAATAACCACGTGTACTAGCGGGCACTTGTTCAGAAATCTTAGTTAGTATTGGGTACTGATACAGAAAGACAACAATTGGATACACTAAGAGGTGAAGCCAGAAATTTATATTGCACTATATAACTTTAGAGACTACATAGGAAGACTTCGGTGAATACATCTAGCAAAATTGTATCAGCAACAAAATTACTACCAACAAAATTACTACCATCATCATATGGGGTAATAAGCATTGTTTGCGGGCACATGTTCAATATCATTAGTTAGTATTGGGTACTGATACAGAAAGACAACAATTGGATACACTAAGAGGTGAAGCAGAAATTTATATTGCACTATATAACTTTAGAGACTACATAGGAAGACTTCTGTGAATACATCTAGCAAAATTGTATCAGCAACAAAATTACTACCAACAAAATTGCTAATTATGAATAAATTTGACACTTTGATGAATGAATGACGGAATATCCCTAAGAGCATGCAGCCAAGGGAAACTTAAACGTAATGCACCAGAGCTAAGATTAGTAACAACCGAGAATGAAACTAGAGTAGTGATAGGTAGAGTTATACACGGTAACAAGGATTCTAGGTATCAAATGCAAGATTTTGTGTAGAAATGCCAAGAAATTTAAATAGCGTGATAGAGCATACATTTCCCTTGTTATGTAGATCAACCAAAACATCATGTATATGTATGTGATTAATAAAGACAAGAATAAATAGAATATCTAAAACAAATATTTCATCCATATACATGAGTCATCAAAAAGTGATAAATAATACGAAAGATACAAAACATAATGTATATCTTAATTTAAGTATGCATTGCTTCATAAAATCAATTGTCCATAAGTCATTCAAGAACATATCTTAATGTCGGCAAGGGTTAATGCTATGCTAGTTAATAAAAAAAATTAAAAATTACATATCTTACTCCAAAATCTAATCAAACTCGTATCTATTATACCAACACCTTAAATTTTGAGTTGGCAATGCAAGCCACGAAAAATCCTGTGATAAAAATACAGGCATTAAGTCACAACTTCGACCCATATTTTCACACGCCCAAAAACTAAATGCCCAGATTGAAAAAAAAAAATACTTCAGTCGTCTATCTGATTTACGGCATCAAATCCAAAGACAGACGAAAATAAAAATTCTGCTTTTTTTTTTAAGTAAACCAGAAATATATACAAAAAGATTTAATGGGTGTTCTGAAGTACCTAGGCACTATCTGTCTAACCCTGCGCGTATTCTTCACCATTCATCCGTCTTAAACCAAATTCTATCACTGTTTAACGTCACCACCCACACAAGGCCAAAAAGCACCAGAAGAAGAACAAAAAAAAGCCGAAAAAGAAAGACATTTTGGAGGAGCAAGAAAACTCTGGACCAACCAATGCAAAACACTGTCCTTAAATTTTAAGTAAAGGCATTTTAAGTAACAAAACACAGTACAATCATGTCAAAAGAAGTTACAAGAACAAATAATCCAAAGCCATATCATAACAGCACAGCAAAATCGTAAAACTTCTGCACGTAGTAAAGCAAAATTTCCATAGTAGTACAGTGTTTAAAAACACTAAGGATCATCGCCTGAGTGAGAACCCTCTCACCTCTGCCTTTTCTTCTCATCTTCTTAGCAGGCTGAGCCAATGCCGAGGACGAAGTCGATCAGGAGTGGAGAAAACGCACGCACCCACCGGTCTGCAAGACACCACGAAATGGTCGCTCGAGCTCTGCCACAGAACAGGCGAAAAACCAGACTGAACGAGCTCCCTCTCCATTTCCCACGAAATGCCATGGCCCGATTTGGCGGTGACCATCTCCATAAACCTACCCGCCCACATTAACGGCTGGTGGGTGAGCATTCAATGCATGGCGGTAGCCCGGACAACAACTGGCGCGGCGAGTGGACAACACTTGGTCCCATGCAATTAATCCGACTTTTTCGATATCTTCACTGAAGCGGATCGTCCACGTGGCGCTGAGGTGACAGTGACGTGGCGTTGCAATGCTGGAGGTCAAGAATTTGGTCCGGCATCCATTGGTGGTGTTTTTACTCGTCCAGGTGGCAGTGACGTGGCGCAGTGACTGTGCAAAGATAGGGTGCACCACATATGGGTCCTCTCCCCTACGTGGATTGAATTTGTTGATTCCATTCAATCACCTTTTTAACCATACAATTTCAATACCTTTGATTGTCCGTCCGGCCCACCTCCAACTACAAGCCATCAATCCTCATTGAGTATACAAGGCCTCAAATATATGGTTAGAAAGTGACTTATCAAATAAAAATGAGGTTTTTCTAATAATTCAAAATTATAGAGCTCTAATACAAAATGAGCTTCCTTATAACTTATAAATAAAATAAAATATACCACTCACTATTTCCACAGATGATGTCATAATGGGTTCAATAGTGGGAGACAATTTATTGCCTCAAATATATGGTTAGAAAGTGCATATTTACTCACATCCTATGACTTTCTTACCATAAATTTGTTTCTTCATAGAACTATAATTACGTGATAAGGCGTTTCTATAGTGGGAGAGATCCTCTTGAAATGTTTGTTTGTGTATACAACATAAGAAACAATGAACAAGATTATTATGTCATATTGTATGATATTCTTTTGTTATTTCACAATAACAACTAAAATTATATTAATTATATTGTAATTTCGTATTATAAATTACTTTAATAAAGCTTCACTAATATATAATCTTAAAAAAATCTGGTTGAATGACTATTTCTATTGTGGCATCATCTCATTAGAATAATGATGATGGTCTATTAGGTTTATATGTTATAGATCAAGCCAACTATAAATTAGTGTGAGATTAACTTTTTGAATAATTGAAGATTTGAGATTTTTAGTTAAGCAATTCTAAAGTGCACTAAAAATACATATACCACTCAAAATAAGAAAATATGTTGATATATTTTAATAAGAAATAATTAGATTTTAAAATTGCATAATAGAATAGAGAAAAATTAAACCTTCAAACATATTTACCCACAACCAATTTACTATTATATTAATATAAAAAGGACACTTTCAAATTATAAAGTCTACTAATTTAATGACACGTTTAATTTTAAAATATTAAAACTTTTAAAAGTTCATATTATATAATATTATTTTAATAAAATAAAACTATAATACTTTTAAAATTAAAAAATATTAGATAAAAATAAAATTTAATGCTGGTCTGATTTCATAAATTTAAAATGTATTTTCTTTTTTCGTAAAAAAATCGATTTATTTATTTATTTATGATTGCATATAATATGTCATTATTACAATTAAATTAGAGATATTTTAAATCTTAACTTAAAAGTTATAAATTATAAATATTAATTATAAAGTTATAAATATTAATTATAATGTTGTGTCTTTTTCTTTTTTCTTCTCTTTTGTGGGTGGGGATATTGATTGCTATTAATATAGATTTTCTTAAATATTTTAAATATATTTTTAATGTTAAAGTTTATTTTCTATTGTATAATGGGAAACTTTTTTCTATTCCAATCACCGTAATTTTTGGTGTTTAGTGGGGCTTCGGGAGGACGGTGCACAACATATTGAAAGTGCCGCCGATAATCAATAAAAACAACATTGTTTCGGATTATTCTAAATAATTTCGACCTAAATCACCGCCACAAATGTTTCCGAACATGTAGTGTCCCACATTGTTGGTCACTACATGGCCTCCTTAATTTTCTTTTCTTATAGTTTCTATTGTTTGAGAGTGATAGTAATGGAGATGTTAATAGGGATGTGTTGAAGAACTTAAACTTGAAAAAGTGGAACATTACACGCAGAAGATGGGCAGTGAAGAAGGGGATTGAGGGAGGAGAGTCCAAGGGTGCGGAAAATATTGGTGGGAGCGTATGCGAAACTCTTCTTTCTTTCAAGAAGACATATACAAACCAGAAGCCATTTTTGTCTATTGTTTAAAGGAGAAGGGGGGTGTACACATATCATTGAGACAACGTACTTTGGAGATGTCTCAAAAAACAAGCTAGTGTCGATCAATATTCGTAATGTCGATAGTCCTCATTTGAAATATCAACCCTTTTGCTTTGTGGATAGTTAAAACATGTAAATTTTTTACACGTATCATTGAGACAACGTACTTTGGAGATGTCTCAAAAAACACGCCAATGTCGATCAATACTCGTAATGTCGATAGTCCTTGTTTGTAATATCAGCCCTTTTGTTTTGTGGATAGTTAAAACATGTAATTTTTTTACACGTATCATTGAGACAACATACTTTGGAGATGTCTCAAAAAACACGCCAATGTCGATCAATACTCGTAATGTCGATAGTCCTTGTTTGTAATATCAACCCTTTTGTTTTGTGGATAGTTAAAACATGTAAATTTTTTACACGTATCATTGAGACAACGTACTTTGGAGATGTCTCAAAAAACATGCCAATGTTGATCAATACTCGTAATGTCGATAGTCCTTGTTTGTAATATCAACCCTTTTATTTTGTGGATAGTTAAAACATGTAAAAATTTTCAGGGAAATTGGATTGTGCGTTGTGTGGGATACTCAACATCATGCTTGCATGTGTGGAAGGGACTCGACATCCCATGTAAAGTTGATGTAGTAGTTGAATTTGATAACCACAAAATATGGCAATTTAGGTGGTTTTGCGCCATGTTTATATACCATTAGCTTATGACATTCTCTACTCTTGCATATGCAACAAGTATTAGCTGCAAGAGTTTTATGTGTAGATTTGTATTTGACATTACCTCGTGAACATTCCAAGTTCCTAAGTGCCAAATATTGGATCAGTCACGACCCCGCATAAGAGGAACCTGAGAAAACTTCATTCAAATCCTTGCAAATTGGTCGCATGAAGGACTCAACCATGGAGTGGTGGAGGCCAAGAGAGACTAAGGGGACCTATGTGCAAAAGAAAATGACTCTGTTGGGCCTTTTCCACATCTTAAATCCATTCTCCAAGTTGCAGGTAGACTCAACTATGAGATAGCAAGGTCAGACAAGAAGGGGCGATGCCACAGAGGAACCAAAAACAAGAAGGGGAAGAAATGGTGAAAATCTAAAGTCCTCAAGCTAGAAATGGTTAAGGAAAAATCCCAAAAATGACTAAGTATGGACAAGGCAGAAGGAGTCACGTTTCCTAGTGGCACTTCTCCAAAGGTGAAACAAAAAGGGGAACCAAAACTTGTGCCAAGCTTCCACATGTACAGAACCCAAAGAATTAGTGGGGTGTTGAAAATTCTTCAGCTGAGAGAAAGCATGTAAGGTGTCAACTTGGCACAAATTCGGAAAGGAGGCCCAGGGAAGAAACTCAAACTTGCGCCATCCCTCCACATAACAAATGGTCAAACAGAGTCAAAAGGTAGGCTTCGAAATTGGCTAAGTATAAATTGTATGCAGAGAATGCCAAGTGTCAGTGTGATGCATCTCTAAGAGTTGGTCCCAAGGAGGAGACTCAAATGAGCATGAGCTCACCACTTAGCCCAAAGTCTAAAAGTAAGAGGGCCATTGAAAATCCACAGATCAACTGAGGCTGACAAGTGTCAACTCGATGCTCCTCCAAAGGAAAACTTTGAGCCGGATTATCAAGTGAGCACGGTGCATCCATGTGTTACTTCAAAGGGGTAGAGTCGGTTGAATAGTCAATGCATTAGCCCCATCTGCAGAGGCTGCCAAGTGTCTTAATGGCACTAATTTAAGGGTTGAAAAGAGAAAAGGTTTCCAAACGAGCACCAAGCTACCGCGTGTCCCAGGGGAAAGTGGGGCATAAGGGGAAAAGTTGGTTCTTATGCCCCTTGTTATCTTAAAAGGGGTAAAAGTTACAAAATGGCCCACAACTCTGCCCAGGGAAAAGTCAGCATTTAGGCCCGAGTCAAATCCAAAGTAGGGAAACAGAGGAAAAAGTGAAAGTTTTCCTTTTGTCAAAAGGCATAAAGATAAAGATGGAAGTACATTCCCAGCCAACCAAAAGGAGCCATGTGTCCAGGTAGAGCTTTGGGGCTGCAGGAGTTTTTTGAGTTTTGCATTTTTTGTCCAAAAGGGTGGAAGGATAAATTGTGGACACGTAAGCCTGATTTTTGTTTCAATCTAACTGCCACGTGCCCCATACCAAAAGGGGGATCCAATTTTCAATTTTTTTTCCCACCCATTTGTACAGACTTGATACAAACTTTGAAGGGGCATATCTTTTGACTCATGGCTCAAAATATTGTGAATCTAACTCCATTGGAAAGATCTCGGCCTTGCCCATGCCATGGAGGTCTGAAAATTTAATTTTGAGGAGGTTAGGTGAGGGAAAATGGAGGAAAAAGTCTACAGGATTTCAATGCAAGATCCATTTGTCTCAACAAACTAGATCAGATTTGATCTTGTTTCCATTGTTTCCTCTTCTTTCAAGGCACCGAATCAAGGATTGATGCAGTAGAGATAGATTTGGGGTCATATTTTATCAGAAGCATTAACAGTAGTGGTTTAGTTTTAACCTGCTTTTCCCACTTCTCTCTCTCTCTCTCTTTCTTCTCTCTAATCAAATCTATAAATATGGGGGCATGATTTATTATAAAGGGTCTGACATTCATTGTTTTACAGGCTCCCTTCTCCTTCTAGAAAAGGGATTTGTGGGGTTCAGGCCTTCCATCAAAATTGTGAATATGATTTTTCCTTTTGGGTATTTTGTAAGGGACTGTACCTATCCATAGAGCAATAAAACCCATTTGTGATCGATCTTAGATCCTCTCTTGTCTCTTTTTCTTTAATTTGGTCTCCCATTACTGATTTGGCTATCCGTGCTTATTATTTCATGAATTTTGTTGGTTTGTGCCTATTGGCAAAATAAGTGTTCATCATTCCTTTGGTGCATCACCTGGTAGTTTTTTTATTTCTTATTCCTTATACTCTCTTACCCCTGTCTCCTTGGCAAGTTTTAGATTAGGAATAGAAATATATCCTTTGCATATCCTCACGTGTGCACCTTAACAGAGGAATAAGGAACCAACCTTTAATATGGAGAGATTTTCCATTTTTGCAAGGTCCCACACCTTGGGGAAAGTTCAATGTTATACAATAACACCAAATGACTCTGCCTTAGAGAAGAAGACCTGTAGAACTCATTTGCGGGTGCTATGATTCTGCACTAACATTTTTGCACACCCGCATGCCCGGTGGAACCAAGAAGTCTCCATCTTATTACAGTAGGAATTGATGTACACCTACTGTTATTCTAGGTTTTAAGAAGCCTTAAAACTGTACATCTGGTGACTCCAAAAGAAAAAATATATTTGTTTCAAGTAGTCCAAGCAAGTTCATGAGAAGAATACAAACACAGTCAAGAACTAGAGAAGAGGGACTATTTTTCTATCTAGACTTATCCCTAGACAGAAGGAGAAGAGGAAGAAGAGTTTAGAGGTCTATATCCCCACAAAACAGAGCCTTACCAACACCTCCTCTTGGAATTTCGTTCTCTCAATCAAGAGGAGTGCTCAGACCGATCAGAATGGCTCAGTTGAATCCTTATGTCAACATCATTGGTAGTAGTCCACTCACCTTCAATGAAAAAAATCTAGTTCCGATTGTAGCATTGAAGAGCATCTCATATTTCACTGGGGAAAATCAAATTTCTTCCTGGTGATCATGTCCAAGATATTGCAAATATCTGTACAACACATGAGATCCATGAAATGGACATTGCACTCAAGTTTCTCACTTCTTCACTCAAAGGGAAAGCTTCACAATGGTTCATGAGTCTTGAGGTAGGCTCTATCTAGAATTGGAATAGGTTGCACAACTCTTTACAAACAGTTTGGAGAGAAAGGTGATAACTTATCTTTGTTAGAGAAACGAAGAACGATCAAGAGATCCCCAAATGAGCCGCTGACAAACTTCAACCTCAGATTCTAGCGATCCTGGGACAAGATTGTAACAATAGTAAAGCCTACTAATGAAGGTTCCTTCTTATACTTTCTTAGGGCTTTAAAATATGACATTTCTTTGATGATTTAGTCAATGGGGGGTATAACCTTACCTGCAGCCTATAGCCTTTCCATAGGGGCTGAGAACCGTTTGATTTAGACTGGTAAAATTACTCCTAGGCCATCCATGCATCTACACCCTGAGTTAGTGTTATCACCAATTAAAACACCCTTATGTTTATACAAGTGAATATACTTGAGCTCACGGTGTGATTGGATAACATGGGTACTATGTCGAAGTTGTGGGACTTGCTACTTGAGATAGACCTCTAGAGTTGGTTCTTGCTCCTACGTTAAGTTGGTTCTTGCTCCTAAACTACCTGCCACGATCTACTCTAATGCAGGAAAAACTATCTTTCCTAATCTAACTTTCCAAGGGACCAAGGAGGGATAATGCATGAAAATGAAAGCCTACACTAAAGTGGTGATACACCAGAAAAGGAGGGTGTGAGAGTAGTCTTCCAATGTGTGAAAACTAGGAGTAAAATGCATACTAGAAGGGGTGATAATAGTTCTCCGTAATCTGAAAATGCATTCACAAAAATGTTTCAAACATGCACAATAATAATAAATCCTTGCAAGCACATAAAGACAGACACACTACACTTCTAATCAAGGTTGAAGGGGTAAGAAGAATCCAAGAAAACACAGTCGGGGAAGATGTATCCACAAATTTATATTTTATTGCTTCATGATATGTACAATTCAATCTATTATAAGATAAGGGCCTAGATCACCATACAAGGAGTCCAGAACAAGGGCCTGTAGCAAATTGGCTTCACCAAGAAATTTTGGCCGCAAGAGCTTTGCTATAAAACTGACCTCCTATACAACAAGCCCAACACTCTAATTTATAGAAAAATGAGAAGAGAGAGAGAAGGGGAAAATGGGCAAGATTTATCCTTAAACCACTTGTAAGAGGAACTAAATAGAGTTAAATGATTGTATGTTACTTGAAAAAGGATCCCCATACTATCCTACATGCTGCAGTAGAGAAAGAATGATGACCATGCCTCATAATTGCACTTCTAACTGCCAAATAAAAAACTGTCATAAATCTAGCCACATTTTATGAAAATTCCCCATCTATTTCTCATCAAATCCAAAATTTCTTGATTTTTGAATGCGTCGGGCTCAGAGCCAAATTCCAATGTTACCAATTTTGTGCAATTTCATTGAGAAATGCAAAAGTTATTGCCTTCTGAGTGCGATCAGCTATTTTGGAGCTAGCAGGCATTTTCTGTCATTTGGCGGGGATGAACATTAATTGACTAGATCTAAATATGTTTCTTTTAGAAGACATTGAATGCTCATTATAGAAAGTCCAATTTTGTGAAACAGATTAGAGCTTGGAGTCAAAATTTATGGCCTTGAGATTCGGGAGTCAAACGTTGACTTTTCCTTTGAGTTGCGGGTATTGCGGCAAAATTAGGTCTGCATGTTTCGGTTGTCCCAAGCAGATTCTTCCACATCGGTGATCGGGCTTCCTTGTCCCCTTTTGCGGCCTTTTTTCCCTTTCACATTTCACGCGTCCTGCACATACTTTTTTCCCGACTATCTCGAATGAAAATCTCCACACCACCTGCAATAGACTGACTTGCAACAAATCAGACAATTCACGTCTCGCATGTACTTTTTTCCTGGCTATCCCAAACCACAAAGAATAAAAACTTCTTCTTTCTCTTATTTTCACTGTCTTCGGCCATTTTGGCTTTACGTGTCTCATGCATCCCGACGTCCCAACTATCCTGCGGACCGCCTAGGAACAAAAAATCTGACTTTTCCAATTCCTTTGTATTTTGGCCACGAACTTAGTACGATGAACCTTGGTACGATCTGCACTAGTATGACCTGCATCCTCAAGACCCACAATGCATTAAAACAAGCCACGCGACTTCATTTTTTGCATTTTTAAAATTTTTTCTAACTCATTAGGATTTTTTCTTACATACGAGAGTTAGATAGAAGCCAAAGGGGCCCCAAAACATGATTTTGGGCATTGAATCAATCTACTTGCTTAGGATTCAAGAATCTGATGCATGTTATCAAAATTTATCTCGAGGGGTTAATTTTTTATAACTGAGTTAGAAAACCCAGATGCTAGCCAATCACCTACATTAGCTCCTATACCCACCCCTAGGAGTCAAAGTTCAGCTGAAGCTTCCACTTCATCATCAACACCTCTTTGGAGCTTCAGGAAGTGATGAAGCAACTGCAGAATCTGGGAAATGAGCTAGTAACCATCAAACGACAACAGGCTCATAGTTCTAGGCCATATCAGTCTCAAGGTCAGTACCAAGTATGCTAGACCCTAGTACCAGTAGAATAGGACATTATCTCATACTGTAAATCAGAACCAAAACCATAACCAAGGACATCCCCAAGCTGCTAGACCTTTCAGGTCATATGATCCAAACACAATTTCAACATCAAGGGCATTGGTTCCTACACAGAACAATATGGCACATGAATATGATTGGTGTTTTCCGTGCAGTCAACCACACAACCAATCAACGTGCTTTAATGGTGCTCTAAATCAGGATTTGATGGTGAAAACCATTATAGTGCCATAAGAACCTATCCCAGAGGGAGATCAGTAGCAAGAGGGCCCCCCAAACAAAACCATGCTTATCAATTGGCAGGATGAAGAATTATGTGGGATGAATTAGTTCCCTTCTCAAAGTGTGGTTACCAATAAAAGGTCTAAAAAAGTAAGTATTGGAGAGGGAAAACCAGTGAACTTAGGTTACCCTCAACCTTCTGTCACTCTGCAAGGTCCTGGTGTTCCAAGTGTAACTCCCAACATGGAGAACCAATCTAAACCACCTTCCAAATCCAGTCAGGCACCGGTTGTAACAACCCATGTGCAAGAAAGAAATGTGTCTGGGAAGGGGCAACAGAAGGATAACTCATTCAATAGTATTGAGTAAATGAAAAGAACAAGTGTGAACATTTCACTATGGGAGTCACTGGCCATTCAGGGTAGAAGGGATCTGTTGCAGAATGTCATGCAGAATTGGTCAAGTTCAAATAAACCCCCAGAACCAGCAAGAGAGAGTGCTTTCCAATGCATTTCAACCTAAGAGGAACCAAAAAGAACAACAAAGTAAGAACCTGAGACCTCCCTCATTCTATGTTTCATTGAATATTGGAGACAAATTGGTGCACAATTGCATGATTGATTCTGGGGCAAGTAGTTCTGTAATGCCCAAGCAAATAGTTGATCAACTAGGTCTCAAATATGAAGTCATCTCTAGAGGAGTAGTGCAATTAGATGGGATAGAAGTGACAACTATTGGAATCATCAAGGATCTAAGCCTCACTCTGCATGCCTACCCCAATGTGAAAATTTTGCAAAATGTGTCTGTCATAGATTTTCCACCACATTTTACTTTGTGTCTGTCTAGGGACTTCACTGCCAAAATTGGAGGCTACCTGTCTACTGATTGGTCACATATGCTCTTTAGGAAAAGGTATGGGGAAAAGGCCACAATCAGATCTGAACCCATTACAGAATACCACATTGAGTCTTATCTTCCAAGCCCAATCAATTCCAACTACTCAACTTTTGATCAAGAAGACCTCCTAAGAACTAATGAAGCAGATACCAAGGTGGGATGTATCCCATACTTGACTCTAGATGAATGGGGCAACAAAAGACATATTTTTTACCCCTATAAGGAGATGGAAGAATATGAGCTAGGTGTCTACTGCCTACATGAAGAAAATCATCCTCTTCGTAACCTAATTAAGACATAATACAAGGATGACAATGAGGTATGGCAATTGTTCTTTGATGGCTCATGGAATAGACAAGGAGCTGGAGGAGGAGCCATGATTATGTCCCCCAAAGGTATGACATACTATTCAGCCTTCAGATTCTAGTTTTCTTGCTCAAATAACACTCCTGAATATGAGGCTTTGGTCCAAGGTCTTCATTGGGCAAGGAAACTAGGAATCAAGAACTTGCAAGTGTTTGGTAACAATGAACTGGTTGCTAATCAAGTCAGAGGACTTAATGCTATCAAGAATGACCTACTCAAGAACTACAAGAGTAGGGTATGGAATCTCATGGAGGATTTCGAGGCCTTCAATATTGTGTCCATACCTAGGTAGGAGAATGAAGTTGCTGATAGACTTGCAATAGTTGGAGCAATGTTTGATATGATCGACAACATCGAAAGAGACAAAGAATAACCACACCCCATGTGGTTGTGAGGCCAACAATACCAGATAATAATACATGTTGGTAGGTGTTTGAGAATGATCAACAGATCATTAAATTTTTGTAAGAAGTTGAATTCTCTGCTAGAAACTTGAGCAGATTAGAGTAGCAATATGAGAATTAGATAATACAACTACATACAAACAAACTTCACAAAGGCTTAGTGACACTAGATTCTATTTTAAATCCTAATGATTAGTTTAAGAAGGAGAAATCTAACATACAGATCAAAGGAGAATATTCAGAGTCAATCCCAGTTGAAGAAGACAAAAGACTTCAAATTGGCAAACTTACCACCAACCAAGAAAGGTATGAATTCATAAAACTTTTCCAAGAGTTTCAAGATGTGTTTTCTTAGAGCTATGAATACCTAAGAGGGTTAAATCCAAAGCTAGCACAACACATAATCAAACTAGATCCAGTTGTTCAACCCATCAAGTAGAAGAAAAGACAAGTCAACCCACATATTGAGCCTCTAATAAAGAAAGAGTTGAACAAGCTGATAGAGGTGAGTATCATATTTCCAATCAAATAGTCAAGTTGGGTTGCAAATATAGTCCTATTCAGAAATTAAAATGGAGAAATTAGGCTATGCATTGAATTCAGAGATTTCATCAGAGTCTCCCTCAAAGATCACTACCCACTCCCTTCAATGGAGCAGATCTTGTAAGTAGTGTCTAGATCAGAGAGGTTCTCTCTCCTAGCTATTTATTAATCAGATCATGGTGAAAGAAGATGATCAATTCAAAACAACCTTCACCACCAAATGGGGCACCTATGCTTATAGAAAAATTCCATTTGGATTGTCCAATGTTGGAGCCACTTTTCAAAGGGAAATGGATATGGAATTCAAAGTGTTGATGAACAAAATAGTACTAATCTACTTGGATGACATCACTTTTTTTCCAAGAATGTAGTAGATCATCTTTTCCACCTAAGGCAGGTGTTCCAAATATGTAGGAGTTTTGGGCTGTTATTTAACCCTAAAAAGTGCATATTCTTCGCCCCTAAGGGCAAGCTGCTGGGCCATATTGTATCAAAGGAAGGATTGGTAATTGACCCAGAGAGATTTTAAGCAATAAGAGCATTGCCATTGCCAAGTCACAAGAAGGCTCTTCAAAGCTTCTTAGGAAAAATCAATTTTGTCTGTAGGTTTGTTCCAAACTTTACTGCCCTTATTAACCAATAACATTGATGTTGAAAAAGAGCTTAGCATTCAGGTGGACAGCTAAAGGAAAATCAAGCTTTGAGGCTACCAAAGAAGCCATATCACAAGCCCCAACTCTTGTGAATCCAAAGGCTTCATACTATATGCCTTTAGTGGCAGTGACACGATTTCTGTAATCTTCGTTCAGTAGAACATAGAAAGTACTGAACACCCAATTGCTTTCTTCCACCAGAGTCTGGATGATTATGAGGTGAGGTACTCCTTCATTGAGAAGTAGGTCCTATGGGTGATCAGAGCTTTGAAGAAGTTTAAGCATTTGGTTTCAAACAACAAGATCCAACTATTGGTCTCCCATGCAAGAGTTAAATAATTCCTTCTTAACAAGGACCTGAATGAGAATCGTGCAGGATGGATCACTCGTGTCAGGGAATATGACATTGAGATCAAGGTCACCAAGCTGGTCCATAGGAAGGGCTTGTGTGAGAAACTAGCCTCAAGTCAACAAGATGAAACAAATAGCGAAAGGGAGGTTGATGTTTTTTACAAGATGATCAAGATGATGGGAGAGATGATGTGACTACTCCTTGTTGGACCCAAGACATGTTGCACTTCCTTGAAATAGGCCTTTGTTCTCATGGGATGAATGAATAAAATATAAGATATTTCACGTTATAATCCATCCCATATGTTCTTATTGATAGTGTCTTGTTCAAAAGAGACATCAATGGAGTTTTGTTGGGATGCATTGGGACAGATCAGGTGGAGAGAGTGCTATAAGAATTCCATGTTGAAGTGGATGGATGCAATTTTTCTCCAAGAGTGACAACACTCAAAATCATGAAAGCAAGTTATTACTAGGCCAGAGTGTTAAGTGACTATTACACATGGATCAAAAGGTGCAAGAATTGTGCATTCTTCAAAGGCAAGAGAGGCTAGCAACACTTCCATTGCACCCAATCTTAGTTGACCAACATTTCATGCAATGGGGATTGGAATTCACTAGAGTCATCAATCCAAATTAAATCCAAGGCCACAAATGGATTCTAACAGTGATAGATCATTTCACCAAGTGGACCAAGGTAGTGGCACTCAAGGAAGCTAATGAGTCTAGTATCCTAGATTTCTATGAAGGGATAGTGACAAGATTTGGAGTGCCAGCCACCATCATATCAGAAAATGCATTGCCATTTATAGGTTCCAATATCATAGGATGGGCTATCAAGAATGGGACTTATTTGAGTACTTCATCAAACTATTACCCTCAAGGTAATGGCCAGGATGAGTCCACAAACAAGAACCTATTAAATATCATCAGAAGAACTCTTGATAAGAATTAGAGGAATTGGCACGCAAAGCTCAAAATTTCCTTACGGGCTGATAGAATAATTCCCAAGAGATCTATAGGCAGCTCTCCATTCAAGTTTATCTATGGGAAAGAGGCAGTGTTGGCTATATCACTTGAGTTGCCAACATTGGAGCTCATGAAGCAACTAGATATGTCTAAATTTAAACCAATGGAGGCCAGGTATGCGGAGCTAATAGAATTAGAATAAGTTATATAACAAGCACTCCAAGTAATAGAAAATAATCAGACCTCAATCAAAAAATTCTTTGACAAGAAGGCAAAAACAAGGACCTTCTAGGAAGGACACCTGGTTTTGAAATGGGATGTAGATCGAGCAAAAATAGGAAGGCATTCCAAGTTTTACACCATTTGGAGTGGCCCTTATATGGTCACAAGATGTAAAGGTAGAAATGCTTTCCAATTGTCTATGTTGGATGGTGAAGAGTTGCAGATTCCAGTAAACGGGATCTATCTTAAACACTACTACTAAAAGGAGAATTATCACCCTGTACATATAAGTTTATTTTTCTCTTTCCTCTAAGTGTTTATGCACATTATCTTACTGTAGTTTATATTTATTTTCTCCTAAGTGCTTTACATGATCTGCATATTCTATTTGGAGCATGTATGATTTAAAATTTTGTACATAGTTGTGGTGTTGTTTTTTTTCTCTTATGTAGTCCATTCAAAGAGATAGATGAAGCCTTGGGTCAAAATAGTTTTCTACTCTCAGAAACCTTCATTTCAAGATTTCTTATAGAAATTGAGAGTGCAAGCAACTAAACTCATTAATCGGAGGTAGAATTGGTACCAGACCATATTTCTTGACTCCATGCCCAACGAATATGACAAGGTAATTGGTCTTTTCATCTAACAGGTAGATACGCCTGTGTGTCACCAAATTGTTATCCATATTTCATCCCTGGGTCAAATATCAGATCAGTCACAACCTTGCATAAGAGGAACCTAAGAAAACTCATTCATCTCTTGCAAATTGGTCGATGAATGACTAAACCATGGAGTGGTGGGGGCCAAGAGAGAGTAAGGGACCCTGTAAAAAAGAAACGACTCTGTCGGGCCATTTCCACGTCTTAAATTCACTTTCCAACTTGCAAGTAGACTCAACTATGAGATAATAGGGTCAAACAAGAAGGGGTGATGCCAAAGAGGAACCAGAAATAATAAGGGGAAAAATGGTAAAGATCCAAATTCCTCGAGCTTGAAATGGTTCAAGGAAAAGCACAAAAACAACTAAGTATGGAGGAGGAAGTGGAAGGAGTCACGTGTCCTAACGACACTTCTCCAAAGGTGAATCCAAAAGGAGAACCAAAACTTGTGCCAGGATTCCATGCATCTAGAACCCCAAAGAAGTTGCGGGGTGTTGAAAATTCTTCAGCTGAGAGAAAGTGTGTCAAGTGTCAACTTGGCTCAAATTTGGAAAGGAAGCCTAGGGTGGAGACTCAAACTTGCACCATCCCTCCACATAGAAAAATGTCAAACATAGTCAAAAGGTGGGCTTCAAAATTGGCTAACTATAAAAGTGTATGTGGAGAATGACAAGTTTCAGTGTGGTGCATCTCCAAGAGTTGGTCCTAAGGTGGAGACTCAAGTGAGTGCGATCTCGCCACGTAGCTCAAAGTATAAAATTAAGAGGGGCCATTGAAAAATCCATAGATTATGGAGGCCGAAAAGTGTCAACTCGATGCTCCTCCAAAAGTAAAATTTGAGCCAGATTATCAAGTGAGTACGATGTGTGCACGTGTTATTTCAAGAGGGGCAGAGTAGGTTGAATAGTCAATGCGTGAGCCCCGTCGGCAGAGGCTGCCAAGTTTCTTAATGGCATTGATTCAAGGGCTGAATAGATAAACGGTTTTCAAATGAGTGCCATACTACCACGTTTCCTAGGGGAAAGTGGGGCGTCAGGGGAATTTTCTTTTCTTTTCCCCTTGTTATCTCAAAAGGGGTAAAAGTTACAAAATGGCCTACAACTCCGCCCAAGGAAAATTCAGCATTTGGCTTCGAGTCAAAGCCAAAGCAGGGAGTCAGAGGAAAAAGTGAAATTTTTCCTTTTGTCAAAAGGCATAAAGATAAAGATGGAAGTGCATTCCCTAGCAAACCAAAAGGAGCCACGTGTCTAGGCAGGGCTTCGGGGCTACAGGAGTTTTTTGAGTTTTGTGTTTTTTATGGAAAAGGGAAGAAGGATAAATTGAGGACCCGTAAGCCTGATTTTTGTTCTAATCTGACTGCAACGTGTCCCATACCAAAAGGGGGACCCATTCTTCAAAAAAAATTCCCACCCATTTGTACGGACTCGATACAAAATTTAAAGGGGCATATCTTTTGACTCAGGGCTCAAAATATTGCGAATTTGGCACCATTGCAAAGATCTCGGCGTCGCCCATGCCATGGAGGTCTGAAACTTCAATTTTGATGAGGTTAGGTAAAGAAAAATGGAGGAAATGTCTTCAAGCTTTCAATGCAGGATCATCTTGCCTCAACAACCAGATCAGATTCGATTTTTTTCCTCTTCCTTCAAGGTGCCAAACCAAGAATCGATGCAGTAAAGATGAATTTGGGGGTAGATTTTATCAAAAGCATTAACAGTAGTGGTTGAGCTTCAACCTACTTTTCTCGCTTCTCTCTCTATTTCTTCTTTCGGGTCGAATCTATAAATACGGGGGCGGTATTCATTGTAAAGGGTTGGACATTCTTTGTTTTGCAGGTTCCTTTCTCCTTCAAGCAAAGGAAATTTTGGGGTTCAGGCCTTATATTGAGATTGCAATACTTTACTGCCTTTTGGCTACTTTGTAATGAGCTGTATCAAGCCACATAGCAATAAAACACGTCTGTGATCGATCTTAGATCCTTTCCTATCTCTTTTTCTTTCATTTGGTCTTCCATTACAGATCTGACTATTTGTGCTTGTTTATTGTATGCATTTTGTTGGTTTGTGTCTATTGGTAAAATAAATGTTCATCATTCCTTTGGTGGATCACCTTGTAACTTAGTTATTGTTTATTTCGTGTACCCCTTTCTTATCTATGTCTCCTTGGCAAGTTTTAGATTAGGTATAGAAATAGATCCTCTACAGAACCTCATGTGTGCACCTGAACAGAGGAATAAGGAACCAACCTTTAATCTAGAGAGCTTTTCCATTTTTGCAAGGTCCCAAACTTTGGAAAATTTTCAATGTTATGCAATCACACCAAATGATTTTGCCTTAGAAAAGCAGACCTGTAGAACTCATTTTGGGGGTGTTGTGATTTCGCACTAATAAGGACCTAGTGTATGGGTATTCTCAAAAATATTATAAGGAGTTAATTGAAAGTAAATGTAGTAACTGTTGATTAGTTAAATGTTATTTTTAATATTATATACATATATTCTATATCTTGCAAGGTTTTCATGACCACCACACTTTCATCATCTTCACTGTTAATACCAATGTTATCGTCAAGGTTTGAACATGTGATCTGACACTACTGTTATTATTTTATTATTTCTCAGTCAAAGAAATGGATTTCACTACTATAGTTAAGGTTTCTATATTCTATATTTATCGAAATTAAATGCACTAATCATCATTCATTAAATATTATTTTATAATAGTATATATATCTAATGATAAGAAGAGCAGTTGATTTCATCAACATGAACATTATAGTAAAAAAATATTGTCATTATAGTCTAAGAAGATTTTATAACACATCTTACAAAGAAACCGATATGAAGATGATTATTAAAACATAATGAATTTTATGTATTTTTCATGAGCATTGTGGCTATTTAAGAGACTTGTTTTCTTTCATATATGACATTGGATGGTAAAAGATTTGATGACACAAAACTTGAGAATTTGTCCCTACATTATATTTCTAATGAAGTCTCTCATACATGAAATGAGGTGCACACAATACGAGTGGAGTTAAAAGGGATCAAACCAACGAAGTCATGTTAGATGGTTAGCCTAGTTGAAATCTTGTAAATGTTAAAATCCCTCCACCACCTATTGAAGACCGCGTATGCACATAACCCTCAAGAGAATACATTAGCGTGTAAACATATGAACATGACATTGATTCACAAACACATCAAATTTTTAAAAAATGATAATAAATTATTGCATATGTTAACAACCTAATAAAAAACAATCAAATAGTATGTTCAAAAAAAACTAACGTAATTAGAACTAATGCTACATTGTCTCAATTTGTCCAACCTAGAATTTCGATTAAAATAATGTTTTTTGCTCATTAGTACACATATCATTGAGACAACGTAGTTTGGAGATGTCTCAAAAAACAAGCCAAAGCCGATCAATACTCGTAATGTCGATAGTCCTTGTTTGTAATATCAGCCCTTTTGTTTTGTGGTTAGTTAAAACAAGTAATTTTTTTAGGGAAATTTTCTTGTGTGTAGTGTGGGATAATCAACATCATGCTTTCATGTGTGGAAGGGACTCAACATCCCATGTAGAATTAATGTATTAGTTGAATTTGATAACCACAAAATATTGCAATTTAGGTGGTTTTGTGCCATGTTTATATACCATTATCTTAGGACATTCTCTACGCTTGCAAGTATTAGCTGCAAGAGTTTTCTATGGAAATTTGTATTTGAAACTACCTCGTGAGCATTTCAGGTTCCTAACACTCATTAAATTTGAAGGATTGTCATGTGTACAATCTTATGCCTATTGTTTTGAAATTTTGGCATTATGGGGTTTTGTAGTATGAGGGAGTGGTCAAAAATGATGAGAGAGGACCTAGTGTATGGGTATTCTCAAAAATATTATAAGGGGTTAATTGAAAGTAAATGTAGTAGCTTTTGATTAGCTAAATGTTTTTTTTTAATATTATATACATTTATTCTAGATCTTGTAAGGTTTTCATGACCACCACACTTTCGTCATCTTCATTGTTAATACCAATGTTATCGTCAAGGTTTGAACATGTGATATGACACTACTGTTATTATTTTATTGTTTCTCAATCAAAGACATGGATTTGACTACTATAGTTAGGGTTTCTATATTCTATATTTATCAAAATTAAATGCACTAATAATCATTCATTAACTATTATTTTCTAATATTATATAATTATATATATATATATATATTGATAAGAAGAGTAGTTTATTTCAGAAACATGAACATTATAGTCAACAAAAATCATCATTATATTCTAAGAAGATTCTATAATAGATCTTACGAAGAAACCGATATGAATATGATTATTAAAACAGAATGAAGTTTATGCATTTTTCATGAGCATTGTGGCTATTCAAGAGACTTGTTTTCTTTCATAACTGACATTGGATGGTAAAATATTTGATGACACAAAACTTGAGAATTTGTCCCTACATTATATTTACAATGAAGTCTCTCATACATGAAATGAGAAATGAGGTGCACACAATACAAGTGGATTTAAAAGGGATCCAACCAACGAAGTCATGGTAGATAGTTAGCCTAGTTGAAATCTATTAAATACTAAAATCCCTCCACCACCTATTGAAGACCGCATATTCACATAACCCTCAAGAGAATACATTAACATGTACACATATGAACAAGACATTGATTCACAAACATATACTTTTAAAAAAAAAATGATAATAAATTATTACATGTGTTAACAACCTAATAAAAAACAATCAAATCGTATGTTGGAAAATAAAAACTAACGTAATTGGAATTAATGCTACATTGTCTCAATTTGTCCACCTAGAATTTTGATTAAAAAAAAGTTTTTTGCTTCTTGGGCTATGCAAGAACACAATATGCTCTGAGACTCATCTTTGGGCTCACAATTGTTTTTTTTATTTTGACAAAGAAATAATCAACAACTTTCCAATGCATTTGGCATTGGGTGGCTACAAATTTGTTGGAGAAATGATTGAAAATTTTCTCCTTAGATTACATCTCCAAGGAAGCATCAATGGATTATATCTCCAATGAAGCTATAAATTCGTTAATGCAAGGATTGAGAATTTTCTCCTTAGATTATATCTCTGAAGAACTAACAATTTTTTGAGAATTTTGGAAATAGAAAGAAACAAATTCATTGGCTAAATGTTAGATAATTTTCTCATTGGACTATATTTTAAATGAAATTTGGCACGCGTAGCAGGAGGCATGCACAATGTAAGTAGAGCCAAAGGGGAATAATGAGAAAAATCAAGGAAGATGGTCAACCTAGTTAAAAGCCTTCAACAACTCAAATATCTCCTCTAACATATATGATCCTATTTTTTCTTCGGGATAGTCACATATAGATTGCATGTCATCTGTGTGAACTTCTTGGAGGAGAAAGGGGTTCCATACTACTTAAAGGACACATGAATAAAGATAACGATGTTGAGATCAATGATCCTTATCCTACATACCGTCATTCTTTCTTCCAACCATAAATGAAAAAAAATGGACTCATTATTATTGTGGTTATTCATGAGATTAATTATCATTCAAACATGGGTTATGAAAGTGTTTGGAGAAAATTTTGACAAGGGAATTGAAATTGCATGGAGTTGGCATTGTAGTGTGGGACTTCAAATTACATAGTGGGATTTTCAGGGAAGTATTTATAGCTCAAAATCTCAATAACAACAATGTTTGGCCACTTCTTAGGGTATGTAGGAACACAATAATCTTATGAAGTTATCTTTGTGCCTTTGATTATATTCCCAAGAGATAATTTTGTACATGAAAAAAGGTGAGGAAAACACGCCTAAATTCAAAGTGGGATCCTACATATAAACCCAAGGGAGATGGATATCCTAATTAAAATCTCCTACTATCACAAATCCCTTATCCTCCATTAAATATTCCTATACTATACTGGACTCTGAAAACCATGTTTATTTATTTCCCTTTAGCATGTCCATTCTAGTTGGATTCCAATTGAGTCAGAATTTGTTGGCCCCATGTGCATGCTAATATTTAGAATAAAATTAAATCATTAAAAACTTAGGTATTAATAATTGATACAAAGGATTCTCAAGTGTCAAATTTGTCTTAATATCTCACTTCTACATATAGTGTAAATAATGTCATGAATTTTGTTGATTTCGTGTCATTTTTTGCGTGTCTGATAGTCAATTTCCAATGAAAACATGATGCCAATATGTGGCACAACATTTGTGCCACTTTTGCACCATATACACTACAAAAAGGTACCTCACATTTCCTATTTCCATTTAATACTAAATTATATCACATCTCTTTTTTCCTTATTGTAAAATTCTTCCTTGATATGAAATTAGAGCATCTTTAAGCACATAATAAGAAATAAGGGTTTTTAGAAATCCATTTTTCTCTTGAATCACACATTGCATTTTTAAAGAGGAAATATACTTTAGAAATTCAAATTGGAAAGTGGAGGGATATTTTTGATAATAAGATGAGGGCTCTTTTTGTGACAATCCATTTTGCTCTTAAATGACACTTTACATTTTTTATGGAGGAAATATAATGTTGAAATTCATATTGGAAAGTGGAGGGAAATTTTTTGGACAATAATGTGATAAATTTATCATTTTGACATGATTTCTTACAAAATATATAATCTTCTAAAGATTACAAATTTGTCTTCCAAGCTCTTTTTCTAGTGTTGTCCCCTCAAAATTTTCCTTCTTTTTCCCAAGTCTGGACTTAGAAATTTTTGAGTTGTCACCCTTTAAAAATGGTCCAATCTGAGTATTTTGAAATATGGCACTTCCTAAGGGATCAAATATTCTTAGAAACACCTCCATCAGATAGAGAATTATTTCCCCTTTCCAAAAAGGTATGGAAGTCCTCCTAACTCCTTGTATTTTTTGCAAGTTATGGCTCGACCGAAGTTTGGAGGGGAAATTTTCCTTAGGCGGGCCAACAGAGCTAAGTTGGAAAATTTTCACAAGGAAATTGGTGGAGTCGGAAAAGGCACGAAGATAAATTTGGCACTTAGCCCTTTTGGCTAAAAGGTGCAAAGTCACAAACTGAACTACGGGCCCACGGAGGAGAATGGAGAAAATTTCTTAAGGCCCATGGATCATTCAAAAGATGCCATGTGTCCACGTTAGCAGTGGGAGGCGGGGGTTGGAGGAAAGTTGAAGGTTTTGGCGTTTGGTCAAAAAGGCACAAAGGAAAAATTCAGCCCAAAAGCCCGCTGAGGAAAATAAAAGGTCTTCCGGCCGCAGATGAATCAGGATGTGCCACATGTCTTAGAGCGGCGGGATGCGGACATGTTTGGGAAATTTTTCCCAATTTAAAATTTAAAAGGAAAAAATGGAGCCGTTGGCCCGCAGATGAATTAGCAGGTGACACGTGTCATCGGGAGAGCGGGGTGTAGACATTTTTTGGGAAATTTTCCCAATATGAAATCAGAAGGATAAATAAAGGCAGGTCTTCGAGCCTGCGGATCGAACCAGAGAGGTGCCACATGTCTCAGAGTGGCGGGGCCGTAGAGTTTTCTGGGAAATTTTTCCAAAAGGGAAAAATTTAATGTTTGACCCCGCCAATCCTAATTTTGACTCTGTTATTTTACCAGTTTTACCCTAAATTTTCAAGAGAACCATATCTTTTCAATTTAGAGCCCAGATTTTTCGCGTTTTTGGTATCAATGGAAATATGGTGAAATTCTCCACATGATGGACACTTCAATTTTAAATTTTGATGGATTTTTGTGGGAGAAAATCAAGAAAATGTCTCTAGGCATGCAAAAAACACAAAAAAAAAATCCCCCGACTCCGCTCTAATGTTCTCCTGCCATGTGGATGGCCCAATTTTAAGGCAATTAGGGAAAAAGATCAAACGATTGATATGCAAACTAGAAAATTGAAATATAAAACACATTTTTGGCATGCAGACAGCTCATTTTGGGCTTTTCAGAAGTGTTTTCTTTGCTGCAGAGGAATCTGGAAGAGGGGAAATGACCAAATTTGTTTGCAACGACCCAAGATCCAAATGCATGGAGCAAATCGAATGTCTTATATTCAAACTGGAAAATCAGAGTGTAACGTTTTCTCGCAGGATCTAGTTTTTGACATGACATGGGAATTTTTCTTCTCAAGGATGGAATTAGAAGAGGCATAGATAATTTGCAGGTTTGTAACCATTTGAATTTGGGAATATAATGATCCTTCAATGTCATTCGCGGGGGCCCGACAATCGAATTTGGAAACTGGAAGCACATTTTGCAATTAGAGGACAATAAATTATTGTTAGTCTTCTTCTATTCTCCTCCTCTACATTTTTATTCTATTCCCACTCATTGTATGAGTTTTAACTCTGAGATCAATAAAAAAAGGAAGGAAGTTTATGTCCTCCCTAATGGAAAAATCGATTGGTGCTTTGTGACCAGCATGTTTTATTTTGTCTTGTGCTCAGAAATTGTCAAATTTGTCTTTCTTCTATTAATTAATTCATGTAATGAAACTTGCAGTCGATGTGTGTGGGCATCTGACACTCTATCCACAACATTGATTTCCCCCTCCTTCATTCTCACTCCCTCCCCTTTCTCAGATCGATTTCTGCTATAGCAAGGAGTTGTTATTGTTTCCATAGGGATAGTGGAGGGTTCCTATCGATCTCTAGTTGAAAAATCACCATAAATCCACTTTGGTTTTACATGCTAAACAATGGGAGCTGCACCATTCAAATGTAGAGGGACTTAGATTCCCATAGCATTGGCCTGAAATTCACAAATTTTTCCACAAGACAAATTTTTCTCGCCAACAGTTTTTGGCGCCCCACCGTGGGGCAGAGTTACAGCATCTACAACCCAAAAATGACCACAAGGTTTTTAAAATATCATAAAGTTTTCCTTTGAAGTCTGAAATTCCTTGTGATCCAAAAATACAAAAGGATTTAAATAGAAGAGTTCTTGCAGATTGAGCAGCCATATGAACTGCATGGATGTAACTCAAAATTCTTGCAAATCCTTTTAGAAACCCTTCTTTGCTTTGTCATATCTAGAGGAAATCATTTCAAACCTGAAAGAGGTTACTTGGCATATTTGGTAGAGTGTAAATCATCTCACCATTGCTACAAAATTATGGGCTATGAAAAAGAAGACAAAGATAAATTCCAGCATCATCCAGAGAAGATGATAAACTTTCAAGCTGGCTGATAGAAGGTATACTCGCCAGCTGAGGAAAGGAGGAGTGATTGACCCTACTTTTGAGGAGTTGGAGAGAGAAGAAGTAGAGGTTATAGCTCGGTTTTACATAGAAAGGAAGAGATTAGATCTCAACTTGAAGAAATTACAAGACTCCAAGCTATAACAAAGGAAAGAGAAGAAGCCCTAGTTGCTGAAGAAGCTAGAAACATAAATAGAATGGCTGATAATGAACGTGAAGCACGTACACCCAATGTACCATGGGGAAGAAATACTGGTCCACTTGCTCTCCCACTGAATACTTCATGATCTACCAAGAGGTTCGAGAAATATTTTTCCCAAATTCAAAGGAGATGGCTCCTAACTCCATGAAGAAGATGTAACAGCCTTCATCACTACTTGTGGTGTGTTAGGTGTTGAAGATGAAGATGTGTCGGTTATAATTTTTGTGGAGTCACTCCAAGAGAAAGGCTGCTGAATGGTTTTACATGCTTTTTACAAGATCTATTACTGGTTGGGAAGACATTAGAAAAGCATTTGAAAATAGATTCAAGAGCACTGAAGATGGTCAAGAGCTGTTGGTGAAATTAGTCCAAATAAAGAAAGAAAGCTTTGAATCGATGAGGGACTTTGTAGCAAGGTTTGACAGATTGGACAAGAAGAGTCCCTGAAGATGTGCTACCTCTCGAGAACCACCTGAGAAGATTCTTCATTAGTGCCTTTCCATCAGAAGTTGGTTTCTTCCTCAGAAGAGCACAACCAAACACACTGAGGGAAGCTCAAAACTTTGCCATTGAAACTGATGATGACTTAATCCTCTCTGGAAAGGTGAAAGGCCAAAATGGGAAGTAAAAGGGCTCAGAGTTCAGCTTCAATAACTACAGAGCCTATGTTCCAGAAAATGGTAAATGATCTAGTTTCCTTGAAGAAATAGTTTTCCCAAATGACAACGAGAAATGCTCCAAGGATGCCAAACTTCCTTGATAGGAAAAGAATTGCATCACCTCCTCGCCAAATTTCCCTTGAAGCACCTCCTGTCAATGCTATCTGTGACACCAATGAATCAAGAGAGGATGTTGAAATTGATGAACTTGAAGGAGAAATAGTAGAGGATTACGAAGGCTACCTCAAAATTGAAGAAGTTGATATGCACAATGCCTTGTTTGAGTTTGTTGATGATGGGGAAGAAGAAGAGGAATCCCCAAGCTTCTCATGTGCTGTCTTCACTCGAGCTCAGTCCATGAAAGATGCTCAACCCTTCATGGCTCAAAAGGAAAAGAAAACTAAAGAAGATCCCACTCCAGCACTCATAGAAAAGAAGATCATCAACAAAGGCTCACCATTACCACCCTCAATGGATTTAGCCAAAATGAAACCAGGCCAAATGGCTGCTAGAGATCAGGCTGTTATATCTAGTAAGTCACCCTTTCCTTCTTCTAGCTCACAAGTTATTAAAAAAAATCCTCTCTCCAATGAAGTTTATCCTAAGTCAGCTAAAAATCAGACCATAGCTTCACCTTCACCTCCCTCTAAGTTGATGGTCTCACCCTCAGAAGACAATCCAATTTCCAAGTCAGCAAAATTTCCTCAAAGACCCTTACCATGTGAACCTTCCCTCACTCCAGGAACTTCCCCCCTCATCCAACATTGTCCCATTTGATTTTGTGGAACATGCAAGTAAGACCAAAGTGCAGCTCTCAGAGATTGAATACTTGCAAACACACCCTTCTCAGTTTGATAGACTAATCAATGTTGTTTAGAGCAGCAGTTATATACCCTCAAGTTCAAATTCTAAAGGTCTGCTCCCGAAACCATCTAAACCACCTGCTCAAAACATGCTAGCCCTAAGTGCTTCCAAAACAAATAAGGTGGAACCCTTCTACTTGTCTCTTCTCATGAATGGTTGTGAGCTCAACAATTGCATCATTGACTCTAGAGATTCTGATAACGTAATGCCACTCAAAGTTGCCAATGCTCTAAGTCTGACACTAACTAGAGTTAATGAAGCTTGTTACTCAATGGAATCTAAGCAAGTACCACTATTAGGAAGGATAAAAGATGCACAAGTGGCTTTGGATGACTACCCTGATAAGAAAGTACTTCTAACCATCTTAGTGGCAGAAATTCCAGCATCTTTTGGCATGCTCTTGAGTAGAAGTTTTTGTAGAGAACTTGGTGGAGAGATAAAGATGGATTGGACCTCTGCAACTATTCCAGTAAAGGTTGAGATGAAGAAGCTGCTTCCGGTAAGAAAAATGAAGTTTACAGTAAGATTGTGGATTAGGAAATTATTTCCTTACTTCACAATGAGAAGAAGACTTGCCACTTTCCGCAGAATCAGAGAAAGATCATGTCTAGACTATGGAGTTTGATGGAAGCCATTCCAAAGCAGGCTCAGGCGCTAGTGTTGTGTTGTACTCCCCTTCCAATGTGATGCATCCTTTTGCATACAAAATGTAGTTTGACAACACCAACAATACAACATAATATGAGGCTCTCCTCTTGGGCATAAGTGTAGCGGAAGACATGGGAATCAAAAAGTTGAGATGCCTTGGTGATACATAAGTAATAGTGAATAAAATCCACCATCAATACCAGGTGAATAACCCAAGGTTCAGGCATTACAGGAATAGAGTGTGGGATTGCATTTAATTATTTGATGCATTCTCTATTGAAGCCATCCCAAGGCAGCAAAATGAAAAAGTTGATTCTCTTGTAGTATCAACATCCCTATTGACTCCTTGTCCTTCTTTTGATAAGGAAAAAACAACCATTTAGATGGTTTTCAGACCAAGTGTACTTGATAATGCAGATCACTGACAAGTTTTCAATGATGACAATAAGATTTTAGCATTCTTGGAGCAAAGAGACAACTTCTAATCTCTTCTTTGAGGGAAGTGTTAATCCACACAGAGAACATGTGGTTGAAGATGCATCAGATGAAATTGAAAGAGTGGATGATGAAGGTATCATTAGATTGAAAGGTAACATGATACCCAAAGGTCTAGTCTCTCTGGAGGACCTGTTTGACAAGCATGACAGATTTATTCGTGAAAAAGAAAAGCTATCTTCTCGCTGTCCATCTGATTTTGAAAAGGAAAACATTGGGACTTCTGAAGATCCAAGGATGGTCAACATTGGAAAATGCTGCTCACCTAAAGAGAAAAGGAAGTTTGTTGCTTTGCTTAAAAATTACTCTAATGTGCTGGCCTACTCTTACAATGAGCTCAAATATTTTTAACCGAAGGAAATGCATCATTCCATTCCTCTGAAGTAGGATTCTAAGCCCTTCAGGTAGAAGCAAAGACCCTATAATCCAAATATTGCTGATGTTATCAAGGAATAAGTGAACAAGATGCTGAATGCCAAAATCATTTTCCCCATTCACCACTCAACATGGGTGGCCAACATTTTACAAGTCAGAAGAAAAATGGGAAGATTAGAATATGTGTAGATTTCAGAAATATGAATTAGGTATCTCTCAAGGACAATTACCCTCTTCTGATCATGGATCATATCCTATAAGTAGTTAGTGGATCTGTGATTCTCTCTTTGCTTGTTTGCTTCTTAGGGTATAATAAAATTAAAGTAGCCAAAGAATATTGTAGCAATATGGCTTTCACAACTCCTTGGGGCATTTTTGTTTACAGCAGGATGCCTTTTGGCCTGATCAATACGAGAAGCCACCTTCAAAAGAGCCATGGACCTAGCTTTCAAAGATCTCAAGCATTACATTGTCATATACCTTGATGACTTAACCATGTTTTCAAAAAAGAGAAGTGAGCATATCTTCCACTTGGAGCAGATTCTTGCAAGACGTAGAAAACATCGTCATTTCTCTAAATCCCAAGAAGTGTATCTTTGGAGTCACAGAAGGCAAGCTATTGGGACACATCGTGAATAAGCATGGAGCACATATTGACCCTGAGAGGGTAAGTGATATTCAAGCACTATCTCTTCCCAACAATAAGAAAGGAGTGCACTCATTCTTTGAGAAGGTAAATTTTCTTTGCTGCTTTGTCCCCGAATTTTTTGAACTAACAAAGCATATCACCTCTATGATGTAAGTGTCAAACAGGTTTCAAATGGAGTAGTGAAGGAAAATCAGCATTTGAAGAAATCAAGAAGGCCATTGCCAAAGCTCCAGCGCTGGTATCTCCATATTTCAGCAAATAATTCATCATGTAATGTTATGCCTTGAAGCACACTCTTTCTGTTGTCCTAGTTCATAAGAATGATGAAGGATTGGAAGCACCTATTGCTTTCATGAGCTTCCCTTTAAAGAATCATGAACTAAATTATAGTCAATTGGAGAAGCATGCATATGCAGTGGTCAAGGCCGTGAAGAATTTCAAATTTTACATACTCAATTCTCACACCCGTGGTGATGGTCCCTGGAATTGCAATCAAGTCCATTTTGACACAACAAGATCTTGGAGCCAAAAGAGGAAATTAGATTGCAAGGATCCTAAGATTATGACCTAGAGATTAAGCCCTCTAATATGGTTAGAGGAAATGGTTTGTCCAAGTTGATTGCTGAAGATGAATCTCTCAAAGTTCAGCTCAAAGAAAGAGATGACACTTGCCCAACCTACTCAGAATATTTACCAAAAGTTATCTTTTGTGAACACTACAGAGGAATGGTATGTAGACATCGCTTTCTTTCTTACCTATAGGGATTACCCTCCTCATTTATATTACAAGCAGTTGAAGAAATCTCAAGCTGAAAGTAGCCAAATACATGATTTGGAATCATACACTCTACAAGAAAGGTATAGATGGTTGTTTTCTCAAGTGTGTTGATAAGGAACAACAAGAAAAACTCCACAAAGCCTATCATGATCAAGCGTGTAGTGGACACTTTTCAGCCATGGTGATTGCCCAGAAAATTCTTAAAGGAAGCTATTATTGGCCTTCTCTTTTTGCTGATACTCAGACCTGGGTTTCTAAATGCAAAGTATACCAACAATTTTTTGGAAAACCATAGTTAGCTGCATTGCCTCTCAGGCCTTTGATTATTGAAGAACCATTTCAACAATGGGGGTTGGACTTAATTGGAGTGTTGAATCCCCATTCAAGTGTTGGGCATACCTATGTGCTCACTGCCACAGACTACTTCACCAAATGGGTGGAAGCCATTCTAACCAAACATGCTAGCTCTGAAGTTATCTACAATTTCATAAAAGAGAATATCATTGTTCGTTTTGGAGTTCCTCAGAAGATTGTAGTAGACAATGCTACTTATTTCTCTTTGAAGGAATTAACAGAATTCTGTTATGGCTTTAGGATTTCTCTTGCTCATTCTTTTGACTACTATCCTCAAGGGAATGGTCAAGCTTAGTCAAGACAAAAAAAATATTGTAACCATTATTCGCACGCTTGTTGATGAGAATCAGAAGAATTGGCACAAAAAAATTATATGATGCATTGTGGGCTGATAGGATCACTCCTAAGAAGGCAATAGGCATGTCACCTTTTTAGCTGCTATATGTAGTTAAACCAGAGATTCCGATTATAATTGAAATGCTAGACTCTCAAGATACTTCAAACAATGGAAGACAACCAATACAAAGATTCAATTGACAAGAGGATCCTTCTCCTTGAGAAGCAAGAAAAGAGCATATCCCAGGTAGTGAACAGAATCAAAGAACATTAGCTGAAAGTGAAGAAGCTCTTTGACAGAAGAGCCAAAGCAAGGAAGTTCAGAGGTGGATGTTTGGTCCTACTTTGGGATAAGAGGAGAGAGCTAAAGGGCAGTCATGGTAAGTTAGATTCTTTGTGGTTGGGTCCATTTCGAATTCAGGAAGCTTGTGGTGAGAATTCCTTTATCTTATCATACTTGGATCAAACTCCAGTGGGATTTCCTAGAATTGGGCAATATTTGAAGCTATACCATCAGTGAAAATGAGTTGTCCTCTAACCCTGTACCATATTTTTTGTTGTTTCCCCTTTTCTATTGTGTGTGTTTTGGTTTGTTTTTCTAATTTGGTGTGGTTCTAGTTTGTTGTGTTATCCCCTCCTTCCTTCTTTCCTTCCTTCAGTAATTGTTCATGACTCTGCACGGCCCAATGGATAAGGCACTAGTCAACGTTATAGGTTTTAAAACTTGAGATTCTAGATCCTCATGCCATGTTTTCTCCCTATTCAATCCATGCCATGTCCCCAAACTAGAGCCACTATTGTCCCCTCAAAATTTTTCTTCTTTTTCCCAAGTCCGGACTTAGAAATTTTTGAGTTTTCACCCTTTGAAAATGGTCTAGTCTGAGTATTTTGAAATCTGGAACTTCCCAAGAGATCAAGGATTCTTATAAACTCCTTCATTAGATACATACTTCTTTCCCCTTTCCAGAAAGGTAAGGAAGTCCTCCTAACTCCTTGTAGTTTTTAAGTCATGGCTCGGTGGAGTTTGGAGGGGAATTTTTCCCTAGGCAGGCCTGTAGCCAATTAGAAAGTGCTACGTGTCAAGGTGGAGTAGAGGCGAGGAGAGAAATTTGGCACTTAGCCCTTTTGGCTAAAATGTGCGAAGTCACAAACCAACCCATGGGCCCGCGGATCATTCAAAAGATGCCACATGTCCACGTCAGCAGCGAGAGGCTGGGGTTGGAGGAAAGTTGAAGGTTTTGGTGTTTGGTCAAAAAGGCACAGAGGAAAACTTTGGCCTGCAAGCCCGCTGAGGAAAATAAAAGGTCTTCGGCCTGCAGATGAATTAGGATACACCACGTGTCTCAGAGCAGTGGGGTGTGGACATGTTTGGGAAATTTTTCCCAATTTAAAATTTAAAAGGAAAAATGGAGCTGTCAGCCCGCGGATGAATCAATAGGCGACATGTGTCATCAGGAGAGCGGGGCACGGACATTTTTTGGGAAATTTTCCCAATATGAAATTAGAAGGAAAATAAAAGGTCTTCGGCCCGCAAATGAATCAGGATGTGCCACGTATATCAGAGTGGTGGGGCCTCAGAGTTTTTTGGGAAATTTTTCCAAAAAGGAAAATTTAAAGTTTGACCCCACCAACCCTAATTTTGACTCTATGTTTTACCAAATTTTCCCTAAATCTTAAGAGGGCCATATCTTTTGTACCAAAGCTCAGTTTTTCACATTTTTGATATCAATGGAAAGATGGTGAAATTATCCACATGATGAACACTTCAATTTTTAATTTTGATGGAGTTTTGTGGGAGAAAATTGAGAAAATTTCTCTGACATGTAAAAAACGCAAAAAATTTTCCCTTGACTCTGCTCCAATGTTCTCCTGCCACGTGGATGCCCTGATTTCAATGCAATTAGGGCAAAGGATCGAATGGTTCATATGAGAACTGGAAAATTGAAATATGAAATGTATTTTTGGCACACAACAGCTCATTTTAAGCTCATCATAAGCGTTTTATTTGTTGCAGAGGAATTTGGAAGAGGGGAAATGATCAAATTTGTTTGCAACAGCCCAAGATCCAAACACATGGAGCAAATCAAACGTCTTATATTCAAACTGGCAAATCGGGTGTAACATTTGCTTGTAGGATCTAGTTTTTGATACGACATGGGTGTTTTTCTTCACAAGGATGGAATTCGAAGAGGCATGGATAATTTGTAGGTTTGTAACCATTTGAATTGGGGAATATAATGACCCTTCAATGTCATTCACGGGGCTGGCAATCAAATTTGGAAACTGGAAGCACGTTTTTGCGAACAAAGGACAAAAAACTACTGTTAGTCTTCTTCTATTCTCCTCCTCTGCGTTTTTCTTCTATTCCTGCTTGTTCTACAAGTTTCAACTCTGAGATCAATAAAAAGGAAGGAATTTTGTGTCCCCCCTGATGGAAAAATTGATTGGTGCTTTGTAACCAGCGTGTTTTATTCTGTCTTGTGCTCAGAAATTACAAATATGTCTTTCTTCTATTAATTAATGCATGTAATGAAATTTCTAGTTGATGTGTGTGGGCATCTGAAACTCTACCCACAACATTGATTTTCCCCTCCTTCATTCTCACTCCCTCCCCTTTCTCAGATTGGTTTCTGCTATAGCAAGGAGTTGTTATTATTGCCATAGGGACAGTGGAGTGTTCCTGTGGATCTCTGGTTGAAAAACCACCATGAATCCACTTTGGTTTTACATGCTAAACAATGGTAGCTGCACCATTCAAATGTAGAGGGACTTTGACTCCCATAGCGTTGGCCGGAAATCCATAAATTTGTCCACAAGACAAATTTTCTCGCTAACATCTAGATTGTGCATAAAATTTTAAGGTTATTTGATTTTTATACAAAATGAGTTTTTTGGGTTCATGATGCATGAAATTGGTGCTCTTTTGGAAAAATGTGTACACAATATAAAATTTTAGGCACTTAAAATTGCATGCATAACCCATAGTAACCAAACATACATGTAAATCGTGAAGATAGGGGTTGGTATTCTCCGTTGACATCTACCTTTACAATTTTATATTATTTTCACATTTTTATTTACTATTAAATTATGGCACATCCCTTTTTTGTTATTATAAAATCGCACAATACAAAATTAAATCATCTTTAAGTACATAATTAGAAATAAGGGTTTGTAGCAAACTCAATTTTTCTCTTTTTTTCACACTTTGCATTTTTGCCTAAACATACAATTGTTTAAACAAGTGGTTTACTATTTTGTAGATAATATGTTGTCACCCAATACGTATACATAATCCCTTATACATAGGTGTACTTTGGTAGATCAAAGTTCTTCATATGTATTGAGATCTAATTCCGTATAACACAAATCTTCATCAACAAGTATAGATGATACACATGATTGTAAATTTGCATAGAAAATTTTAATTTTGTGTTAATATAAGTTATTTTCATTTCTATTTATTTTAATTTATATTAATGTAAGTTATGTTATTTTCATATTATGTATAAGGAAATTCATCACAATCTCATTGTCAAGGTAGGGGCCGAAATAGAAGAAGCAAAAGAGGAGGGAGTGTATTGGACGAGTAATTATGGAGCCACATAGTTCTTTGTTTGAGGTAAATATAATTTTCTATATGTTGAATTCAAATGAAACCATCATAATATTAACGCAGTATATATATGGATATTGCACTAATATTAAGTTAATACATAGACTATCTGAGATATTGAAATTTTAACTAGAGTGAATCTAATGTTGAACGGGTTTCGATCAAAGAAAAAGGCAAAGTACATCTTCTCACTATGTCATCCCAATGATGAAATTCATCCTAACAACATCACAAGGGATTATAAATATTGTCTAAAAAGATTTTACTCAAAGGAAATGATGGTGTGCAGGCAAAACAAACACCTTTAGCTGGGACTTTTGATGAATATGTTTCAATGGAAGAGGGCATTGGGCTTCAAAACACAATTCACCATTTATTTGATCATGATCATGCCTATCATTATTATGAGGATGATGAAGAACAACAAGATGATGATGATGAAGAGCAGGATCAGGAACAAGAGAGGATGATTTTGAAATTTTCTCAAACTCCTTTGTTTACACCAGGAGAGTCCAAAACATCATTTTTGAGTGACTATATTGGCATTGATGGACTTGAAAGCAAGGTTTTTCTACTCAAACATCATTGTGAATGCTTTATTGAGGTTATATAAAAATTTCATAACTATATTTTACATTTGATATATATTTCATATGTTTTACATTAGTTTTTTATTTTTCTTTTCTTTATTTTTTATTACAACCTATTGAAAATTAGTTTGTTTCCTCAAAAGAACACACTTCCCTCCTCATATAGAGAGGCACAAAAAATATCATCAAATTTAGGGGTTATTTATGTCAACTATGATGCATGCACAAATTATTGCATTTTATTTAGGAAGGAATATGAGAATGAGGTCAGTTGTCCCAATTGCGGGGCACCACGATTTCAAAAAGGAGTGAGAGGGATCACCATTCCAAATAAGGTATTGAGACATTTTCTATAAATTACTACTCAATAATATATTCTATTGCATGTATCTTAAAGATTCAATGTCATGGAATCATAAGAATATAAGTAATTATGGAGTTCAATGTGTTCCTTCTGATTCAATGCAATGAGGCACATTGAGCAGTTGTGGCCTGAAAAATTTAGAGAGAGGTCACGCAATGTATCCTTTCATTTGGCAATGGATGGTGTTAATCCCTTTTCTAGTATGTCAATTAGCTACCCTATGGTCAGTACTATTGATAAACTATAATATTCCTCTATGGTTGATGATTCATAAGTAGAATTTAATATTGTCATTATTGGTACTTGGTAAGCACCAAGTAAAAAATATGGATGTGTACATAAATCCCTTAATTGATGAGTTACAAGATTTATGGGATGACATTATAATGTATGACCTTTCAAAACCCATTGGACAGAGGAAGTTCACATGTTATGGTATCTTATGCTGGACTATCCATGATTTTCATGGGATCGGTTATTTGTTCAGGTATTTCTCATATGTTAAAATTTAGAAATAAATGATCATATGTATTTGTGTGTGAGAGAGAGAGTGTGTGTGTGTGTTTTTACATTATACACTAAGTTTGTTGATTGCTTCTATATGTAAGTCTATCAACAAAAGGAAAATATGGTTTTCCAATGTGTGGTGATCAACTATGTGGAAGGTTCATCCAAGATATCTCAAAAAAATATGTATATGAAGGCCATTAAAGGTTCTTTCGATGGAGCATGAGTACCATGTTAAAAGAAAAATAATTTTGATAGAAAAACTTGATATTAGAGAACCTCCAAAAAATATGTCACTTGTGGGGATTGGTATAAAGCCTTCACACAAGCATGCATAATATCAAATGTGGATATTCCTCCATATTGGTGGAGAGATCAGAGTATGGTTGTCTGAAATTAGCTACAAAGTTGAAATGCCTGTAGGAATGAAGAAACTATCTATATTCTACATATCCCATATTAGAAGAACTTATTAATTGGACATATTTTGGATTCAATACATATATTTAAAAATGTATTGGTTTCTATATGAATCACATCTCTAGTAAAGAAAAAGACATCCAAGTTCTAGAGCCAATCTGAAAGTCAAGTGGACAAAAAAAAATCTAAAAAGAAAGAATGAGATCCATGGATATTATGTAAAGAGCAAGTCAATTTGGTGAATCAAACAATGCGAGATATTCACACACTGAATGACTATGGATCCTCCATGAAACATGCATTTACCACTGATGGGCACATCACAGACCTAAAAACACGTGATTGCCATAACATTTTGAAGGTAATTCACACATTTTTTGTCTTAAATTATGCAACATATTCTTCTATTCATATTTAATCTTTATAACTTATTTTTGTAGCACACATTTCCCTTGGGTTTAAGGGGTCATTTTGTAATCTTCCACTTGACCTACCAAATGCAATATATCGAATTTCAATTATTTGAGGTAATATATTTTTTTCAACTAAAACTCGTTCGTTTGTATGAAAAATATTATTATATTGATAAGTATGACCATCATTGTTTTTTAAATAAGTGGTTGTCTTTAAAATCTAAATATCATAAGAAAGGATTGAGCAATAGAAGGAAAATACTGCAATTTGTTTTTTACAAATTGGAAAAGGAACTTCCTACCTCTTTCGTGGATTCTCAAACTCATCTATTAGTGAATTTGATCGATGATATTCAAATGGACGGTATAGTTAACACACGATGGATTTTTTTCCAAAGAGGTACATAAAGACCCTAAATGGATTTACAAAATAGTTAGCAGATTTCCAGAGGGCTCTGTGGTTGAAGGATATATTATTTAGGAAACATTTTTCTACATGTCATAATATATTGGGGAGGAATTTCCACAAATACCACACATTTGGGATGCTGAACTTGGAAATGAAAAAAATGGAGGAGAACCTTCTTGGGGAAAGAAAATTTGTGAAACTTGGTATGTATTAAAATTCATATCAAAAATATATGATGTATTTTTCAGTGTATGTGTATCCATTAATTATTTATTTAATTTTTTCATTTTTAGGTCCTATGTTGAAAAATATGTCATTGAAAATTTCATGTTATTGAATACTTTAGAGATGGTTGTGTGGCTTCAAAAATATGAAGAAGAAAAGACTATCCATGAGATATGAAGTATTGATTGGAGATGGAAACCTCCATGCAAACCACTCCCATCTAATCTGCAAATACCATTTTCAGACCAACCCAATCTTGAATGGATGAGTTCATATTTAGAAAATATTCATGCCATCAATTGAAGGGATATGGCAGAAGAAGCATTGGACATAGTGTGAGGATGTGAAAAATTGGTTATTATTGAAAAAAAAAGCATTTTTTAGTACATAACGTGTTTTATTTTTTTTAGAAATATATTAATACTATCTTAAATGATTTGACATAATGAATGGTGAATAAACATTTGGAAATGTGGTTCAAAGGAAAATATTTCCATGTGGAAAATATTGAAAAAAGAAGGGTCACTTGTTATTATGGAGTTGTTGTTCCTTTTGAGCTAGCCAACTGAGCTAGTACCAATGACAAGGATTTAGTCCAAGGGAAACTGGATTATGTTGGAAAGATAGAAGAAATAATAAAACTTGATTATAGAAGTTACAAATTGATCATATTTATGTCTACTTGATACCCTTTTATTGAAAATAATTTTTTCAAAGTGGACAATGAAAGTGGCTTCTACTCAGTTGACTTTTCTAGAGCATTACCTAAGGGGAAAGAGCCATATGTGTTACCTCAACATTGTGATCATGTATTAATTTATGAAAATTTTCTTATATACGTCTTTTTATTTTTCATGAGAACAATTTCTAGAGGTCTTTTTATGTAGGTCTCATTTTTTCATGAATTATTTTTTAACTATATTTATATTATAGGTCTTATTCTATCCTAATATAAAGAGAGAAGGTAACTGGCAATTTGTATTGCATTGTGAGCCAAGGATGAGGTCCATGTTGTTAATGACAAGAGTGTTTTAACATGAGCACCATGGGGGAAATAATTATGCTTTGTTAATAGAGATGATGAACATGACTCTAGTGATGATGATGACCCTAACAAAAATGAAGAAGATCATACTATTGATCAAGCCAATGATTGAGGTGAAGCTATTTTTGAAGAAGAAGATGATAATGAAATTGACGATGACAAACATTACAATATTTCAAATAATGAAGATGATAGATGAAATGAATATACACAATATGTAGATTATTTGAACAATGAATGGAATATTACCATAGCTACATATATAGAGAGAGGAAGAAGAAGGGAACATTATTTATGACTAGAAATCCAAGTCATGTAACCAACGAGGAGTTAGCGGAAATACAAGAAGATGAAAATGAATAGTTGAAATTGTAGACACCCCAATTTCACATCTATCCTAAATCAATTAATTTCCCTTCCTCATTTCCCACAAAAATACACTTCGAATTAATCAAATATAATTTGATTAATTATCCATTTCCAAATCTAAAAATAATCTAATCCTCACAACATGTCATTATTCTCCATGTTTTTCCACTATTGAATTAAAAATTCAAATTCAAATCCTCACCCACCATTCGTGGTCCCCACTCACCTAAAATCCTCCACTTATGAATTAAAAATATAATTCAAATCCTCACCCATTCTTCGTGGCCCCCACTCACCTAATATTGCCCACATTTTCAAACCATCCACCTAATCTTGCCCACATTTTCAAACCACCCACTTAATCTTGCCCACATTTTCAAACCATGATTACTTAAATTAATTTAAGCTAATCACTCCCTCAGGCTATAAATACAACCTTACCCCTCCCCTCTAAACACACGGAGAATAAGCTTTCATGCCATATCTAAGTTCTTGCATCCTTTGAGCAAAGAACATCATTCTGCCTTGTCCTAATGCCAAAATAGCCTCATAATCCTTTTTCCCATCCAATGCAAAGTAAGAGGATCGTTGTTGCAGGAAGGTCTTGCTCCGTCTTGAAGAAAAGCACCTACATATCACAAAATCAGGGCTCAATCCAAGTTTCCTAGCCCATTCTGAGGTTTGCTACGGAACGCGAAGGAGGAGGTATGATTATTGGTATTTTACTTCCTTGTTAGTAGTGTATTTTTCATAGTTTACATTCTGGCATGCCCGGTTACTTTCGATCTATTACCATTAATTTTCCAATTAGTGGTTTTATCTGTTCTTTGTTTATTATTGTTCATTATTATTTCATTTTCTATTCCTTATGGTATTCTTTGGTTAACCTTCACGCTTTGGATAGTGTTTTTGTTGTGTGGTGTTTTGTGGTGTATCTGCAGGTTATAGCAACAATGAAACTCTGAAGCTCATTCTGTCTTTGATCTCCTCGGCGCTTGGTGCTTAGTTCCCAGTTTTGATTTTGTTATTTACTCATCATCTGTAGAAACACATGAACTAGCCATTAGTTTATTATTTTACTGTCATGTGACAACCAATCCGGAAAATGCATTTATTTATTTATTTTTGCTAAAATAACTGCTTTGTAGGAAGTTAATCATTTTTATTTTCTTTTATTTTAATCAATCATTTTGTGATCTAACTCTTTCTTTCTGTTTATTTTTATTTTTAACCTTGTTGACAAAATTTTAGCTTCTCAGGTGAAGTATAGAAGTCAGAAAATAAAAAAAACCAGCTCCTGGGACGTTTTTCTCACGTTCAAAATTTTCATTCAGAGCGTTCTCGTAGCCCATCTTCCGAAAGCCATAACTTTTGCTCCTGAACTTGGAATGACTTCATTTTTTTTTTAACGGAAAGGTATTGAAAATATATATGCAATGAAAAAATAATTTTTAGATTTAAACTTACAGAAAAAATTTGGTTTCATTTCTTCTAACACCTGTCTTTTTAACAAAAAAACAACAAAATTATAGTTTTATTTATTTATTTATTTTTAATTTTTATTTCACGAAACATCCTCACATGTATGCTCTTTCCTTGCACTTCAAAAGTGATCTTGGAAATCAGAAACTTGAGGCCACTCGAGCTCTAGAAAACAATTTTTATTTTTAATTTTTTGCCTTACATTTAAATTTTCCACGACAACACTTCTAGATAATGTTTTCAGCCTCTTCTTTCATCGTTTTTCTTTTTTGTGAAAATAATCATTATCGCTATTTCACAATCATGATTAAATTGCAATAATTATTAACATTTAAAAAAAAAAATCGAAAATCAGAAAATCAGAAACTATTCCAATTGTATCCGCGTATGCTCTTTTCTTGCGCCTTCGACCGATCTGGAAAATCAGAAACGGTCACATTTTTTTTAGTTTCTTGTTCTAACATTGCAAGATCCTCTAGCTTTGTTTTCCAACTGTCATTTTAATAATTATTTTCCTTTGTCATATTCTTAATATTTGTTTGGTCGTTGGTTGTGTATGCTCTTTTCCTGCGCCTTTGAGCGATCTGGCAAATCAAAAACAACCACGATTACTTTTCTAACATTTCATTTGCAGGATAACTACTAATTTGTTTTCTGTAGAACCGCATTACTGGAATATTGTCAAAAACAAAAACAAAAACAAAAACAACAAAAATCCTGCAAAAATACCACCATTCAAAGACAATTGCTGAAACCAAAAAAAACAAAAAGTATGCTCAGGTACGCAATTATTTTCTGCTAGTGATTTATTTCAAATTGGAAAGAACCCTACGTTTAATCACTTCATCATATTGTTTTTAGCACGTAGACAAGGTGGATTTCATCACCACCAAAGCTACACCGGTGACGTGGACTTGACTACCACGCACCAACAGCATTTGCATCTGCATTGCACTTTGAGACCTAGTCTCATCACAGCGTTCGGTATTTACCTCGCCGCTGCTCTTCACTTACAGGTAATGCTGTCGTGCAGTGCATGCGAGTCACGCCTAAATAGCTGTAACAACGAAGCCTGGGCATCGTCCCTGTAAATCTTCGGGGAGTTATAAGGACACCATACACATTCATCCCTCCATCACCTTCCACCTTTTCACAAAACCTGTTCTGGACGTGGTGATTCACTCCGAAACAGGTAAGTAAGAATTGGTGAGTCTCCTCCAGTGCTCTAAGGGTTCCTCGTACCAATTCTGTCCCCGTACAGAATTAGGTATATCAGGACTAAGGTATATCGGAGGACGCATCTTCTTGGAGTAATAAGAGCCTGCATCCACCATTTCACAGCATACTTGTATGATCGCATGAAACAATGATCATTCCTGAAGAAGTTACCTCATAAGCCAAAACAATTGAATCCACATGATTGCTTGCTGTTTGAAAACACAATAGTTTAGCATTTTTATTTTTTTTAATCATAAAACTTGGCTGATATCAATGTGTTCATTGTAATAGTTTAGACCCTAGTTGTGTTCCACAAAAAATCAGTTCTTGACCAATTCAATACCAAGCGAAAACATCTAAACAATCCAACCACACAGACCAAAACATCACACCAATTTCATTAGCTTGCTTTAGCTAATAATACATCTGCCATAACTTATTTTCAGCTATATCCAATAGATATTGAGTGACTTGCGTTCACTCCTTATCTCATCAATTGTCAGAACATCCTTTATAGCTTGTTTCAAGATATATCAAAATTACATTGGGTGACTTATTTGAGTTCACTCATTATTTCATCAGTTGTCAAGTTTAACAAAATCCCATCTGACACAAATCCCTTCAAAACTCATTTTGAGTTCACAACTGTGTTGAGTCACTTGTTTGAGTTACTCTTCCTATCAAAAATCCAGAGCTTGTTAAAGCCAAACCAATCAATATATTCATCATAGCTTGTTTGAGCTACATCCCACTTGTATCGAGTACCTTGTTTGAGTGTATTCCTTACATTTTCGTCTACTAAGCTTGTTTAATCCAAACTAATCAGGATATTCGTCATAGCTTGTTTGAGTTATATCCCACTTGTATCCCGAGTAACTTTTTTTAAGCTTTCTCCTTATAGCCTTACTTGTTAAAACTCGATTAAGCCAAAACAAAGATCACAATCAATAGGTTGATTTCTTCATCGCACCTTTCTTCATTTTCCCTCTCTTTCAAACATGATGAATTCACGAAGAACATCACACAATGAGCTATTAGAACAAATTAATAAGATGACAACACAACTCTCTCATATGGCTACCCAAATCAGTGAGCAATCACCCAAAAAGCCGATCATACAACCTCACAAAAAAATTAGTTCACGTAAAGTCCAACGTCAGTTTACCCCCCTTGGAGAAAGTCTCTCTAGTGTTTTTCATCAACTAAAAGAGGCTAAACTGATAAGATATCCAATTACAAAACCCTTTGTCAAAGGGGAAGCTAAGCCATGCTGGTACAAACCTAACACATATTGTGACTTTCATCGCATTGATGGTCATCACATAGATAAATGTGTACGATTTAAGAATTACGTCCAAGACTTAATTGACGACGACATCATCTCTGTAGAACTTGATGACAATGCTCTTGCAACCAACGACACATCCAATACCACAACTTTCCATGAAGAGCTGACTACTGTCGAAACTCCTATATATACTGAAATTCCACAAGATCATGACGACAACAGTCAAGACTCTCTAATTCCAAACCAATCCATATCTTCTTCAAATTTCCTTCCATTAGTTCAAACATACATTGAACCTATTTTGGACAACAACATTCTTCCAACATCTACTGAGCACTTGAACTTATTTCAAGACTCTCTTTCAGCCCAAACATATATTGAACCTGTTTTGGGTGACAACATTCATCCAACATCTAACGAGACCTTGATCTTGTTTCAAGACTCCCTTTCAAACCTTGATATTACTGTAGACACTACAGACGAGGTTCCATCAACAGGTACCATTAAGTTTGATTATATTCTTCCAATATTGGCTCTTATGCCTAACATCTCTAGCCTTTTTGTCGAAACACAACCACATCAAGTTTGGACACTTGCAACAATGCAACCTGTCATGACCATCATACTTTCAACGATCGATCTTGCAGGCATCTCATCACTAATGATTCTCACCTATCAAGACTTCTATGTGCATATATTCTATGAGGTATGTATACCTAGGAATATCTTTATGCCACCTTTTCCATCTTTAATTTTGAATCTATCGTCAAATCAATTAATTCATGGACAAATAGAAGCAAAAAATCAAACAATGCAAACTGAGGCCACTCCCTTCTCCCTTGTTTATGGTGGGGAAGATATTTTACATGTCAAGGTTGAATTCCCATCCTTTAGAATATCCCTCAAAGACGTAATCAATAAAGATTATTATCAACATTCACGCCTTAATGAACTCGAGCTTCTTGATGAAAAACAACTTAATGCCCTAGATCATCTTCAAGTATATCAAAATCAGCTACGGCATAGCTACCATAAAAAATTCAAACCTAGAAAATTTAAGGTCAATCATTTCATTCTCAAAGAAAATCGAAAGAACACACCCAAAGAACGAGACAAACAAGAAAAATTTGAGCCCAACGAAATCATAGATAGTTTTGGGTTTGGAGCTTATAAATTGGCCATTGACACCGGCCAAGTCCTTGAAAAACCCATGAATGTATTCCATTCAAAGAAATTTTATTTTTGAAATAACTCTATATTCCAGGAAATAACAACGTGTACATTGTTCCTTTTGTCTTGCTTATTTCCGAATAATTTAAATTCATTCATTTCCATTGGCAGATATTTTCTTTATCAAAATCACATCTTCATATTTATCATCATGAGACAAGTGCTAATATAAATCCTATTAAGTTTGTGAGCATCATACTTCTTCCACTTTCAGTCGCTTTCCTCTATGGTCATACCTAGAAGCTTACTGATGGTAATATATCCCCTTCTAATACATTCTCTCTTTCATAACAAAGCTCTAAACTTTGTTACCCAGTTCGTTTGGTCGTCCATCTCAGTCTTCGGTGTTGAACCCTCGCGTCCTACTAGTCGTGTGGGGCTGAGATTGGGGGCAGACGTTTCTTCCCAAATACAAAGCACTATTGTAAAAAATAAAAAATCCATCAATTCAATAACTTATGAATAATTCATTGTCACATCTTTCGTCCTTCATAGTCTTTGGTGTTGAGCCCACACTTCTTACTAGTAGTGTGAGACTAGGAATCGAGGAAGGTGCCCTTACTCGTCTACATCTTGTCTTCGGTGATAAACCCTTGCCTCTTACAAGTGGCATGGGGCAAAGTGTAGAGGGTCATTCTCATACAAGCATAAAAACATTGCAAAATATTCTAAAAAAAACAAAAAAAAAACAAGAAAAACAAACAAAAAGGAAATTCACTCGCCTATATTTTGCCTTTGGTGATGAGCCCTTGCTTCTCACTAGTAGCATGGGGCAAGGCATAGGGAGTCATTTCAAAAATACAAAATCTTACAGTGCTTACAAATTATAGAATCCCCAAACACGTAATTTAGATGCCTAAGTGAAGAGAGAACTATCCCTTAACCTCATATCTTATCAATCAGCAGGCCACATAACTGTCTAAGTCTAGCATGTGACTCATAAAGTGAAAGCCATTTTTGAAACCGGTTCAGTACCATTATGAAGAATGGAGTCACAATTTCCCAAAGGGATTGTTGTTAGCATTTGTCTTTATATTCATTATCCACCTCCTGCGTCCTTCTTGATTCTCAGTGATGAGCCCACACATCTTACTAGTTGTGTGGAGTCAAGAATGGAGCTGGAATTCTTTTCATCATATCATCACCACCATATCCTGCCAATGGAAAGAGAATTTATGTTATTTTGAGCATAAGTTACAATGCGGAACACGGTACATCGTCTCTCAAAAATAAGTCTGCACTCTGGTCCATAAATTGTCAATCACAATGTAAAAATCAAAAAAATTTGAAAATCATCAAAAATCTAAAAACATTTGAAAATCGTCAAAAATCCAAACACCGTGTAAACATCCCAAAAATTCAAAAACATTAGAAAATCTAAAAAAATCCAAAAATCCAAAAACAAAAACATTAGAAAATATCCAAAATACAAAAACATTTGCAAAATTTTCAAAAGACCAAAAACATCCACAAAATCGTAAAAAAAATCAATAAGCAACACAGTTCATCCTTTGAACTATTATCCCAAATGAATGGTCCAACCACCTTATGACTACCAATTTCAAACCACTTCTCCTCGCGTGAATCCTCGCTTGGGGAAAATCCGGCTCTCATTGTTTCCTTGTTTGAGGAGACTGACCCAATCCCTTGTACCCCTGCTTGGGGGCACATCTAATCAATCATCACTGTGGAACACGTTAGGGACATGTTTACTGGTTCTTGTGTTGCATTATTAGTGGCAAATTATTAATTACTTTCTTGTATCTTGATATATTACAAGGGGCATCTTGATTTTATATATCCTGGTGTTCTCTGTAATATTCTTATGTTATCTGATTGCATGTCGTACTGGGGCATCATACTTTCTTGATGGCCTCTGTCTATGCTCTCTTCCATTTGCATATCATACTGGGGCATCAAACCTTTTTGATGGCCCCTGTCTAAGCTATCACGCATATTACAGTCTAGTCATCCTGATCTTTTATATCACGATGCATCCTGTTATGTGCTATATTAAAATTAAGATGCTTTTCGTCACGTGAGTATCTTCCTGCATGGTCAACATCTTACTTTGCACCCCATCCATTCACCCATACTAATGCATTCTCCAGTTTGCGAATCCTACTTGACGATCTTTCTCAAGTAGCATTCACTATCCAGCAGCTCCTTCTCCCCCACCATGATCACCATGTATTTGATCCATTCATTCTCACTTCTCATTTTTACTCCTCCGCCACTTATACCCATATTACCCTTCTCACCATTCCTGTCCCCTCTCACCCATTGGTATTCTTTCCTTTCACCCGTTTTCTTCCCGCTTGACAATCTTACTTAATAACCCCTTCTATATGGAATCCTCAGTGGAGGTTTACCCTCTCCCTAAGATCTTCCCGCTGTAGAAGCTTCTTCACCACATGCCCTCTCATCAAATAACCATCACCACCAAACACATCTTCCAACTCCACCTCTTCTACTTCCCATTCCTGCATCATTACTCTCACCACGTGGGCATCCCAATTAAGGATTCCCCTCACACTCTCCACCCTCCACTACATATATTCCTTCATCCATTCATGTTATACTCCTTTGTGTCCTTTATTTCTTATTATCACCTCATCTCATATCATATACCACTTCGGCATACCTCACTCACTCTTTTCTCATCCTTCCCCAAATCCACCTTATGCCTAGGTCATCCTACTTACACGCTCTCGTAGTATGGCAAATTCACTTGAGGGTTCCCCTTCAGTCCATTTTGTCATACCTATTCCCACCAACTCTAACATCATCCTTCTTCCTCAGCTTGGCGATCTTACTTAACCATCCCAGCCGCATGGCAATCTTACTTAAGACTTCTACTTAAGGTTGATCTGTCCTGTGGCCTTCCCCCATCCCATCATATTTCGCCCATCTTATTTCTCCCACCTCTCATCGTGATCATCTTCTTCACCCTACCATTCCACCCCTATTCCCAATATCATTTTGTCTTTCTCTTTGCATATCATCCCTGCCGGTTGGGTGACCCTACGAAACTTCTCCAGCAGTATGACGATCTTACTTAAGAGATTCTCTTAAGCATGACATGTCATCTTACACTCGCCCATCACTCTCCAATCTCACCACCATATTTCCTCTTCATTCCCCATCATCACATCTTTTTACCACCACTATCACCCTCCTCTGCTTGGCAATCTTACTTAACCACTCACCCAGGCATGGCGATCTCACTTAAGAGTCCCTCTTAAGGATGATCTGTCTCCTTGCCTTTCCCCATCACTACCCACCCTTCACCCTTCATTTTTTCTCGGCATTCCCCATTATCACATCCTTTCACCTCCTTTTCGATTCTCGTAAACACCACTTCTCGCTTGACCATTTGTCATCTCCAGTTTTTCTCACATGGCAATCTTACTTAACCACTTCCGTCACATGACAATCTTATGTTAGGGTCCTCCCTACACTTAACTTGTCATCGTGAACTTCTCCCCCGCCTCATTCTTAGTTCACTTTATCGATAGTTTCTTCCACCTGGTATCTCCTATTACCCCACTTTTTTCCTCCTACTATTATCCTTTCTCCACACATCTTCTTACAACATACACCTCATCTCTTCCACCTACAATCACATTCTTTTCCCCCATTTTCCCCTCCTTGATCCATCATCCTTCATACCATTTCTTCCCATTCTTTTCATGTCTTGGTTCTTCATCCTCACCTCGTTCATCCTCATCACCCCCATCCTCTCCTCGCTTTCACTTCGTCCAACTCCTCCCTCCCATCTTCTTCACTCTTTCCCCTTCATCTTCTCACATTCCCCCTACATTTCTACCCACACACATATTCGCCATTACTGTTAATACTCCTATATCATTCTTTCATCATCATCTTCTCTTCCCGCACTCATAATTGTCAACGGGTTTTCCCTAAAAATTATCACTCCTCATTCCGCACGACCTCATTCACTCCCTTGGACCTTCTAGAGTTTCCCTTCATTCCTTCCATCTTCTACGCCCACCACTCATTGGCAACGGGTTTTCCCTAACGTCCCTTTGTTGGCGTTACCCTTTCCAGTCCTCGTTCGCTTTCTCTTTTTTCATTTTTTCTTTCACCCTTCCCCACCACTCATTTTCAAGAGGATTTCCCTAACATCCTTTCATTGGCATTGCCTCTTCTATCCCCCATTCTCTTTTCTCTCCTATTCTTTTCCCTCACTCCACCCTTTCTTGTCGCTTCTTACCCATCTCTCCATCTCCTCTTTGCCCTCTTCACTATCTTTATTGTCTTCATCATACATCCTTTTTCTATTTTCCCATCATCCTAGTATCCTCATTTCATGCATCTCCATATCTTTTCCAATCGATGTCATTCTTCCCCTCTTTCTTCTTTCAACATTCCTTCTACCATTTCCTTTCCACTTATTACCCCCTTTCTGTATTCCCTTCCTTCTCTATCATTTTCTTTGTTATCCTCTTCTCTCTCCCACCCCTCATCTTATTTTACTTCCCCTATATCATCTTCTTCCCCTTTTTCCATCACGTTTCCTCCTTACATCCCCATCGATAACCTGGTTGTTCAGCGTTGTCCTGTCTTTTTTATCATCCCACTCTCCACATGCATCTCCATACGGTCTGTTCCATATTCTTTGCCTTGCTCTTCCTTGCAATGACATGATTCCTTCAATCTTCTCCTTGTATTCATTCTATCTTCCTTTCCTCTCCCCTAATTTTCACGTTTCTTCTGACCACTTCCCCTTTTCTCTACCACCCCTACCTTTTTGTTCATTCTGTATATGTTTCTCTTCCTTTCTCTCCTCTTTTTCACACTTTCCTCGCCCCTCATAGTTTCTTTTTTTTTCTCCGTTCTACTTCTTCTTTTGTCCTCTTTCCATTTCCCTCCATTTCACCCCCTACTCCCACCTCGTTTTCTCCTTCTTATTTATCCTTTCCCATTTCCTCCTTTTCTTCACTCTCTCATTTATTTCACTGCCACGTATCCCTCTTTACTATCTTTGTTGCTTCCTTCATTTTGCACATCTCTCTATTTCATCCCTTCACCCTCTACTCTGTCATTTTCCTCTTTTTTCCTTGTTTGTCCTTCATCATTCCCTTCTTCCCATATCATCCCTCTCTCTTATTTCTACCTCTTTCATTCCTTTTTTTCCCCCTCCCCTATCTCCCTTACTCTTCTCATCATCAACCCCCAACCCTATCCATTCCCTTTTCTCTTTCCCACACACCCTCACACCTAGCATTCAAGGTCGATTGAATCCTTCCTCCATTTGCATCATGCGGTCATTCCAGTCTCTTCCACTCCATTACCGTCCTCTTCTCCACCAAATCCATTTCCCTTCTTTTCGAGAGTTTTGTCGTATATTTCATTCTCGTCAATCCTCTCGAGGGGGCATCACCACATCTATCCATAATCACATCTTCTCATGACATTTTTGTCTTGAAGGATACCATGACATCCGTCACTCACCACTTTCTATTCTCCCCAACAAACATTCACTCTACCTTTTAAAAAGTAGATTGAATTCTTCCCCCATACCGTCTACTTTCTTTGAAAGGACACTACTTTCATAGTACCCTTCCAAAGAGGGGAAAATGTAGACACCCCAATTTCACATCTATCCTAAATCAATTAATTTCCCTTCCTCATTTCCCACAAAAATACACTTCGAATTAATCAAATATAATTTGATTAATTATCCATTTCCAAATCTAAAAATAATCTAATCCTCACAACATGTCATTATTCTCCATGTTTTTCCACTATTGAATTAAAAATTCAAATTCAAATCCTCACCCACCATTCGTGGTCCCCACTCACCTAAAATCCTCCACTTATGAATTAAAAATATAATTCAAATCCTCACCCATTCTTCGTGGCCCCCACTCACCTAATATTGCCCACATTTTCAAACCATCCACCTAATCTTGCCCACATTTTCAAACCATCCACCTAATCTTGCCCACATTTTCAAACCACCCACTTAATCTTGCCCACATTTTCAAACCATGATTACTTAAATTAATTTAAGCTAATCACTCCCTCAGGCTATAAATACAACCTTACCCCTCCCCTCTAAACACACGGAGAATAAGATTTCATGCCATATCTAAGTTCTTGCATCCTTTGAGCAAAGAACATCATTCTGCCTTGTCCTAATGCCAAAATAGCCTCATAATCCTTTTTCCCATCCAATGCAAAGTAAGAGGATCGTTGTTGCAGGAAGGTCTTGCTCCGTCTTGAAGAAAAGCACCTACATATCACAAAATCAGGGCTCAATCCAAGTTTCCTAGCCCATTCTGAGGTTTGCTACGGAACGCGAAGGAGGAGGTATGATTATTGGTATTTTACTTCCTTGTTAGTAGTGTATTTTTCATAGCTTACAGAAATATTCATAAGCCTATTTCTTGTTGTGCTATTTCATTGATTACAAAAAAATTCTTATGTTTTCAAAATCCAATTACATATTTTGTCTTTTACCGATGGAGTGGCCTCTAATGGGTACTCCTTGATCACTCTTATAGAGATAATGTAATAAGATGCATAAAAAAGTACGTACATACATTAATATGAAGGGTTTCATATGACATCTACAATACATATCTCCTTGGATATTTTCACACCTCTTGTATGGAGGTTTACAAAGGCTGGTGCCTTCTAAGGCCTACCAGGCATTTTAGTTTCACTCATTTGGATATATGGTTGATCCCTCTAACGCCTTCCACCAACTCAACAACTTTCCATTCCTCAATTATATTTTACATGGTTCAATCCTCCTTTTATAACCACACGCACCTGGTATTTCCCATTTCTCTCTCCTCTAAATTCCCTTCTCAGATCAAATTTAAACTTAGGATCTTAAATGATGTTATCCTCCTGATCACCCTCTCAATTGGCTTGCCACCATCAACCACGTGACATTACAGACCAATTTTTTGAGGTTATTTATATCTTGTCACCATCTATGCTGTCAATGTACCCTTTCCTTCACTCGTCGATTCTCCCAAAATTCTCCATGCGCCCCTTTTTTAATTCCTTTGCGCCTTCATTTTCTAGTTCTTATTCTTGCATGTTCATCCATAAGCTACCATCTCTTTGCAAATTTTCGATCTTTCACGCCTCATTTATATTTTTCATTCTCTTCCATTCTTTTGTGTTTCATGCTTTCAACCGATGCACTAAACTCATGTGCCCTTTTCTTTTCAAGCCTTCTCTCATTGTCTCTCTTTTTCCTCTTTTCTAGTGCGCCATAATTGCATGCACTCTCTCTTCTTTTTTTACATATATTCCATACATGCTTATCCAATTGTGGCTTTAGGTCACTCTTATTTTCCTCAGAGAAACTCTATTTTATCATGCACATCTTCGTTCCTCCCCCCTTTCTTATATGCCTCCAAGTTTCACGTGCATCCTCCTTGGTGTAGGATCTCCTTGGTTCTAGGATTCTCTTACATCAAACATTTGGAGTAATTTGAAAACTTGAGTTCCACCTCAAGTAGATTTAGCGAGTAGTAGGACCAATCTTCGTACCATGCAAGCAAATAGTCCTACCTTCCTCGTACAACAAGCCATCCTCTAACTTTTGCACTTCTTCTGACATTTCTTCCACTCCTTATTCACCTTCCTATAACTCTTTCACATAACTCTATGCACACCCATGATCTTCTTCCCATTGTGATATGACCTCCTTTCCCTTATAGACCCATCACTTAGATTCTTCATGAGTCTCTTCCTGTTCTTCGGTCGCGCAACTATCTACTTTCCTTGAACCTTCCTTTTAAGGTTCCTCTGTTGATCCTTCTATGTTGAGATTATACACTCTCCTTCATATTTCATCTTTGTGATTACTTTCTAGCCTTCGGCCATCCACCTCCTAAATTCTCTGAGGCTTTCTTCCCCTCTTTCCCACTTTTCCTGTAGGATTTCCATCCTGGTGTGTTCCTTATGCGCACACTTCTATCATTATATTATCTTCTTTCTTATGGTTTTTTTTCAATATTTCTTCGTTTCTCTCATCACCTCTTCATTACGACTCCTTGTGTTTGTGCATATTCCCCTTTTGCACTACTTTCTCCCCTTATTTTTTCCCTTTTATTCTCGAGCTTCTATTGTGCACTTACGCCTTGTGCACCTTCTTCCAACGTCACCTTTCTATTGTGAACTTTCCTTCTTACACATCTATATTTTTGTGAGTCCTTGGGTCTGGACCCACTGTAGATCATCCGATCTTTGGAGTTTTCCTCCAACGTCACCCTTTGCAACTTGAGGCGTCCCTCCATAGCGTGTTCATTTTCTTGTGCACTCCATCTTGCATAACTTCTTTGTGCATCCTTGGCTGAGGTATTATTAAGGGATCTTTCTCTTCCTCTCCTCTTGATCTCTGTTAGAACACAAACTGGTTATTAAAACTTCAGTATGTGCACTATGCTTTCTGTGTTTGCAACTGTGAGACATTTCTCCTTTCCCTCTTGCGTTATAAAATCATCTTTGCCAATTTTCTTCTCTTTTTTGTGACTTCCTTGCATAAAGCTTCTGAAGCCTTTTAATAGAACTCCTCTCCTTCCTCTACGAATTTTAGGGAAAATTATTCCTCTTCTTGGCGCAGCTCTCCTTTGTATTTTCCTTTTCTCATGTGCTCTTTTGAATGATCTACTATTTCAAGGCTTTTGAGGGTCTCCTCCTCTGGTGTACTCTTTTTTACGCACACTCTAGAAACCTTATACCTTAGATGCTCTGCATTTGTTTCCTTAGGGGAAAATTCCTCTAGGATTAACTACTCTCAGACTCTCTTGATCCCATTCTTATATGTTATTTCCAATGGGGAAACCTTCGCATCCCCCTACAATTTTTTCAAACTACCATCTCACTCTCTTTAGATCATGCACTCCTCTTCTTCTACTCACTCATTTACATGCCTACTCTCAAAATATCCCGATATCTCATTTACATGCCTACTCATAATTTCTCAAGAATGGTTTGTTTCTCCTACAATAGTACTCCCATTACTGCATATATATTTCTCTCCACACTCCTCAACTCCTCTCATAGTTTCTTCCATTGCTCAACTATTTTCGCTTCATCTTTCTACTGGGATCTTATATCTTATGTATTTAAATTCACACCCAACCTTTCTTTTCTTTGAGATTCCCTTCCACATATCTTGTGTATATTTTGTGCACCCATTCTCTTTTTTTTCACCCTCTTTCTTCCGTTCTACCCTCTTTATCATGGTCTTCTTCCACAGTTCCACACATTCCCTAATATACTCATAGTCTGCAATGACCATCTCCTCCTCTTTGGTGGCTTCCTTTTCCATCTTGATACTCTCAAACATTGCTGTCTTCTTCTAGGTGAATTCTATCTTCACCATTTTCTCAACCCACGAGCCCTCTTGATGCATCTCCTGTCACATATATTTCTACGGTAATGTTGCATTTGAACCATATTTGTTTTGCGGTGGTCCCCCAATGGTTTCTTCTTTTCTCTTGCACTCTTCTTGCACAACCTCCAACTATATCTCCATACATTCCTCTTTTCTCTAGTTCCCCTTTGGCACTCCTTACACCTAATTTCTTATTCACTCTTAATTATTCACCGAGTCATTCACCTCTCTTCTCTGGATGTATCAAGCTACAAGATCCCTTCTTCTCTGGTGGTCTTCTATTACGCCCTCCAATCTAGTCCTCACATCCTTGATTCCCTGAAGCTCCTCCAAAATTTGTTCCAACTTCTTCATGACTTCCGCATTAGTCACATCCTTTTATTTCTACATTATCTTGTCAACCATTGCACTCTAGTTTTGTTTTATGTTCTCTACCCACTTATCACATCGGAGAACATAGGTCCTCCACACTAGCCGCCTCATGTTTCAACATTCTACCATCTTCCGTAAAAATAAAGTAGTATGTTCTGATACCACTTGAAAGAGTGGCCTATACCAAGTACTCTATGAGCCATCCTATAAAGAAAATGCAATGGGATTCATAACAAGGTGTAGAATAACATTAATATGAAGGGTTCCATATGACATCTACAATATGACTCTCATTAGAGCTTTTCATGACTCTCTTATGGAGGTTTACAAAGGCTAGTGTCTTCTAAGGCCTACTAGGCATTTTACTTTCACTCATTCATCTCCATATCTAATCCCAACCTCCTCTCTCAATCCCTCTAACTCCTTCCGCCATTTCAACTTTTCAGTCCTCAATAGCCTTTTACACAATTAACTCCTTTTATAACCACACATATCTGGTCTTTCACACTTCTCTCTCCTCTGTGTTGGCTCCTTCTGAATTTTCCATTTGGATAAAATTTGAACTTGGGATCTTAAATGGTCTTATTTACATGATCTCCTCTAAACCAACCCTATCACACCATGTCGTTTGGTAATTAGATACTCTCGATCACCCTCTCAATCATCTAGTCATTGTCAACCACATGATTTTATAGACTTGTCACTGATCATCCTTTTTGCTAACTTTATCTCATGTTGGCACCTCAGATTCCACCCTTCACACTTTCAACACACATTTTCCTTCATTTTGGGCTTCTCCCAACATTCTTTACACACCCATTTTCTAATTCCTTCACACATTCATTCTTTTGTGCCTCTTCATGCACCTTCATCCTCAACATTATCCATAAGCTACAACCTCTTTGTGTGTTATCGCTCCTTCATGCATCATATTTATTTTGTTTTCCTTTTCATTCTTCTACACACCATGATTTTAACCAATGCACTAAACTTGTGTACCCTTTTCTTTTCAGGCCTCTTCTCACAACTTCTCTCCTTTTCCTATTTTATAGCATGCCATAATCTCGTGCTCTCCCTCCTCTTCCATTTGCTCATTTCTTCCACACATGCTTCTACAATTTTGGATTCATGCCACTCCTCTTATTTTCCTTTGGGTCGATCTATTTTACCGCACACATCTTCACACATCTCCCCTTTCCTACGCACCTCCATTTTTCACGTGCATCCTCCCTGGTGTAGGATTCCCTTAGTTCAGGGATGCTCGTGCATCATTTTATTTATTAAGATATAATATATTTTTCCATTTACATAATTTGAATTCAACTCAATCAATTTGTAAATGTAATTGATTTTTCTAACTCTACCCCAATTTGATATATCACTAATTTGGTATATATGAAGAGAGGCATGGATGATTTGTTATTTTTATCAATGTAAAATAGGAAATAATTTGGTGTATGAAACTTACCCTATTAGCATATTTAAGTGGCACTGAGCTTGGTTTGCTTGTCATGAATACATGCATGATTTAGAAAATTATAAGGAATGTTAGTTTTAGGAATTAAATTCGACGATTAACCTTGTCTGTCAAGGAATGTTTTATATGAGTGTCATCTTATTAACATTTTAATTCAAAACCATTTTAATGTTCTTAGTAAACATACTATCATTTTAATGTTATTCAAAGGAATTTTAATGTTCTTAGTAAAAATAACAACATTTTAAAATTAAAACACATAAAAAAACTTTTGAAAGATTTTAAAACAATATAGGACATCCCCTCTAAGTTCCTAGGTCCTTGAAAATATTCAAGATGTCTGACAATTCACCAAAATCCAGGGGATGTTTTCCTGCATAACACTATAACATAGATACTATATAATATATAATACATTATTTTTATATTATAATAAATACCTATATATATAATAAGTATTATACACACACATTAAAATACATATATAATAAGTATTACATACACACATGTGCACGTGCTCACACACACACACGTGTGTGTGTGTGTGTGTGTGTGTGATGCAAATGTGGCAATAATTTGTGTCGCATTTGTGCCACATCATAACCTAGAAATATAATAATAATAACCTAACCACCAAAAACCCAAATGCATTTCATTTCTTTTTCCCTTAGAGAGAAAAATGAGAGAAATCGATTTCAAGAGGAGGAGACATTGAGAGGATTTGCTTAAAATTTGTGAGTAGAAAATAATTATGACACATGTAGATAGAAGAGGAGGGAAAGAAAAATCCCAATTTACTCTATAGACCCAACAACAACCGAGGAGGTGGAAGAGGAAGAATAAAAATATGTGGCACCCCATTACAGATGACTGAGGATAAAGGTCAGTGAATTTTCCATTTAAATCATACCTTTTTGCTATAATTGTAAAAAATAATTTATTAAAAAAACCCCATGGTTTTTCTAAAACCCTAGTCTAAACTACTTAGAAAATCTTATATCGATACCATTTAGAAACATATAACTTGTAAAATATGGAACCCCAATTGATATTAGCTACAGAAAAGGGACTAGAGGCACAAATATATTTCCATAATTACAGAAATCACCATAAATACCTAAATCAATGTAACAATCTAATCAAAAGACTGCAGGGATTTTAAATTTCTTAACTTCACCCATTCACTACACAACCAGAGTCACAAGTGTATTATAATATTTTCCCACTCACTACAACCCTATAACTATTCTCAAATTCACTTAAATCAAGTTTCCCCAACAAAAACCAATATTGATATCCAACACAAGCTATAGTAATTTAATATTCCAAAAATATGGTGGGTTCCTATAGTAACTTAGCCAGTGAAAGGAGCGATAAGAGTATTGTTCCAAGTCACGAATATCTCATATGGTAATAGCACACCACATTTAATAAGCTGAAAGAAATTCACCAGAATAACCTTACAAAATGATTTGCAAACAAAGAGCTAAAATATCATATATGGAAATCCTTCATAACTGTAATGCAATTGATCTCAATAATAAGGTTGTATATATAAGAGGAGGGAAGTGCAACTACTACCTAGATCAATGGTGAAGAAATCCTAGTAACTGATACTAGCAGTTAGTTTTGTTAGTGCTCAATTTTATCTCCCCCTTTTATCCAGTGTATGCCTTTGAAAATTCCTCTCTGACTTGTTTTCTCATGTGAAGACAATACACTTGAAGATATAATCATGTCAAATGAAAATGAAAACCTTGTGTTTAGGGAGTTGATCCTCTTTTTTGGTCAAGGATTATGAAAATGTGTCATTACTGAAGAATCCCTGTGAAATAGGTTGAGAAAATTATGTAAAAAAATTATTTATCCCTTTTAAATGCTGTCCTTGTTCTTGCAAACTATAAGAAATTTCTCCAAATTCCAATGATACATGGTGTTTCCCAATTTTACACCCCTTGCAGAAATTTGAGAAACTTGCATAAGTGTTGCGACTTGGCAGATATTCGAAGACAAAAAATTGAAAATTCGTGGAAGAAAGAAACATCACCGTAGAAGGAAGGAAGGTTAACCACACATGTCCTCTCAGTGCATACTTTAGAGAAAACACTAGGAACCAGGATCCTTCAAGTAGCAGAAAGTTGACCACATGTGGCTTAAGTGCACCAGGGAAACCCAAGTGGGCTAAAAAGTCAAAATAAATTAAAAGAACACACATGTCTGCCACATTTTTCCCAGGCACAAATTTAGAAAAGAACAAGTCCGTGGAAGGGAGAAAAATTTGGCGTAACAAAGAAAAAGCCCCGTAAATGGATATTCAAAGTCACACTATTATTAGTAGTGCTCCAGACTAGGGTAACAGTGTAATGCTAGAACTGCAAATCATAACGAAGTAAATCACATCATTTGGGTGAGCCATGCGATTTTTTTTTAAAAAACTGTGATACACTAAAATATGGAAACAACACATGTAACACAACACCATTAGATGCGTTGTTGCGGGTTTCTTTTGTAAATGCAAATATGGCCTTGAAGCCTGACATAGGACATGATTCCATGTTTTGCATAGTTAAAGTAAAAAGTGGAGAAAGGAAATGGGGATAAAAGAAAAGAATGAGCCAATGCATTGATGAATTGAGTAGGAAGTCCCTAGATATTTAAACACCACATAGGTCGAGGATGAGGATGATGTAAAATAGACTATTCCAAAAATATGATGTATTTGTGGAAAAGTAACCAAATGAGAAAGAAGATGATGGAAATAAAGTTTCAAATGTGAAATTATAGTTCTATAGGCACCCCATCCCATGATGAATAAATTTGCATAGATATTTAGAAACTATGTCAAAATGAAACAAGAAGAGATAAATACTTAGTCGTCTTCCACTTCTACCTTGAAATCTCCTCCAAATGGGGGAATTTTGTTCAATTTTTTTTTTCCTTGCTATAAATTCATTTTAACCTTGGGTTGTATGAGCTAATATGACTAAACCTACAAAATTCCGAGATATCCCCAACTCCATGAATGATTCAATAGTCATTTTGGGACCATCTATAATATCCCTCAGTTCAATATTATTTTGACAAGAAGATACACCATTCCAAAAGGTTTAAACCACCAGTGGGAAACCACTATTTTCCCCTTATGCATTGTAAAAAGTGGAATGGAATGAGAGTAGACTAAAGAGGAGCATTTGGGTTGGTTGGGAGAGTAAGTCATTGTGGCCCTTGGAACTAATGGAGAAAAATATTTAGAACTATGACTCACCCTTGCACCTCCTCATGAAAGGTGGACACTCTCTTGGTAGAGGAACATAGGAAAAGGCCGTGATAATGTTTGCTACATCAAAGGATCCCGTTGCATTGGATGAATGGAAGGTTAGAGAGTATATTTTCCTCTTCCCTCCTTGGTCATAGAAAGTGATGCATTAAAACATTATGGGGATGAAGGCTCTACTTAATCTTCATCTAAAATATTAATTGGGGGTTGAGAGATTGATTCCCCCCTCTTTCTTCTTGAAGATGGTGTTGACATTATGGATGATTGAGGTGGTACATGTCCTTGCTTGATCTTTTTTCCAAAAGAATGACTCGTTTCTCAAGTTATTCTACTTTGTGAGAAATGACATGCACTGTATCAATTGAATTCTTATGATAAAGTATGTAGGAATCCTTGGGAATTTCCTTCAACACAATTTTTCATCACATAGAAAGGGAAACTCATACTCAGTCACCCTTGTCATAACTGACTTCCTTTCAATCAAGAATTTCTTGAATTCTTCTGGACTTTTCTGATGTTCCCACCGAAAAAGATGATAATACATGGATTAGAAGGATGAGAAGACAAGATTGATCTTGATCAATCTTAGAAGAAGGAAGAGTTGAACCTCCTGATATGTCAGGGGCCCTTTTTTATCTCCTAGATCTGCAATCTTCAAATAGATCCTTGACAAAGGCCTCATCTAGGTCCAAATAAATTGAAGATGTTTAATTTAAGTCTTTTGAGTATATTTATTTCAAACTATTTTCCACCAGCTAGACACCCTCACTATTTTACTAACAAATATTTTTCGCAATAATCCCTTACAAGTATGAATAGTAGAAAAAGGATGCATACCATTGGGGGAAAGTAGAAGTTGAATTTATAATGAGGATGGTGCAAACAAGATGAGTCTGAGTAGAAATCATTGCCATCAAATGAAGAAGATATCTTTCACTCATCTCACATGAAGGAAATAAATTTGAGGGAGATTGGTATTGTGCAACAAAATATATTTGGAATGATGTGACATAATTTATGGAAAATTATTCATCCCACAAAGACACGAACATGAGTGTGTGTTGTTCGATATTGAACCTGAAAACGTGAAAGGGATTTGCATATCACATCAAGCCATATGGAAGCACCAAAAAACTATCAAAAGGGGTTTCCTTTCCAACTACAAGGGAGAAATTATTAAACAAATGCAAAATGTAATGACATAGCATCCCAGTCATAAGTGAAAGATTTAAAAAAAAATGAAAGTAAGTAATCATTCCTCCACCTGGAAACATAAGATAACATATTAAATTGTATATTGTGAAGAAAAATATTCCTTGGATATTCATCATTCTTTTGAGGGTAAAATGAAGAGAGAATGCAGTGATTTATAATGTATAAATGTGATGAGAATAATCTCGCATAAGGGGGGTTAATTTTTCTAAGCTTTAGAAAGATAAGGAGAAAACCTGTTTGTACTAGCTGAAAATTGAACCAATCTGAGGTATCACTAGAATTGTCCATTCATTTGTTCCTAAGCCTTATCACCAAGAAAATTTCATTGTATAGTCATTGGAAAATATCGAGGTTATAGTTGTTGTGTCCCCTTATTAAAGAATTGGTGTTTCTTGAATCAATTCATGTGTAGTCTCATGATCACTGTTACTTTGTTCAAGATGAATGCTTTGCAATTGATTGTCATGCATTTCATGTTGCAATATTATACTAATTAATCTGTCTAAATTACATAAAGCCTTAGTTAAAAGAGTGAAAATTTAGTAACTATAATTGCATGATTGATGGATATTTCCTTCATAATGTGGTAAATGGTTTTACAATCAATTTCTGCCTATGTTTATTCTAGGATCTTTGGTCAGTTTCTGAGTGTATCTAGTAATGTATTTGATTAGTTATTGTTAGTATTTTTTTGAGAGTTTGTCATGAAATTTTTTGTTTGAATTCTCAAAGTTTTGTGTGAAATCATCATGTTCTTTGGGCTTCCATGAATACAAACCTTCTTTTTGAAGGAATGCTTTAGACTGTGTGATCCATAGTTTACATCAAGAACAATTGTCTATGCAGTACTTGTAAGGTTTATTTGAGGTTTTTTTGTATAATAAAATTTATCTTTCTTAACTTCCCAACAATATATCAGAATTTCAACCAATAACCATCAGATCCACCTAAACTACCCCTACTTGCATTATCTATGCATAGATGCTAAGGACATTTGTTGAATTTTACCAATCCTTCATCTAAAATATGCATAGAAGCAAGTTGGAATTATGACTTTCTTTAATAATATTAGCCCTTTATTTAGAAGTATATTTGCATTTTATAGTTTGATAAACTCGTGAGAGTTAGACAATATTTGTATTGACCATGTCTTCTTGAGGCTATTTTTCACTTCTCCAAGAAAAGGAGTCAAAATATTGTTGTTCTAATCCATCACTTTTCACAAATACAGTTTATAAATTGGGTCCTCTCACCTTGTTTTCAGGAAGAACCTAAAGTAACCGGGTAGGTCCTACCCTTAGTGAGGTGGTATGCAACATTCCCCAACTCAGAGTGTAAAAAAAGGCTGTCAAGATCCATCTCAGACTACAAAATGACTCAAATCCTGGTTTATCTTTCTCTAAGCATCCTACTTAGCCTATTGATGTTGCTCGAATTACAAGGTGGGACTAATTTGGGTACTATTGGTCATTCAAACATGCACTTGCATCTCACACCTGGAAGATCCGAGTTGTTTGAGACCACAATGGAACTGTCCCCAAGTTGTGGGACCTTGCGCGTTTGGGATGGATCTCTATAGAAGGCAAGTTTCTCTATCTACCTCTATCGCTATTTCTACTCCTAATACATAAAGCGAATCCTAGACTAAACATGCAAAGGGACTAGGGATAGAACAATGTGCATAAAGGGGAAATCCTAAGCTAAGGAAGATGATACCGCCCGGGAAGGGGTCATTCTCTCTCCATGAGCGGCGAAGGAAACAAAGTGGGCATGGGAGAAGAGGGTGGATGGTGTGCACCACAGATCAACACACGGGCTCAGCCTTCTAGCTCATGAAACACATGGATGCGGGGAATGGAAGCACAAGAGTATGCACAACATGCCATAAAATGCAAACAAAGAGGTGATATGTAATGAAAATAAGAAAGGGAAGACAATAGTTCCATATAAAATGATTTTATTTCTCAAGGGATGCAGAATTAGTTAAATTCATGGCAGGAGGTGAGAACACATTGCAAAGACAGTGCCAAGGTCTGAGACATGTGGGAAGTCGGCGACCATTTTGGCATGGTGCCATTAGAACAAAGAGGGATCCTTTTTATAAAGTAGAACTCTGTTATTTATAGAAGAAGGAGAGAAGAGAAGGACATAGAGAGGGAAACACGGATTCAAATATTCAACCACCAATAGCCGATGATAAATGCCTATAAATCCTCCTGCAAGGCTATCAAATGTGCTTCCTCATGTTAGTTTGGCATGTAGAAGAAGGAAGAAGTAAAGATCTGATGAAATATGGTGGTTGAGGTCAATTAGATGTGTGCATTGATGAGGTGAGAGAAATTTCCCTATTTTCCACCTAACAAATCATGCTTACATTTTAATTTGAATATTCCAACGTGTATCTTGTGTCAACATCTCTATGACAAGCCTAGGTGCACGCTGATCAGATCTCTATAGTAGAAGATACGGATTTCGGAAGATGTTAGAGCCATCTGGGCATGTAACACATGTGGCACACATGGATTGACTGAAGAAGTTAGCCAACTGTTCATTTATTTTGTCTTTTCTTCCATGTGTCATGAACTAGTTTGTTTTCTAGATTTAACACCCTGTTGGCGTGCTTTGATAGGTTACGTGTATCACACTCGATTTTGATGGATAGTGTAGCATAGTGATTGGCGTAGAAGAAGGCACAAGGTGTAGAAGTGAAAGGTAGGCATATAAAAGGGAAATAGAGGGAAGGCACATGCACAATGTGTGTGATAGGAAAGAAGGCATACTTACAAAAGGCAAGTATGGAAGTAGGGCGTGTATAGACATGAAGAAAGAGGGTGTGCGAGACAAGGTGCAAGAGAAAATGGAAAAGGAGATAACAAAATGTAGAGAGAAGGGGAAAAAATCAAGGAATCAAGGCACACGAGGCACGTGGAAGAACTGTAACCATGCAAATTATGCCAAGGGAGCAATCTTGAGTGGGCGTAATAACCTGAAATGTGAAACATCAGAGTTAGAATAAAATATAAGCTATCTAAATAACTAGGAGAGTTATTTGGATAACAGTTTTGGAAACTTTTGATTTCCGTCTGCTTACTAGATGAAGATACCAGTAGCCTTAGAAGTCTATTGGGCATGGATTCATGTGCTTAGTATTTGAATATCTGATCTGTAACTTGAAGAACATTCCTGAAGTCACTTGAAGCTCTGTCTGAATTTTGAACTGAACTGCTGCTCTCATACAAAGATATTCTGAATTGGATTGATGAGTGTGAAAGTTATGCATAGAATGTTGGAACTGTCTTTACCAAAATTGAACTGTTATCCCAGGAAGAAATAAAAAGGGGGCATGTGGGCGCAATAGGAAAGGAAAGGTGCCAGAGGAAGCACACTGAAATAGAAGCACAACACTATGTACAAAAAGCTGACAATCATACGTGTACCTAAATAGAACATGTAGAATGTGCATGAGCACTTGTGTTATTGAAAGACAAACCTAAAATAACCTAAACTAACCAGAGGCAAAGGGCGTACTCAAGTAAAACCTACAACAAGCAGGGAGAAGTAGCTTCCCTTCGTACAAAAATTGTGACCATGTAGTTGATTTAAGCGTTAAACATGGTTGGAAATGAAGAGTGAAAAACCACCTTGCAAATGGTGTTTCACCCTCCTCAAAGTATAAATAAACATAACATGCACCTCCTAGATTTTTTTTTGTACTTAGATCTAGGAGGCACTGTTGTTAACCTTTGTCACACTAAAAATCTACCTCGTGCTCTGAAATGAGCGTGACCGGCAGCAACTTTGTCTTTGGCTCTAAGCTAGCCAAATATCTGATTGGGCACAGGTTGATCCTTGTGTTTAGCCCATTTCTTTGAAGCTCAATCCCACATATGGGATTTTCTTGCAGACTTTTCTCCTGAAGGAGAGCACTTACTAGGATGCTAAGGCATGTAAATCTGGGGGCTGCATGAGTTTCTACCTCTACAAGTAACTTGGTCTCCTACTAGAACTATGCCCTATGGAGCTAACTAATTCTCCTTCTGGAATAGGCATCCTGTATGATTTTCTCTTCCCATTCGGAGTCACATCATTCATTCAATTATTTAACTATTTTGCAAGTCATTCGAACATGATGACATTGGTTAGGAGACGCACATTGGCTGGGGGCTACTCATTTTTTGTACAATTAGATAGAGGAGACTCAAAAGGAAGATGGGAGGATGGGTGCAGAAGGTGATGGAAGGTCACACGTGCTGAAGAAGATAGACTTGGTGCACGCGTAGGAAGAGGATATGGAAGAGAAATGAAGGTGAGATGAAAGTGAAGAGGGAGAAGGGATGGAATTCTCAGTGGGGGGCAGCGCGCAAGAAGCTAGGAACACACCCAGCAGGATGAGATGATGTAAGTTGGGGCACGGAGGAGTGGGAGAACTATAAGATGGAAGTGTAGGGTTTCCCCATTGACAGGGGCTACCATGCACTATATTTTTGAGCCTCCATTTATTCCACCCACTCTATAATCTAGATGGCAGCATCTCAGTGATGAAGTATAGCTTCTTGTTGGGTGCTAAACCAGACTGGTACAAGGCTGACCCATGGACAAGGGACCTTGTAGCCCAACTTTAGCTGCCTTTATGGAGAACTTAAATGTGAGCTACATCATGTCCATCTCCATATTTTGCACCTGCCTCTCAAAATCAGATTTGGCCATGGAGTTTTCTGCCATCATCTTCATAAACCTATTCTTTATAAATATTTTGCTTAGAAAAAAGTGGGTTATATGCATTTTCGGGATAATGGGGCTTATAAAACTGATTTGGAGGAGAAATTTTGAAATATGTAGGGATGGAGAGAAATAAGTTCTGCTACTGCAAATGAGAATTCCATGGTGGGAAAGAAGTCATGATTGCAAAATTTCAAAAGAGGAATGATGGAATGATGGAAAAAGGGAGAAATTAATGGAGGAATGAGGGTAGATTTGTCTGTGACATGAAGATAATGGGTGCGTTTGAATCAATAGAGTTTTCAAATGTGTTGAAAAATGTCCTCCAAAGGCTAGGATCTCAGTGATGACACATCAAACTTGCTGAGATGAAGATGTAAATATCCTCACTCTGGTCCCACCAGAGGCATGCTAGAAACTGTTGGTTGCTCAAACGTGCACCCACATCTCAGATATCGGAAAGGGCTGAGGTGTTTGAGACCACAATGGAACTGTCCCCGAGTTATGGGAGCTTATGTGCTTGGGACAGATCTCTGGAGAAGGCCGGTTCCTCTACCTACCTCTAATGCTACTGCTACTCCTAGATCTGAAAGAAAATCCTAGAGTAAACATGCCAAGGGACTAGGGATAAAATGATGTGTAGAAAGGGGAAATCCTAAGATAGGGAAGGTGATAACGCTCCAAAAGAAAAGGGTCAATCTCTCTCCACAAGTGGTGAAGGAAATATAGCAAGTTGCGAGAGAAGAGGGAGGACGACACGTGCACCATAGATCAACATGCAAGCTTGGCCTTACTAACACGTGCATAACACATGAACACAGGGAGTGTAAGTAGACTGAAATACACACAACATGCCATAAAACACAAACATAGAGAGGTGAGATGTAATGAAAATGAGAAAGGGAAGGTAAGAGTTCCACAAAACATTATTTTATTACTTAAGGGACACAGTAATCAGTTACATTCACAGAAAGAGGTGAGAACACATTGCAGAGACCATGCCAAGGTCTGAGATCTGTGGGAATTCGGCCACCATTTCAGCATTGTACCGTTACAACAAAGAGGGATCCTTTTTACAAAGCATAACTCTGCTATTTATAGAAGAAGGAGAGAAGAGAAGGAGGAAGAGAGGGAAACTCGGATTCAAATATTTAACCACCAACAACTAGTGATAAATACCTACAAATCCACCTACAAGGCTGTCATATGCACTTCCCCATGTATTTTTGGCATGTAGAATAAGGAAGAAGGCAAGATATGATGAAATATGGTGGTTCAGGTCGATTAGATGTGTGGATTGATGAGCTGAGAGATGTTTCCCTATTTTCCACCTTCCAATTCTCATCTACATTTGAATTTAAATAGTCCACCATGTATCTTATGTCAGCAGCTCTCTGACAATCCCAGGTGTGCGTCAATCAGATCTCTATAGAAGAAGATACGGTTGTCGGAATATGTCAGAGCCATCTGGGCACATCAAACACGTGACACGTGCGGATTAACTGAAGGAGTCATCCAATTGTTCATTTGTTTTTTATTTTCTGCCATGTGTCATGCACCTGTTGGTTATTAATATTTGGCACCTTATTGGCACACTTTGATAGGTTGCGTGTATCACACTCAATTCTAACAGATGGTGTGGCATAGTGATTGGCATAGAAGAAGGTGCAAGGAACGGAAACAAAAGGGAGGCATGTGAAAGGGAAATAGAGGGAAAGTATGCACACAACATGCGCGATAGGAAAGAAGGCATACTTACAGAAGGCAAGTATGGAAGCAGGGCATGCGGAGATAGGAAGAAATCAGGTGTGCAGGAGAAGGTGCAAGAGAAAATAGAAAAGGAGATAGCAGAATGCAGAGAGTAGGGGAACAAAAGCAAGGAAGCAAGTCATGCAGGGTGCTCGAAAGAATTGCAACTAATCAAATTGTGCCAAAGGAGCAAGCTTGAATGCATGCAACTTGAAATGTGAAACACCAAAGTCATAATAAAATATAAGCTATCCAAATAACTAGGAGAGTTATTTAGATAACAGGTACCAAAAAATTTAAATCCACAAGAATAAAAAGACAACTCCACATAAATGGTAAGCTAACACAACATAACTAGTAATCTAATTCTACACAACTAGTACACCTAAGAAAGCTAACCCAACAAGTGTAGGGATAACCCAAGTGTAATAGTTATCCTAGTAAAAAAATAAAAGGATAAATATAGCCTACACTAACACCCATGTAGCATATCTTAGGTGGGTGTAAAAGAAGGTGGTTCCCAAAAATAAGGCTTGATGAAATACCCACATACAATAATTGGAAAAAGGGACACCGTAAGGTACCCAAAACCAGTAATAGCAAATTATATAGAGTAAAAACCCATTGCAAGACATCCCAAGAAGCTTGGATCAAAAAAATCATATAATATAGAAGAAGGTTGGTGTGCATTATCGTCTGAATCCACTGCTCGATCACAAAACTCAAAAATAACTTACATTGGGCTTCACAAGAATATCTCCATACAAGGAGACTGTTAATGGAGTGATGTCAAAAGTGAAAAAACACTAAACATAATTCAATCAACTGCTAAAAATAGGTGTGTCACGATCCAAGAAAAAAAACCAAGGCAATAAGGAAAGGATACAAGATCCAAAGAAATAGGAATGTCATGATCCAAGAAAAGCCAAGGGAACAAGGAAAGGACACAAAACCTAAAAAAGTAGGATAAAAACCACACCCTCCTATATTGCTAAATGGATGGAATGAAACTAAAAATCTGTATGATTTTTCCAAACAAATACTAGGACACTGAAAAAATAACATTGAGATTCACTAGAATAGTTCCCCCATAAGAGATATTGCCAACATGCCAAAAAATTGTCAAAAATATAGATATAAAATATCTTAACAAATAAGAGAGATACACTACACCTACTAAATAAAAATTCTCAAAATAACGAACATTACAATGAAAATGCTATAAAAATTGGAGCAAGAGGGTAAATAGTGGAGGATCCACGTCTATAGATTCCTATAAAAGAATGCCTATGTCACCACCACGAGTGATCAGAAATCCACCCCAAATCAACATGAGTGGATGAAGAAAATTCCTGCATATGATTCGGTATGAAATGCACAACTGGGTCATGTAAAGGAACATTAGAATATGTGTCAGGTCGATCATGTCTAACATCTAAAATATTAAGTTCTCAAGCCTAAGTGAAAGTGCAGAACTCGTGTGTAGCTCATGATCCTTGGAAAGAGTCGAGTAAACAAAGATAGGTGCTTTGTCAATGTGTGATCCCAATGAAGTACTTGCTGGAAAACCAATACCGTGGCAAGAATTCCACTTAATAGGTGGAATAGGGGAAGAAATACCCTGTGAATGTCTACCAATACCTCTATCAATGAACCCCATAAAATGAAGCATGCTAGAACTAAATCCAATGGTATGATTCTCAAAATAGCCATGCATCTGAGAAGAATTAGGATACATGAAATGTGTTACTGTAATAGGAACAAATGTGGAAGAACATGCAATAACAAGCATAATAGGATTAGGAGCATCAAGAATAGGATCAGGCTCATAAATTGGTTGATCAAGGTCAGTGGGTACATGAGCAATATCTGCAAGTGGACTAAGAATAACAACAAGGGTATGAAACTCCACAATGTAAGGATGATGTTGTAAGTGAGAAAGTTTCTATTGTAGGGAGTGTATTAGTTTATCCTTCTCATAAATGAGGTTATGAAGAAGAAAGATTTGAGTTTTAAGTGATCTATTTTGTTCCAAAAAATTGACCATATCCTCCTAAAGTCCACACAATTCGGATAAAAAAATATCATTCTCAGAATCCATGATAGATACAAGAATTCAACAACCAAAATTTTAGGACGTCGAGATCAGCTAAAATTGTGTCCATAAGTGATTACAACACCCCCCAAATTTGGTAATTTATAATTGAGTGCGTATAAATCTTACAATGAGTAAAATTACCTTTTTCCATGGAAATATGTGTATAAAAATGTGAAGAATGAGGAGATCTCGAAAAAATACACAATTTAAAAAAAACACCTTAATGTGAGATACAAATCAAAAGTTATGACCTCTAGAAGGTTTTGTTGTTAAAAAAATATATTTTATTATTGATTTAAAAAAAAAAAACTACATGTGAAACCCAAATGTCCAAAGGTTAAATACGTTCATACACAGGATACAACCTTGTCACCAAAGGATAAAATACTACGCCTAAAACCTACACTTCTATAGGTTAAACCATTGCATCCAGAGGGTACACGTCTATATCCAATGGATAAAAGAAAGCACCCAGAAGGTACATATCTATTTCTAATGCTTAAAATATTACATTCAGAAGGTACACATACAAAGGGTAAAGTATTGCATCAAGAGGGTACGCATCTGTGACCAAAGGATAAAAGAATACACTTTAGTCATTTTTATACCCTTAGTTTAACAGTAAAATTCCATGCACGTCGGCCTATTACCCAGCAGGCACTGAGCGCTCACCCAAGGCACGTGTGGGCACCGAGCCTCTCCTTTTATGTGAGTTTTGTGAGAATACATCATCTATGATAGATACTCAAGTGCACAAGAAAGGAAGGAACCATGCATTCATTATGAGAACCTAGGATGAGTTATCATATCAATGCATCCATAAAAGAGAAATAAAAAACAACATATAGAAATGATTCATAACACACAGGAAATACATTGTTCTTAAGCTCATGAACACATATGTGCTTAGAACAAGACCTTATTTTCATATTCATGAGTTCAGTAACCACATTACATACATTGAGGTCATAACAGACCAATATAACAATGCAGAGCAAGGTCATGCACGAGGAACCAAACTATTTCCTTCACATTACAAGGATAAATATAGACTCATCCCTCTAAATATGCTATCACTCCTATGTTTTCTCTAATCCCAACCCATAGAATCCTCCATTATATTTTTGTAGAGCTTTGCCCTTATTCCACCACCTCTACTCTCTCAGGATGATCCTATGTATATTTGTCCCCCTTTCTTCTATCTGTGCACCTCTATTTATAGCTTTTTGCCTTCACCACCATTCCTTCTGAGGTAACAGATCAACTGCTAAGTGTCCAAGTGGTCCTACAATGGAGCATGCCTCCTTTGATCTGATCTTTCCACTATGTGCAATGATGTTATTCTAGAACCTTCCATCGCATGCATGGAATATTCCCTTTTTGATCCTATAGCTATTAGGTTGGCACCTTATCTATTCCATATGCTAGATGGGTCAAAATTTTCTTGTGTGTTTCCTAGAACGCCGAATATGGCTAAGTCCCAAAACCTGTCTTGCCTTGAGTGCATGTCGTGTGTTCTACAACACCCTGCTAGAACCCTTCCATGCATGCCTTCAACCCGCATGCCCACGTGCCTTCTTGTACTTAGCCAAATTATGGGCCCAACATCACCCCACACTATGAATATTCTCCATCCTCAGAAACACTCTTTAATAGAATAAAGAATGGTGGGATCTTAAAATGGTTGGAAAGAGGGAATAAAGGAATGAAGAATTGGGTGAAAGAATGTAAGAATGGGGAACTTGTTTATTGTTGGAGGAGGAGAGGGAAATCCTTACTTGCTTCTTCCTCTAACTTCTTCCAAACATTTACCTCATTCTAGGCTTGCTAACAGAGGTCACCCACTAGGGCTCTCACCTCCTCAAAACTCAGCTCCTCCCCTTTGGCGCTCATGGTCTCAACAATACTTTCCAACTACTTTCCCAAGTCCTCAAGTGCATCCATCCTACGGGTGATCTGGGGGTATAATTCCTTTAGCTGGATTTTGATCAAGTCTCGCAGGGTCTCAATTGCTTCTGACTTCTTCTCCACCTCAGCTAGGATCTTATCTCTTTCTACTCTATTCCCCTTATTTTTCTCTTGGAACTCCTTGAGTTCCGTCTCATGGGTGGAAACCAAGATGCTTGCTACTCTATCCCTATCTGCGCAGTTGTCATAAGAAGCTTCAAGGACTTACATGGCGGCCTTTACCTCTACAAGAAGTTTAGTGTATCGAGCCACAATCTCAACAACCTTCATCTTTTCCTCTTTCTATGGGCGTGCTTGCACCTCTTCTACAGACTCTAAAGTGAGCGGTCACCTCTCCATCATGAGAATGCGAGTCAAATCCTCTAGAAATTGCAAGGCTGATTCATACTTCTACTCAGGTTGTGCTAAGTCAGGGTGCTTCAGGACAATGGAATCCGTAATCATCTCCACCTTCTTGGAGACTTCGAGAACCTTTGATTTTTCTTCTTTCATCTCACACCTCAACTGAGCATTGATCAAATCCTCTTACTTTAGGTCCTTTCTCTTTTCTACAATCTTCTTTTTCTTTTCTAATTCCTCCTCTAGGAATCTCACTCTATCATTTCCCTTGAACAATTTGGCCTCAACTTCGATTGAAACCTTGTTGAGTACGTTACAAACCTGTTCATCTGATAGCTACTAAGCATTTATCAGTGGATTTAATCATTTTGTTTTTGACACCTTCATTATCTCTCTTTGGCTTACTTCAAACTGAGGTTCATCTACATGAGACTCAAATTCCCAATATAACATCTTCTTGGTTTGAGGATATGTGCCTTTTTCATCAAATGATGACATAGCCAGGATTTTCTCTATTGGTATAGTGCTGTGGAAATGTGCACGTAACACCTTGCTAGGATCATTAATATATCCCATTCCCTGCGCTTGTACCACCACTACTCCTTTCCCACCTATTCATGCAGATTTTGAGAAGCTTATTGCCAATTTGGGATCCCCACCCATGTTGCCATACTCCTTTCCAATGCTTTCTTCTTCCATCTCTTTCATAATTTAGTCCGCGATTGTCTCAAATTCCTGTTCCACCAACTCCTACATGATGCAAACCACTTATCTCTCTGCAGATTTCTCCATTTTCTCCTTGGTGAGGCTTGGGGTTCCTTGGTTTTTGGTTCTCACCTCTTCGCTCACCCCCTTGCCTTGATCCTCAGCTTCTTCCTTGTCGTTCTTCTCCTCAATTTCCTTGTTATACTCCTCTTCACCTTCCTCCTCCTTTGAGTCATGCACATCATAAACTGGATGGTCTTCACCTCCTTCAGGATCATCATCATCCTTGTCGCCAATGTAGGCATCTAAAATTTCTGTCTCCTCTGAGTCTACCTCTTCTGTCACCTTCTGTTTCTTCCTTACCAAGGATTCCAGTACAAGAGATTCTTCCTTTTCTTTTTCGTGACTAGGTGAGGTCTTCCTTGGTGACTCCTCATGTGTGAGGGACGCTTCCTTCGCTGGCACTTCTTCTTCTTGGGTTTTTTCCTTTACGGGAGAATTATTTCTACGCGTGTAAGTGCTAGGATTAGCTCTTTCTTCCGGAGTGCCCACTAATTGTGTTGTCTGCACACTTGGTGATTTCTTCTCCTTCCCCCCTTCTCCTTCTCTCTTCTTTGGCACAACATTATTTCTCCCTTTGGGGTCTTCTAGAATGGAGAAATCACTCTCTAGATAGGCACCTTTCTCAAACTTCGGCCTTATGTGCAGATACACCCTTGCTGCAGCCCTTTTGGCAATTGAAAGTGTCAAGGGATTCATCATTTTCACTTAATGGGAGACATACTTCTCCACATATGCGCACTTTTTAGGGTACATGAGATTTCGGCACAGCTCATGGTGGTCTTGGTCCACCTCACTAAGGTCGAACCTTAGTCTTTTGGCTTCCTTGAACCTGTTGACTCCAACTTGGAAGTATTGTGCGGTGAAGGAGAAGGGTAGCTTGCACCATGGACCCTTAGTCCCATTTGTCAAAGTGAACCTGCCAATGCATAAGTGTTGGTAAACTGTAAATTCTACTTCTCCATCCACGAGCGCGGGAAACTACTCTGGGATCCTCCACTCTACCCCAAATGTGTCACGCATTCATTTATACCACTTCTCTAGGCGTGCCTTGTGAGCGATTGTCATGGTTTCACAAGTGTACTTTTCAAACCTTTTTGCGGGTGAGGGGTTCTCTTCTGGATACTCCCAATAAAATTTCTCCGGTCCATCAGGTACTCCAATATCTGAAAAGACAATGGTGAGGAGGACGTTACTGAATAGTATCTTCTCTCCTTCCTGTGCACTGCTTATGATTTTATATACAATGAAAGTGGACAAGTTATAAATGGTTCCCTCTTATATCCTCTGGCATATATTTAGTCATGCTTTTTTTAGTTGCGTCCATCATTCTTGATCATTAAGCTTGGTCACCAAGTGCATGCCCATCCTTATAAAATTGTATAGAATATCTGCGATGTCAAAGTATCACGAACCCTTCTTATAGTCATAAGCTGCTATTGTTTCCTTGATAGCCTCCTTGTTTCTCAAATCATCATCTATACTTTCTCCTTCACAAATAAGGCCCATGAACTTGGATATCAACTATGGTGTTATGCGCATCTTGCACCCTGCAAAATATAATTGATCCTCATGTATGCATGACATCAACCATTGATAAAGGTGTTCGGTCTTGCCAAAGTAAGGCAACTCATTTAGTTGCAATAACCCCACCTTCTCTAATTTGACTTTCACCTCATCATTGTATATAGGCATCCCATCTAGTGTCCTTTTATTAGTAAGACGGACCAACTGTAACATCATTTCCTTCTCAGTTGTTCTCATGTGATGGTTATAATTTCTCATAACCATTTGTCTTAAATGTAACACCCACTTGTTACCTAACAATAATCCATCTAGGTATTGCATTTCTGCATACCATTCTTGATTGGAACTCGCAACAAAAGTGGTTTTTTGTCCCTTTCCCTTGCCCTTCTATTTCTTTGGTGAAACAGTCATCTTCTTAGGTGTCATGCTTTATGTCGGGATAAACTAAGAACTTTTTATTCTTCTCTGCTACTCTTCTTGACTCCAAACTCAACTCCAAATCTCAACTCATGGAATAAATCCTTCTATCTCTGTGCCTTAGCTGTCAAATCCTAACTAGGAAAACCTTCCACAGTACGGCGCACTAAAAACTAACTTCTCTCATGCTAGTGTATACCTTCCTCTTGGTTTATAGATCCACTCTAGTCACACACTTAGGTTTCTAGGATTCTTCTTCCTTTGTAAAAATCTCTCTGGATGCCCTAGCTCGCAAGAGCTCTTCAACTTCGTAATAAAAAGATAGAATAATGACTTTCCCAACCTTATATTTATCGTTTTTACTTCCCTTCAACAATATATGTTGTACCACCTACAAACATACTTTAACATTAAATGTGGCTTTTTCCATGTGGCTGACTTTAAGCACCCTTACCCATGCGCTCAATCCTACGTGAAAAACCCTTAACCTTCTAGCGTGTAAAAATCCAATCTGACTGAAGACTCTTACGCGCATGTCTACAGCGCCGATGTCACTTCTTCTATCCTTTACCTAATTTTTTCCCCTTCTACCTCATGTTGTTCCTACGCTCTTCATCCTTTGCATACATGGTCTTTGTTACAGATTTCTTGACACCATAATTTATTATCCATCGTTTCCTCATGCGCTTTCTCAATCTTACGTGTTTCCTTCTACTGGGCCACTCAACTTGTATTACAGGCCTATACTTTACTTTTCATTACTCCAACCCACACTAAAATAGATGCATGGTCCTCTGCCCATACACAACCTTGGAAAAATAATGTGGTTACCAGTGCACAAGGCGCAAAAATGAAACAAAAAGAAAGGAACAAACAACAAGAAAGGGAAACACATAGAAAGAAAAGCATAAGGAGAAATTCTATGCTAACTGAAAATGCTGCATTATTTACAAACACCAAGAAGACTTATTTATAGTAGGGATTTAACCTACTCCCATTGAAGTGACCTGGTGATCTTGTCCCATCTAGCGCTTGTAACTAGGAAGTGCATGAATCAAGGATGTACGAGATGATGTAGGGTCCCATCCAATGGAATTGCAACTTTACAGGATGGCGTATATACTTGGAATCATACAACAACACCATCTGCCCAACCTCAAACTGCTTGTTCTTGATACGATGATCATGTCATGCATTTTGTCTTACTTTTTCTTTCTGACTCCATCTAGCAAGTGATCACCTTTCATCTAACTACATCAACTTATCAATCCTCTCTTCTAGTGCTTGTTCATATTCCAACCCTCTTGCATGCGCTATACGTAGTGATGGTAACATGAATTCAATTTGCAGAATAGCCTCTGATCTAAACACCAATTGAAATAGTGTAGCCTTGGTCAACCACTTATAGGTTATTCTGTATGCCCATAGAACGGTTGATACCTTGTCATCCCAATCTTGTCGTCCAGCATCATAGATCTTAGTCAAAGTGTGACTTAGTATTTTGTTAAATTCCTCAGAAGTTCCATTCATCTGAGGGTGATAAGGAGTAGTCTTATGATGGGCCACCATAAATTCTACTTATAGAATCCTGACTGTTTCATTGAGGAAATGTGTACCTCTATCACTTGTTAAGATTACAAGAAAACCATACATGTTGATTATGTTCTCCCATAAAATATAGCAGTTGTTGCTGCGGTGCAATCCTTCATAGGTGTTGCCTCTGCCCAACATGTCATAATCAGTGCAAGTAATGATAGACCACAAACCAATCCTTTGCGTGGTTGGAAAAAATTTCCCTACAAAGTCGATTGCCCATTTTTCAAATGGTTCAATGATGTCTATTGGTCACAAGGGAATTTCATCCCTCTTTATAGGTTTTCCAAGGCACTGAAAATGGTCATAGGCCTTGCAAAAATCAATACAATCCTGGTAGATTGTTTACCACCAAAGCCCTGCAAGTAAAATCTTCTGCGTGGTAGCATTTCCTTCATAGTGTCCTCATGCAATCCCACCATGCACTTCCTCCATAATTTCCATGCTCTCATGTTCCAATATGCATCGACGTAGAACCTCATCATGACCTAACTTATACAGGTCTCCACTAATACACATGTAGGGTGCGACGCATATTGCTAATTGTTTCCTTTCCAGAGCCTTCATCCCTTTAAGTGCCACACCTATTTTCAAGAACACTGTGATATCTTCCAAGTCTGAGGGTGTGTATAGCAACCTAAATAGTTGTGCGTCTGAAATGGTATGCTATATGCTTTATGCTTCCTCCCCTGAGTTAAACCTTGATAAGTGGTCAGGTCCGGAATTGCTTTTACCTGGTTTTACAACCATTGTGAACTCAAACTCTTGGAATCATAGGACCCAATGACATATGCACCCTTTTAGAATGGGCTTGTTAACTAAGTATTTCAATGCCTTGTGGTATGTGTAGAATATAAACAATGTTTCTAATAGGTACTTCCTAAATTTGTGCAACACGTAGATCATAGAAAATTATTTGTGCTCAGTAGTTGTGTAATTTTTCTCTGCTGGTGTCAAATTTCTACTGGCAAAACACAAGGGATGATCAACAATCCCCTCACTAGGTTGTGCTAGTAATTCTCCCATAGCTGTCCCTGAGGCATCAACATGCACATGGAAAGGCTTATCCCAAGAAGGAAAATGTAGTATGGGCGTCGTGACAAGCCTATCCTTCAAAGTGTCAAATGCCCTCTACTACGCCTCTCCCCAATGAAAGGCACTCTTGTGTTTTAGCAATTCCTCCAAGGGCCTGGCAATTTTGGCATACCCCTTGATGAATTTCCTTTAGTACCCCATATGCCCAAGGAATCTACACACTGTGCTTTGACTAGTAGGCTCCCCTAATCCCACAATAACTGTAACTTTGGCGGGATCCACTAGTAAGCCTTCTTTGCATATAATATGTCCTAACAGGGTTCCAAATGGAGTAGCAAAGACACATTTCTTAATGTTGAGGGATATCCTTAATTACCGACATCTCTCAAACATCAGCCTCAAATTGTCACAATGGTTTTTTACTAACCCATACATAGTCTGGTCATCCAGGTACACTTGAAGAAATTTATGGATGAAATCCTGAAATGTTTGTACCACGATGCAAGAGAACACAACAGGAACATTCTTCAATCCAAAAGGCATAACTTTGTAAGAAAAACTTCCCCATTCAGTGGAGAAAGTTTTCTTTCTCTGGTCTTCCTTTGCAATACTGACTTGGTGATACCCTGAGAACCCATCCGTGAAAGAGTAGATCTCATGCCCAGCTACTCCCTCCAAAATTTCTTCAATAAAGGGGGTTAGAAAAGGATTGATGACATATACTACATTCAAGTCCCTATAGTCCACATAGATCCTTATCCTCCCATCCTTCTTGATGCTAATGACCATTGGGCTTATCAACTCTAATTCTTCCATAGCCTTAATATTGCCCGATGTTATTATTTTGTCTATTTCTTCCTTGACCCGTATGCGTAGATTTGGATTCATCTGATAAGGCCTCTTCTGAATCAAGAGTGCACCTTCCTTCAACTTGATCTTCATCTCCCCCAAGGAATGGTGGACGTCTTTGAGTTCATGGTACCCACGAGGGAAAAAATCCTGGAACTCGCACAACATATCGATTACCTTTGAAACTTATTTTTTTGACCAATAGTCCCCGATGATAGCTTCCTTAGGTTATGTCTTTGTTCCAATGTTAACCTTATTTTTTTTCAAGGGCTCATGGTAGGCACGTTCTCTCTCATAAGTGATATCTATGACTTCGCACCTACCTTCAGAATGGTCAACATCCAAATTCTCCATCTCTTTGTCGTCTACTATATAGACCATTTTTCCTTTTTCTTTTTCCATGCACGTGCACTCAAGCTGTACTTCCTCTGATTCTTCTTCATTGAGGTGCATCTCCAAATAAGGCTCACCCAATAATTCCAGTAGCCTATCTTCTATCATAGCACTATCTCCCATCATAAGGCACTTGATTACTTGCAATGCCTTATCTATTAATGGCTTGGTACTCCTATACTCGAAAAATTGAATGAGATCAACTTCCAACTCCTGCCAATTACTTGTTTGAAGACACATCTCTGAATGAATATACCATGTGTGTGTACATCCTTGTAAGGTGGAATACAACTTATGCACCCATAATGAAGGTGGTAATGCTTCCGTGCCTCCCATCTAGGCCTTCTCACACGCTTGGATATGTAATGAGGTTGTCTCTTTACCATGGTAATATTTATGATAGTGGGCGCATTGCTCATAAAGAACCTTAATAAGAATGTGATTCTTTCCTCATGCCATTCTAGGAGGCTCTCCCGATGTGTATACCACCATCATGTACTACAGTTTTGAGAAGGTTATAATTGACCATTCCCCTTGTCTTGTCCTCGTTATCCCACCGAGCATCCATCTCTTGCGTAATAAAATTTGAGGGTATGCTCCTCTAGAGTAACTTGGCAACTTCTTTCCCTCCTAGGTGCCTGAGCGAAAATGTGTCTTTATCACCCTTGTTACAACATCCTCTCAACTTTTTCCAACCACTCAACTCATAAGTCCCATGCACCCAATTGTCCACATTCCATGATAGTGGTATCGCTCAAGGATTAAACATCTTCAAATTGGATAACTCCCTCAATGGGATGGATTATCTCAGGATCTCTGATGAAGTGCACATAGATTATGTTCAAGGAATTATTCTCCTAAGGGCTCAATATAGGGTGCTAATTTCCCATCTGTTAAAGGGATAATCATACCTTTCTTCTTTGTTCTCAAATTTGATATACCCCTTGTTAAACTGGAGGTTCGAATTATTCTTATAACACCAAGGGCACCCAAGTAATGCTAGAAAGTAGTCTTCCTCAACGAGCACCAAGACTTCAAAGTCTCTAGTCAACTTGCCCCCCTGAATGGTGATAATTGCATCCTTCAAGACTGTTATGGGAATTTCCTTTTTCTTATTTTCCATATACAACACATTCAAAGATGGTTGTAATGTTGACCTTCCCATTCGATGTCATGACATCTAAGGTAAGAACATTGACCTCTACTCCCATGTTTCAATGATGATATTACTCATAAGCCATCCATAAACAAATGCATTCAATGTAATTTCCTTATCATAGTCAAGGATATGAGAAAGAAGGTTTGCATGTCAAAACACTTCCTTTCATGCTCTGGCTCTAGTGCATGGTACCCTCTCCTGTAGCCATTCTCCTAGCAAGGGAATAATATTCTCTTGCATTAATATTCTACATACTTCATTGACTTCATCCAGGTCCTCCTTTGGAGCCTCAGACATTCTTCTTTGGTCTCTAACTACTTTAATTTATTTTTTAGACATTAGATCTCCCCTTGTAAACTCCAAATCATGTCCATAGTTTCTTGATACACCTCGTTCTGATGAGTAGGATATGGATGCTTCCCATGTACCACTTCCTCTCTTGAAACTGAGTGTCCTTTGTCTTGTCACCTCCCTAGTGCCCTCGTGACCTCTAACTCATGTCATCATGACCAGTACAGGTTCTAGGGCCTGACTCACGTGCTACTCTTGGCATACACTATGAATAAAATTTCTTGATGCTCACCATCCCAACACCTTTTTCTTTCTGGTATTTCTTGTTCATATGCTCATTACAACTATATGGACACTCTTCATACTTATGCTTCTTCCCACACCACGAGCATTATAACAAATCAGGACACTCACATTTGTAATGCTCTGTAGATCCACAGTTATAATAGGTTTCTCATGGGAATTCACTTCTATCCTCCACTGCAGTTACTACAACTATGAAATCCTCCATGCGAAAAGGTCCTTTCGCATGCATTCCTCCATCTATGCGCCCCTCATAGTGATGATCATCATCCTTGGAAACTACATGTAAGAATAGTCTGGCATGCATACTAATATCAATAACATCATAGGATTTGGTCGATCATTCTGCAATCCTTAGTATAATGGGTCATAGAGGTACATATCTTGTAATAATAAGAAACATTATTGCGGATTGTGCACATTATAGTAGAGGACACCTACTTACATCATGATCCCCATGGAAAATCTCATAGTCTACTGCTCATAGCGCATGTACTGAATTTTGAGGGAAAATATCCTTTGCATGCCCTTCCACTTAACAATCTATACACCAAATCTAACTACAAAACCTCATGCACTAAATTTGCAAACAGCTTCTCCAACTGCTTGGCCATTGTAGACCAATTTGAGCCTCCATAAAAAAGGACTAACACAAGTATTAATGCTCCTAACAGCCTCAGTGCATTCAGGGTAAGCTTACAATGCCTTACGTGGGTATGTGAATGTTTTGTGTGACAGAGACCTTCTAAACAGGTGCTATTAATCCTCTAAAAAATCATTGAAAATGTTCACAAGGGTGGATGTCATGGGATAGTTTTGAACAAGATATTATAGAAATGCATGCATCATACACCCACACACTCTCTTCCATTCCTTGTCCTAGATATCCTTCAGAGCACTAATGCTCTTCTTCTACTCAAATTTAGGGATATGGAATTCTTATAGGAAGGCATTCTTCAATGTCATGTAATCTATCACTATTTGATGAGGGTCATACTTCTCGATACCAGCTGATGAGCACGCATCTTTTCAATGTTGGTTGAAAAATGAATTGCCTTCCACTCCGATGGTAGTGATCCCTTTCATGTGCCATAGTAATTCACACTTGTGCACATGCTCTGTAACATCATCAATACCCCTGTAGTCTAGTAAGTATAACGACATCTCAAAAAATACTTTTGGAGGTCACTGAGGCACTTGTCCTCCTGATCTAGAGCCTTGGTTTCTTCCAGTGTTTACTCCTCTACTAGATCCACTGGATCTATCAGGTCCCATTCCTCCTAACCCACCAGATCCTCTAGATCCACTAGGTCCACCAGGTCCTCCAGACTCCTATATTACCAAATCCACCTCTTGTAGCTATAAAATGGCCTGAAGTGGTTGATCCTAATGTTCCCAACATCTCACTGAACTGCGTCGATGATGGTTTGCATGATATTTTCCCATTGCCAATTGTGTGTCCTACGCCAATCCCATATGTGATACCCAAACCTTTTGCATACTTGAACCTTGTCCAAAATATTACTCCACATATCTAAAATGGTTTACACATCCATAGATGTTCCAAACAAGAAATTATATCTCCTAGAGTTTAGATTGGTTACTCCCACTGATACCAACTAGGTTAAAAATACTTCTCCCTTGACCTAGAAAACCAAACACCAAGGGTTGGTTGCACTAGGTGGGTTCATATGTGCATGCCGATGGCTCTTCTTTCTCCATGTGGACAAACACATCATCAGAATCTGAAGGGGATTATCTCCTGGACTTTACAAGATGGGGGTAACACAAACTGCTCAGGTTCCATGTCCTTTACTTGAATCTCAACTCCTCCCGTAACATTTGCCTCCATATATCCATCAGACTTTCATCGTCACATTTTCTAGTCATCTCTCTTTCACGAGCTTTGTTATACTTGTGTCATCTCTTCTCCATTTCCTTCTTAGCCACAATGTCTGCCATCCTGCTCCACCCTATCTTCCTCTCCCAAAGCTCAAAGAATCTTAGCTGACCATGGGGAATGCCTCTAAACTAAGATTAATGACTCAAGATCTTCTTATCTAAAGGAATAACATGAAAAAATGACCCTCTGGGATCCCTCAGAAACTCAAACTCAGCAACTTCTGGGAAAGAATATGTATAAATGGCGTATTCTAGAGTATAACTGGTTAACACTCCTTTCCACACGATATCAAAAACACGTGTGCAAGTCAGATTTGCATCCTACAGCCTCTGATAATCATCTTGGGTTCATACGTGTGATCTATAGTACCATCTCGATCTAGATGCATATACTGATAATCATTCATATAGTTCTACTAGGAGACAATAGAAGAATGAATCATACAACTCATGGTATAGGTTATCTTCTACCCATCTGCACGCATCGAACTTAGGTCCAGTGTTGAATCTTTGAGAAAATTTGTTCTCCATGCTATTGAACCATGTCTTCAACACTTTCCAAGGTCAAATTTTATGTCATCATGCATCATAGGGAAAAATATGTTTCATTTGTCACAACAACTTCAAAAAAGGTCGCCGACAATGTAACTAATATGTAGTCATTTTTATACCCTTATATTAATAGTAAAATCACTATGCACGCTGTCATATTTTCACCCATTGGGTGTTGGGCACTCACTGCGAGGTATGACGCGGGTGCTCGAGCCTCTCCTTTATGTGAGTCTTGTGAGAATGCATCATCTTATGATAGATATTCAGAGTGCAAAAGAATAGAAAAGAAACCATGTGTTCATTATGACGAACCTATGATGATTTATCACATCAATGCATCTATAGAAGATAAATGACAAAACAACATATGGAAATGGTTCATAACACAAAGGAAATGCATTGGTACGATTATGGCTCATGAACACAAATATGATGCTGTAGAAAAAAACCTTATATTCATATTAATGAGCTTCAATAACCTCATTACATTCCTTAAGGTTAAAATAGACCCATATAACAATGCATAGCAAAGGTCATGCATTAGGAACTAAACTATGTCCTTCATGTTACAAAGATGAATATAGACCCATCCCTCTAAATATGCCATCACTTCTAAGTTTTCACTAATCCTAACCCATAGAATCCTCCATAATATCTCTACAGAGCTTCATCCCCTTTTCCAACACCTTTGCTACTCTCTCAGGATGATCCCATGCATATCTCTTTATATCTCTTCTGTCTATCCCCACACCTCTATATATAGCTTTTTTTCCTTCACTGCCATGCCTTCTGAGGTAACAGATCGAATTGGCTACCAAGTGTTGAAGTGGTCCTTAAATGGAGCATGCCTCCTTTGATCCGAGATGTCCACTTTGTGTAGTGATGTTCTTCTAGAACCTTCCATCACATGCATGGAATATTACCTTTTTGATCCTACAAGCTGCCAGGTCTGGCACCTTATCCACTCCACATGCTAGATGGGTCACACTTTTCTCTGTATGCTACCTGGAATACCGAATATGGCTAAGTCCCAAAACTTTTCCTTACCTTGTGCACATGTGCACCGTGTGTTCTACAAAACCCTGTTAGAACCTTTGCCCTCCATGCACCTTCAACCCGCGCACCCTTCTTTAAATAGGTCCCGTGCGCCCACGTGCCTTCTTGTACTTAGCCAAATTCTGGGGCCCAACATGCACCCAGAAGGTACAAATTTATGTCTAGTAGATAAAATAATGAATCTAAATCATAAATATCTAGAGGGTAAGATAACTCATCCAGAAGGTACACGTCTATATCTAATGGATAAAATAATGCACCCGTAAGGTACAGATCTACATCCAGTTGATAAAAAATGCAACCGAAAAGTACATATCTGCGTCTTGTGGATAAAAGGTTGCATCCAAAACATAAATATCTAGACGGTAAAAGAATGGATCTAGAAGGTACATATATGCATCAAGTGGAAAAAATAATGCACCTAGAACGTAGAATTGTTGATACAAACTTAGAAGGCAAATATCTATTTTTCTTTTACCTATATCAAAAAATAGAGAGAAACCTAGAAAGTTTCTCAAAAAACCCAAAAAGCTGATATAAATTTTGTGTCAAAAAAATTGGTTTGTACATAATTGTATGGATTTTTAAAAAATCTATCAAAAAACCCCTTTAAAATGTCCAGATTTTTCTATCTCAGAATAAGGTCAGGTTTACAGTCGATTCTACAGTTTTGAAACCTTCCAAATCCATTGGTGCACTCTATTTTGCATAAAAATTGTATGTCGCAGAAAACTACTAACAAATTCCAAATATATGAAAATAAGTAAACCCTTGCTTGCAAAGAAAACTTACAGATCAATGTCTACATCATCTATCTCTCTAATACCATGAAAACAATGGTAAGAATATGGTTCCAAGTTACAAAGATCTCAGATGATAATAAAACACCACATTTAATAAGATGAAAAGAATTTTCCAGAATAACCTTACAAAATGATTTGCAAACAAAGAGATAAAATATCATATATGGTAATCCATCATAATCTAGCTCTCATACCATGAAAGGAATGATAGTAATATTTTTCCAAGCCGTGAAGAGCTTAGATGATAATAGGACACCACATTTTATAAGCTGAAAGGAATTCACTAGAATAACCTTACAAAATGATTTACAAATGAAGAGCTAAAATATCATATATGGAAAACCATCATAATCTATAATGTAGTTGATCTTAATAATGAGGATGTACATATAGGATGATGGGAGTGCAACTACTATCTAGATCAATGGTGAAGAACTCCCACTAACTGATACTGGCAGCTAAGTTAACTCCTCAAGATGAGTAAGCTAACTCCACACAACTGGTAAGCTAACTAAACACGATTAGTAAGCTAAACTCCACACAACTAGTACACCTAAGAAAGCTAACCCAACAAGTATAGGGATAACCCAAGTGTAATAATTATCCTGATAAACAAATAAAAGGATAAATAATAACCTACACTAACATCCAGTCACTATAGTGACATGATCATTCGCTATGGAAGCCCCAATACATGCTCTCCTTTAACATACATGCCAATTAGACCAATTCACTACCAAAATTAACCATACACACATCATTATTCAAATCATACAAATTTTCCACCAATTTTTTATTCAAACTATTTATTTCAAATCATACTACCTTTTTAACTAGTCATTATAGAAATAATTACAAATTAAAACAAAAAAAACATAGTTGATTATTGTAGAAACCTAATTACTTTCTATGGAAACCCAACCATTGATACAATACTCATGCCTGATACAACATTATCCCATTACCCCTATAATTTCTTTATAAATTAACCACTTACATCCCCTATATAGTGAGATTGGAGTTCACTAATATAAAACTTCACATAAATATATCTAAAAACAACTAAATTGTCATAATAACCTATTGAAAATGCTAGGGTGATTTCACATGCTTTCAAAACCCTCTACAATTCCATCTAATGTACTCATTCACTATGCACAACAAAGGGTGGGTGATTGACACTTGTTTTTGGTAGAAGGGAGAGTGAGGGATTTTTAATGGAAGGGAAGGGAAATGTTTGGGCATGTTTAGTGATTCGAGGAGTGGCCTAGGGTGGACACAGAGTAATGATGGTTAATTATATGAGGTAGAGGTTTTGTTGTTATATGATGAAGTAATATAAAATAAGAGATATAATAAAATAATAATGATCGGGAAAGAGGTGATAAATTTCATATTTTATTTGATAAATAAGAAAAATTTTGTGTGCAAGAGAGATCAAAATAATTTGAGAGACGACAGAACTCATGTAGGGCCATATGATGGACTTGACGTGTCCACTATTTCACTCAAAGTTACTCCTCTTGCAGATGGAATTGCCATGGAACATGTTAGGAATTAATAGAATCTAATGCGGAATAATTCCTCAGAATCGCAATAATAAGAAGTATGAATAGAAATTATAGAAATGAAATATGCAAAACACGAAGAAAATATTTAACGTGGTTCACCCAATGTGGGCTACATCCACCAAGAACACTTGATCAGATTTTATTACAAGCCAACAGTCTTCACAATTACAATAACCAGATCTTGTTTAGAGTTGCGCTCAACAAACCCTCCCAAATTCACACTTGAATTCGCACACACTATTCACCTTCACAAAAAACTCATATAAATCCTATTGTATGTCCATATATTTATAAGTACATCAATAGGTAGCCGAAGAGGTAGTTTTACAAAACAATGGGTACCAAAAAAACCATGGGCCCAAAAACAGCCCATAACGTTTACCCATTACCCATGGGTTAATAAACCACCGATGAAAATTTTCTTCAGGGGATTCACCCCCCAAACCCCCTTGACCCACTCACCAGCGAGCGGGACCACCGTAAAAATATCTGAGTGTAACACATGGAAGGTGTACCAAACTCTAACATGAAAACAGGCTCCACAAACATAACAGAACATTTTATGTCATTCAAAGAAGAATGATGGTTTTTTTAATGCATACATGAATAAAATCCTTTTCAAAATATCTTTTCACCTGCTAGTTAGATTCAAGAAGGGAAACTTTTAAGACCCCTGCTAAAAAAAGCTATAGATATTACTTGACGAATATGTGAAAGAGGCTCTCAAAATCATGGTGAATCAGAACAAAACAAGTTTTGAATTGTTGGAGAATAATTTCATAATGTTGTTAGATGGTAGAATTTATAAATGGTATTGATCGATAGTATATATTTTCTACCATCTGGTAGCATATAAGCTACTTGAATCCTTAGAGGAAAGGTTGAAGCATATATGCTACTAAATGGTAGCATATATATGTTACCGAATGGTAGCATATATTCCACTGACCGATAGCATATTCTACAATCAATGGAAAATTTTGAATTTACAATACATGGGGTCCTGTATATTGTCGTATGGTAGTGATTTTCTATCAATCAACAACACCCACCCTAAAATTTGAATTGCGAGTTGATGTTTAATATTGGAATTATATATATATATATATATATATATATATATATATATATATATATATATATATATATATATATGAATGTCAAAAAATTCTCTTTCATGGCAAAGGTGATTTTAATATAAAAAGTCAGCTATTAGTTTAAATTCTTGGTGAAATGGCCCAAAAAATAACTTATACCCATAGAATTTAGGTGAAATAACAAGTTGTTGATCCCTAAAAACTTGCCAAAACCAAATTTTGAAATCTACAATATTCGTGAATTAATGAAGATTCACCACTAAAATTTTCCCTAATTTCGAGAAGCATGCTATAGTACGAATTAGGTCAATTATTCTAAATTAGGCCCATTTAGGTCAATTACGGAAAATTAAGTCCATATAGGTCAATTAGGTCAATTATGTTGATTTACAACACAAATGGCACAACCCAGACACAATGCAACAAACTAGCATCATTTTGGGGCTGAACTTGTCCTATTTGAGTGCCCATGTAACAAATAGAGCGATTCATTGCACATGACACTAAAAAAGGATGTATAAATCCCCCTACATGCAAATGAGACAAAAATAACACCAACACAACACTTTTAACATGAACTTGGCACCCTAAATTAAATAAGTATGAGCTAGTTTGACCCAAACTAACCTAGTTTTCCCTATTTTGACAAAAAACAAATAAATTCACATTAATTTTCCTAATTTCATGAAATTGACCCAATTTTCCTAAAAACCCAAATTTAGACTAATTAACCTAATTTTATGTAATTGAACAAAACTAACCTAAATTTCCCTTTTTTTTGTAATTTAGAGATTTTTCTGTAATTTAACTTAAATTAATGTAATTGATGAACTTGATCCTTTATTAACATAATTAACCTAATTGATACTGTAAACAACACAAATGGAAAATAATAACTAATTTGAGAACTTCCTTGGTCCTCTCTCTAAAATTTTATAAAACACTAACATAACGTTATCATAATCTAGGTAATGTGTGATCCAATCAAAATAGGAAACATTGACACCCCATTGCTTGGATAGGTGGGAAACCAAAGGTTATATTTGTGCAACATAAAATGGTTTGAGGATAAAACTACCAAAATGAACGGAATCACACTACATATAGATGAACATTAAGATTTTAATTCCACCTTTGCGTTGCAATCACACAGGCTTAAAGGTGTTTTCAATATAAAGCACATAAAGTGCCAAAGAGAATATGAATGACACAATTTGAGGAAACCCACCAATTGGTGCCATGGTCAAAAGAGGGATTCCCACATCCTCATTACACCATCAACATCATTAGAGAATCCACACAAACACACTCAACCAAAACCAACAAATTTGAGGCGGTAATGAGGGATAACACCCATATGTTCTGGAAAAACCTCGAAGAACAGTGAGATGATTTCATAACACATGTCACGTCCATTACTATGTGGACATGGGTTAGAGAGATGTTTCGAAAGCCCTAAAAGTGGCCTGAGGCCAAAGTGAAAAATGACCTAGAAGACCCTTCCATTTCAACCCATCCCACTCTTGGCAGACAATAAGCACAAATAAATGAACCTCATATCATCAACAAGAATGAATGAATTAATAAAAATATTCAAGTCATATGATGTAATACATTAATTCACTTTTTTAATTAATTAAATATTGTAATCATGCAAATGTAAAATTTTAAATGTTCTAAAACCTTATAATCATATTAGAAGTGTGATATATTTTTGAATCTCATTGTTAATTCTAATTTTTTCTCATGTTTTATTGATATTAGAGATGACACATAGTTATGGGTCATTTTACTGACACATATGTGTGTGGAGGCTCTATCGTTCATGCTTCAACACAACATGACATGGAGGAGGAGTTGTATGACACATCATAATGGCCTTCCATGTTTATACATCCATCGACCTCCATGCACCCACCACAAAGATTTTGGTTTACATTTTGTTGTCTAATTACATAGTATTTTTTCATATTTACACATGTTAATCAAGAATAATTTATAATGAAAGGTGTACCGGTAGTCAGAAACATATTCATAGCAGTGGTCATACCTTGGCATACATGGACCAACCACAGAGGTATGATTTTATAGTTTTTTAAATATAGTTTTATTTAATTTGATTGATTAAATTTACTATGTTTTAAACTATTTATTGTCATCAAAAAATAATAACACTTCATTATGGTAGGTTTAATTCACTTATAGAATTGAAGGAGGATGAGGGTGATAGGAGTACACACCATTTGGCTACAACAAGGGAGTCACCACCTAAGAGGTATACTTGTTTTGTTTTGTTATCAAATTGATTTTCTTAATTAAATAATGATAGCTTATAATTTTGATGTGAATCAACTTCATGTGCAGGACCCTTTACTCGAGCTAAAACAAGAAAGCGAAGATGAAAAAATGTTCCCCCATCTAGCCTCAATGACATACTCCCCAATTCACTAAGGGGGCATGATGATGGGGGGGATGAACCAAGCCCATTAGCTTTAAGTGAAAAGATATCCTCTCGTCTTATCCATGATAGGTATTGACATAGAGTGATAAGGGCCTTGGAAATGAGTCTGTATGTGAATAACACAAGAGAAATACTACAGGATGTTAGGGGAAAGTATATATTTTAATATGTTTTTTATTTAAATGTTTTTATTTTATTTTTAATTTATCTTTTTCATTAGTTTCTATTAATGTCAACTCATTCATTTTTTTTTATCAATATTGAAAAAATATGATATTTTAAACCTTTTTTAGTGTTAGGTTGTGGAGATAAATAGCTTTATTGGAGCATGCAATGGAAACTTGCTAGAAAATACAGTAACCGTCATCGGTTAGGGGGGAACCAGCATTGGTCACCCAGGACCGGCATCGGTTAGGCAAGGGAGGAACCGAAAACGGTTAAGTCTAGCTGACATCAGTTACCTGTGCGGGAGTGTTTTATTTAACTCTTGGGAATTAGATCTATTTTTAGCTTTAAAGTAGATCTATTGATTGTAATTACATGGCTAAGTGTCATAAGTTTATATATGCCTATATAAGCATGAAATATAGGGTTTAGAAGTAGAATTAAGAGAAGGATTGAATTAGATCCTTGATTCTCCTAGATTGAGAGGATGAAGACAAAGAAGAAGAAGAAGAAGAAGAAGAAAGAACATGTTACATGAAGACAGCATCTCCATGGAGAGGAGTTGGATAGATTAAAATAGCAGGTACATTTGAATGGTGAGAAGAGGGTAACATATTCTATTGTATTTCCTTTGTATAGTTTTTGTCTCATTGTAATGGCTAGCATAGTATGCAAAACACATAGAGTTTATTCTTGTAGATCCACATGTTGGTGAGATCTCGTATTATAGATCTATGTAGATCTAGTCTTTATTATAGATCCATGAGATCATATTGTATTGTTGATCTATGTAGATCTAGATGTTGTAGAGGATGTTGTCTTCATGTTTGCACAGGTTATGTATGCAGTGATGGAGAGATAGACTTACTTCTTGGTGCACAGTCATAGTTGCACATATGGTAGACCCATGTGAGAGGTCTTGTTTGTAGATCCACAGAGAACTTGGTAGCCGTTCAGAGATATAGTCATTCCTTGTTATGTGAGATATGGTGGTGGTGTTTGGAGGCACAGTTGTAGTTCACTCATGGAGATCCGTTTAGAGATATGGAGGAGAGGAGATACTCTTGGAGAGATGCATTATACTCTTGTATTGAAGAGTTGGTTTGTACTCTTGTTGTATTATATATATGAGATCTCTATCTTTGATGGACGTAGCCCACATTGGGTGAACCACGGTACATGTTGTGTTATGTGTGTGTACTTTGTCTTGATTTGGATTATTCTAGTTTATACTTCCACTAATGTAGATTTTGGGGAATTGTTTAGATCTCGTATGCATGATTTTGTTTGTTATTGAATCATAGCAATATTTTGTAGTCCCGAGTTCCCAACAACTGGTATCAGAGCTTGGTTAGCTTGGTTATTTCAGAGCAAGGTTACTTCATGGTTTTGTTAGTGGTTTGATTGACATGTATGAGAGTAGGGTTTGTTTTTCCTGATGAGAAGATCATAGGAAGAGATTCAATCTCAAGTGGGAGCTGGAAGAGTAAGGTTGCTAGAAATTATAGTGACCAGTGTCTGTTAAGTGGCAACCGGCATTGACAGGGTGACCGTGGTCGGTTACAGGGTGACCATGGTTAGTTACTGGGTAGCCTAGTTTTAAACAGGAAAACCACATATCTGAAGAAATGGAAAGATGCATGGAATGTATCTTGTTTGCTGAGGTGTCCCTAGTTCTTGGAGGCATAAGCATGTTGGTCAGATTACAGATCCAGTTATTAAGGTATGGTTTTATCTTGGTATTGCAGTGCTTATATTATTGTTTGGTTGCACATGCATGTTTGGGATTACAGATCTAGATCCGAGAATGAGATAGAGGAGCAGTTATGCATCATGTGGTGTAGTTATATGCATGCCATTCATTAGAGAGGCAGAATATAGTAGCACAAAATGAAGATAGGGTTTCCATCAGAGAAGCATGTTCTTCAGTTGAAGATGCAGTTGAGTATCTTGGTGCTGGTAAGGTGATGTATTTCATCTTGGTGCAATTTTTATTGCATGTATTATTTGTTAAGTTTTTGTGTAAGATTTAGGTGCTTCTTGAAATGTCTGGCTCAACACAACTATCAGATTTAGTCAGATTAGGCACCTAAATTGGTGACCTATGCCAATTTGTGGCGTTGTGTTAGTTCCAGCAGCACCGATGTCAGTCAGGGAACTAATATCAGTCACAGAGGGTAACTGGTACCTGGTCACTAACCATTGTGGAGGGTCTCTGTGACAATGATTTTGCACATGGTTTCTTACAGTAGAAGAGGGCATGGATGGTTCAGTGTCCTATTTTAAAGGATCAGGTTTCTGACAAAGTGTGTACAAGCAGAAATAATGTAGAACACTTCAAATGTTTGGATCAGAAAGAGGGACAGAGTTGGATCTTTGTTAGTCTAGTGAGACATTGGGTCAGGTATCTCTATATGGTTCATGTTTTATTTCTTTCTTTTGGAAAAACTGATATTATGTTTGGACAATGTGCACATATTTACACCATGTTTTTGGTGTTATTTGACTTTTATTTCATGGTTGTGTGGAATCTTGAGGACAAGGGTATCTAGTCTAAGGATGAGATCCTCAATGAAAAGTCATGATTAGACAGAGTTGCAGGTAACAAAAGATGTTGAGTACACAAGATGAAAAGAAGTTGATTCACCTACTTCACAAGAAGTCCAAACTTCTGTGATGTAGGAGTATTCTTTTATAAGAAGGGAATCATTTTATATTTTCTTTCATCTGGTTTTATTTCTCACTGACATATTAGCTTTTGAGCTTGGTATTAGAGGCAGTGCAGGGAATTTGTGTTTAGTGGGAGCAAGCTATGGTTGTTGGCATTATAGGATTGGATACATGATGCACATGCAGAGTGAGAGGAGATTTGCTACTATTCAGAGTGGCAGAGGCACTAGTTGGTTTTTGAGGAGAGTCATGAAGATTTGCAGGTATATTGATTTTATTACTTTGTGATGTCACTTCTGGTTTATTTTGTGGTGCCTGGATATCCCTATGGGATTACAGTTGATGGTTAGATTCAGCTGGGTGAAGATGATAGAGTAATTTTTTAGAGTTTTAAGGGTTAAAGGAGAAAATATGACTGTTACAGAGACTGGTGTTAGTTAGGATTAATCGTGGTCAGTCATATAGTAATCATGGTCAGTCAGGAAGTGACCAGGTTGGTTAGGAAACCATGATCAATTTGGTTACAAATTTGACAGTAGTGTTTATTTACCATTTTTAGATGGTGAGCTTGTTTTGCTTTCATCTTGGTTTGGTTTGTGTAGTATGTTAATGACATGTTTGCTGGTATTTGCACTTGGTATTAGTTACATGGTTTAGCATGGTTGTTTTTTATTGACATTGATGAGCACATGATTCATATATGGCTTTGGAGTTAGTTGGTGAGAGACTTGGCGCTTCTGGAGAGCCCGATGATATGGATGGATGTATAGGTGAGTTTATACATGTGGATAGATTCAGTTTTGTGAGTCTATGATGATGCAGATGTTTGATTTTCACATGGATGCCTATGAGCATAGTTTATTGCCTTGAGCATGAGTAGGGGATGTTTGTATTTCCTCTTGATTACTATGTTTCTCCTTGATAGATATGTTATCTATAGATGAATGTCTTGGACATGCTACTTTTTTATGCAGGGTTGGATTTTCAGATTGCAATGTTTGGATTTCTTTGAGTTATGTAGGTGTTTGTGGATTGATCACCCACTGTTGCATGTAGAACTCATCCGGGGGATGTTTTTACCCAGGATCTTGTTTTACTTTTGCATATTCTAGTTTGACTTGTCTTTGAACATTTGCATCGGTGGTTACATGAAGACATGTATATATGGATGGAGAACATGGTTGCTTTTACAGGTATGCCTATGGTTACAGTTGAATCTCAGTACTTCAGTTTGAGTGGGAGCTCTTGCAAGTGTGTTAGTCATGATGGCTTGGTTACATGAGAGGACTTGGTGTTATGATTCAGTGGGAGCTTGATGTATGGATAGCTCAGTTATCACAGATCAATAGTAGCTTCAGTGTAAGTGGTTTGGTAAGTCATGTTTTTATCTTCTTGGTTTGAGAAGATGGTTTGATCTTCCTGGTTTTATTTTTGAGAGAATTGTTGAAGGAAATAATAGATGGTCTTCATGGTGTGTAGAGGATGGTGATGTACAGGTACAGGTACAAAGGTTCAGCAATTTATCTCCAAGTGGGAGATTGTTAGGTTGTGGAGATAAATAGCTTCACTAGAGCATGCAATGGAAACTTGCTGGAAAATACAGTAACCATCATCAGTTAGGGGGGAACCATAATCAATCACCCAGGACCAGACATTGGTCAGGCAAGGGAGAAATTGACAACAGTTAAGTCTAACCGACATTCGGTTACCTGTGCGGGAGTGTTTTATTTAACTCTCGGGAATTAGATATATTTTTATCAATAAATCAGATCTATTGATTGTAATTACATGGCTAAGTGCCCTAAGTTTATATATGCCTATATAAGCATGAAAGATAGGGTTTAGAAGTAGAATTAAGAGAAGGATTGAATTAGATCCTTGATTCTCCTAGATTGAGAGGATGAAGAAGAAGAAGAAGAAGAAGAAGAAGAAGAAAGAAATAACATGTTACATGAAGACAAAGTCTTCATGGAAAGGAGCTGGACAAAAGGAAATAGTAGGTACATCTAAATGGTGAGAAGAGGGTAACATATTCTACTGTATTTGCTTTGCATATAGTTATTGTCTCATTGTAATGGCTTGCATAATATGCAAAGCACATAGAGTTTCTTCTTATAGATCCACATGTTGGTGAGATCTTGTATTATAGATCTATGTAGATCTAGTCTTATATTGTAGATCCATGAGATCATATTGTATTGTTGATCCATGTAGATATAGATATTGTAGAGGAGGTTGTCTTCATGTTTGCACAGGTTATGTATGCAGTGATGGAGAGACAGAATTACTTCTTGGTGCACATTCATATGTTGCACATATGGTAGACCCATGTGAGAGGTCTTGTTTATAGATCCACAGAGAAATTGGTAGCAATTCAGAGATGCAGTAGTTCCTAGTTATGTGAGATCTGTTAGTGGTGTTTGGAGGCACAGTTGTAGTGCACTCATGGAGATCCGTTTAGAGATTTGGAGGAGAGGAGATACTCTTGGAGAGATGCATTATACTCTTGTATTGAAGAGTTGGTTTGTACTCTTGTTGTATTATATATATGAGATCTCTATCTTTGGTGGACGTAGCCCACATTGGGTGAACCACGGTACATGTTGTGTTATGTGTGTGTAATTTGTCTTGATTTGGATTATTCTAGTTTATACTTCCACTACTGTATATTTTGGGGAATTGTTTAGATCCCATGTGCATGATTTTGTTTGTTATTGAATCATAGCACTATTCCGTAGTCTACCCCAAAATCCCCAACATTATTAAGATGATTTTTGAAGTATAAACCACATTTCAAAAATCTAACCTTCTCGGTTGAGTGCACAATTTATTCAAGAATCAATTGTGTTAGAGTGTTGTGTTTGCCTTCTCCTTGAAATATATTCTCTCAAGCCATTGGAAGTGGTGAGTGGGTAAAATCAACACGAACTATAAAACTTGCTTAATAAGGAAAGTCTAAGAATGAGGGTCTTAATAGCAATTAAGAGGCATATCAATATAAGACTGTCTTGTGGTGCTAAACAACACATTTTAACAACTCAGACTCTTTTACTAAGTAGTTGCTCTCAGGTCTATATAATGCAACTGTAATATGAAGCAAACACTGATGCAGAGAGAACACTTCTTTTACCACCCAATGTAGACCTAAAAGCGTGTTAGTTAATGGTTTTTTTGGCATTGATTGATCATTTTAGTGAAGGATAATAATAAAGCTATAAGTTCACTCAATTTATGAAGATCTGAAATTTTGATTTGTCTCATATTAACCTTACATATTGTCCCACAGTATGCATAATTAATGTGGGGATGAAAATGCTAACTGAAGTGGTGTTAGTTTCTTGAACCTAGTTAGTGACTTAAAAGAAATGAGCATCTCAAGAAGGTGACGTCAGTTAGAATTGGACAACAATATGTAAGCAAAGTCTGAGTAAGGAAATTCCTCTAAGTTGAAGACTAGGTATTCTACTCTTTTATGACATTACAAGAAGGAATAGGATTGCATAAACTATTCATACTCTTTTTTTCATTTAATTCCTGCTCTATGTAACCCACTATAGTAGACTGACGACGAAGTGTTGTGAGTTCATCTATTAGTGGTGAATTTTCGCTAATTCACGAATATTTACAATTTTGAAATTTTCATTTGGTGATTTTGATGAGTTATATGGGGTAGCATTTCACCTAAAATTTTAGAATGCAAGTTACTTTTAAGGGTCAGGTCACCTAGTGTTTAAAATAAATTTCATACTTATTGAATGTATATCATCGCTACCTATGCAAACTTGGCAAGTAGGTAATTTCAAATATTTATAATAAAAAATGTATGCATATGTCAAATTTAAAATTCCATAGGGTCACTCGCATATGATATTTGCTTGAATGAGCTTGACCACATAGTCTAGATGCATGACTACATATGCTCCAGTATGCTTGAATGCAATTGCATAGTCCAGATGACCGACATGTTTGACATGCATGCCCGAAAACATACTATAGTTACACGTTACTAATATCCACTTATCTAGATTCCCAACAACATACTTCATATGCTGTACCGACTACATAGTGTCCCGATGCCTAGTTGAAAATATACCCATGATTCTCAACTAGAGAAGACTCTAGACTCCTTTGAGCGGAGATATAATCCAAATGACCTGACTGTATATTCCAGATGTCCATAGGCCTGAAATATACAGACACCTACTGTTCTAATAGGATCCATGCCATCAGTACCTCACCCAAGACTGGATGATGATCAAAAAGTTGTAGGGTTGGTGGGCCAATCAATAGAAATAGGAAATATTTTATCTCTATTTTATATCATCTTCAAAAATGGGTCATGCAGATGTAACTGTGGACATCCAAACCAAAGTACATGTACTATGTATTAACTAAATGAATTAATGCTTATTTATTTTCAAATTACAAGTTTACATAATATAATTAATAATACAAATTTCAAAAACCCTTTTTATGCAGAACCCATTGATAGTGATATTCCACATGAAAGAATTAATCACAATAACTTGTCACCACCTCATAATATTATTGATGATGATATGCCTCCACTTGAGGAAAATCCTTATTATGTGCCTATATTAGATGACATTCATGATTATGATATGTAAAAAGTAGAAGACATGCCTCCACTTGAGGAAAATCCTTATTATGTGCCTACATTAGATGAAAATCGCATTCATGATTACGATGTGTAACAAGTATAAGACATTTCCTATCATCAAACACCAACTCTAGCTAGAAATTCTACTATCAATTATTTGAAAAGGAAGAGAATAGACGACATTCCCAATGATGAGATCCATCAAAAAGAAGATATTTATACACATAGTGATCAAACACTTGTTCTAGTTGATAATACAACACAAATATTTTTGTGAAGAAAGAGATGTAGATGGAGTATTGGAAGGTCTTTTAAGTTTGATTGGGTAGCTAAGTATCTATTCATTGAACCAGTAGAGCCAAAAAAAAGTAGTGATACTACAACATAATGTAAATGTACAATTTGTAACATGAAACTTGGAAAGAATCAAAATGTAAACTCAAGCTAGACATAATTGAGAAAAATAATTGTGGTATTAAATATATGATTAGTTGAGTAAAAATATGGTCATCTAAAATGAACACATAGATGGAAAAATGAAAAATAATACATGCATGTAAGATATGCATCATAGTATGAAAATGAGAAGAAACAACTACAAAATCTTGTTGAGAAAGAAGGAACAATTACAACACAGTTAGGAAAATTTGTTCAGTCTAATCTACGTGCTAAAAACATACAGTTATCAACTATTTACCACATTTTAGAAGGGGTAGCCCTATTTCTGATTTTTTGGATTATAAAATTTTATTTCAACATAATGGATTCCCTAATATTCCACAATTACATTGGTTAGACAATAGGTGCTTTGGAAATGGAAAAATGTCTAATCGATGATTGAGAAGTGGGATTTGAATTGTAAAAAGTAAAAAATGCACGATTTATCTCATTGTGCTTATTTATGAGGTCACAACAGTTGACAACACATCATGGGTTTGCATTTTCAATTTATACTTTTGAGAACCATCTAAGGCAACCTCATTTATTAGCAGTCCATAAAATTATAAAAAAAATACAATGTCGATAACCTTTACAATTTGGTTATTTTAAGTTTGAGGGATATATTTGGGATGGATGATTATACTATAACTATTAAGTTGGTGTGTGTTATTATAGATGGTGCATTAGTAATGTAGGGGATTTATAAACCTCCATGTATCTTTCATTTCTTAGAATAACAAATCATCTTTCCCTATATATGATTCCAATCCATTACATGGCTCATAAAATGAATCTTGCGTATGAAATAGTTAGCACATTTGAAAGTGTTGTGGAAGTAGAAGAGCTTATATGCAACTTGCATCCATATATGTCCAGCAGTCTGAAAATATTTCTAGAGTTCCGTAAATTTTCAATTAGAGTGACTGATGGTAAAAAGATTCTAAAATATGTTTATACAAGTTGGATTTCCATGTAAGAACCTGCATGCAAAGTTTTTGAAGAATATCCATCGTTGATAGGTTTTATGTATAAATATCATAGAGAAGTTGAAAAGGAAAAATATTTGTTACATCGTTTAGCAGATTTGGAAACATTACTTACATTAAGTGGTATTCTGCCCATGTTAAAGGAAATTAATTGTTTTAGTACGCATACTCAAGAGAGGTCCATACATATTGTTGATTTTGTACATTTGAGAAAACGTGTATGTCAAAATTTAGATATTCTATACCTGTCCTAAGACATTTTTTAAGGGCATGTATTTGAGAATTGAAAAATATTAACATATATTAAGGATCCTAACTTATATTTAAAATTTAATATTAAGTATTATCTTTGTATTTTTATTAATGAGAAGGAGTTACTAATGTGTACTTTTCTAAAAAAGAGTTGATTTGATTGGGAGCATGGAAATTGAAGAAGTTCCTATAAACATATGTTTTATATGACACTAAATATCTATTTGCTATACATGGTTGAAATTGAGAAACTATTTCAAAAACTTATCTGCATAAATTTGATATCATTTTAAAAGGGATGACCTGTTTAGAGACTATGGGAGTAGTGAATCCCATATTTTGGAACATTGTTGATTGTTATAGTGGAGAAATAGTAAGTAATCTATTTCTCATTTGTATGAGTTCTCTAATTATGCATTTCAACAAGTATAGATAAATGGAGTTGAAAGTAAAGGAATTTTTAAAAAATATTTACTGACATCTCAGCCAACACATTTTGGACTTACAATGATTGATCGATAAAGATACCTAAATGAACCAATGAAAAATGGAGTTATCACAAGGCTATGGAAAAAATTGTATCCCAATAACATCCTGCGGGAAAATATTAGTGAATATTTTAGATTATATGAAATTTTCCAAATGATGATTTTGGGATCAGTGGAAGATGAACGAGTCTTTAGTGTATTATATTTTGTTAAATCAAAACTTTGAAATAGATTGGATAAAAATATGGAGACATGTTTGAGATTATATGTTTCACATTATCCTTATGAAAGGTCACTTGCCATTTAGACTTCACTTACTGAAAGAAGAGGAGTCACTCATATAGTGAGAAATAAAGATGATCATAATATTAACCTAGGAAGTGGATGCTCTTCTGACACAATATATACAAATGTCTCGAAAGAAAAAGGGCTTCCTCAATGATTTTTTTAACTACCTAAGTTTTAGGATTTTAGCTTGGTAAGAGGTATGTATTATAAATATTTATTCCTATATAATATATTCATATGAAATTTTTATTGTTATGTATGTATGTTTTTGAGTAAAATGATTTCAGTATCCTTATTTCTTATAATTTTTATGCAATACAAGAAATGAAATAAAAATTATGAATGCAACTCTGATATTATACTTTACATTGTTTTGAAAAAAAAACACGTAAGAGATGCTATAAAACTATTATATATTGATAAAGTGTTGATTTTATATTATTACAAAACAATTTACAAAAGTACAAAATATCTCAATTGAAATTTGAGATTTACATTTCAATTCTTCTCAGTATTACAATTAAACAATATAAGGAATCACAGTCAACTCTCATTCTAAGATGATCCCTCTAGTATTGTATCTTTTGTCATTAGTGCTCCTGATTTAATTAGATCATCTATTGTGGCATTGATAATAGGGATATTTTCCCTATCTTGATTGTCTACATTACATGCTAAAAGAGAACTAGGATCTGCATCTAATTTCTACTTGAACAATATCTCTGGAACCATGCCATTATCCTTAATTATTTTCTTCAATGTGTTGTTCTGTTTATTTAGGAGAAAAAAGTTTTTCCTTTAGTGAAATATAATCATTTAAAATTTTGTTTGCATTCTTGAGATGGAGATCCAAGACTAATACTTCATTATTCAATTTTTCATATTTTGACTACATTTGAACAAAGAAATATTATTAGTTAAAAATTTAAAATATGTAAAACTAAAATTTCAATGCAAAGAAAGAGTTAAACTTATGAAAAATTTATCTTTTTGAGTCATTTGCAATGACAACAAGGTTTTTGTCTCTAGCCCATTTTCTATAGTAAGCTTGGGCTTCACCATTTAAAATTTCCAACCTGTTTAACATGACATCCAAAACATTATCATTATAGTCATTTCTTATTGTAATGGTACCCGAGAGAGATTGATTTAGTAATACATCTATATTTGTTAGTTCATTTTGAATAAATGAAAATAAATGATTTCTTTGGGAATGGTTGTGAAAATGGGAATTTATTTCCTTAATAAAAGCTTTGGCCCAAAATTCCCATGTTTTCAAAGTCTCTATATCCTACATAACAATATCATTAATAGTAGCATAACAACTCTATGCCAACAAATTATGGAACAAAAATTATTTAATTGATCATTAGATGGTGGTACTAGTATCTATTTTGGAGAGGGTGCATCGTATGGTGAAGTGGGTGTTTGTTACTGTAAAACGAGATTTATTTGGGGCACTTGTGAGCTCTGAATCATACCATGTGGATTGAAAGTAGTTAGATCACCAATACCGCTCTCGATACCAAATAATTCATCATCAAGATAAATTTGTTGTAAAATGGTAGTGCTCATTGCACTAGGGAGACCACCAAAAGAGAAATTTGGAAACTATGTTGCTGTTAGATGAACCGTGCCAAAAATTTCAGTTGGAAAAGATATTTTTTTCCCCATTGTATGAACTTTTCTAGGTGGTGGCAGTGATGAAATTGTTTTATTTTTGGAAGAGGGAAGTGAAACTACATAAATAAAATGTGGAAAAAACACATAAATAAGAATTCAATGTTTAATAAATTTAGAATAAAAGTTAAAATTTGAAGTGATACTAATAATGTACCTTCCAGAGTATGTTTAGGAGTAATTTATTCCCATGTCAATAGTTGAATCCTTATGGATTCCATGTGTTCATGTTGATGTGGGGAATTTTGATAAAAAACTATTTGAGTTATTGGTAAATATGCAACAATGATTAAAATAAGTATAGTTTCATTAATATTTGTTTCAAAACAACGTATGTTCCATTTTTCATAGCTTGATAGGATGATAGTAGTAATACTAGTAATAATGGTGAAATTACATGTTACAATTGCAATTGATAGGGTGTAATAGAACTCCTCATGCATTTTTTTGTCTCAAAACTATAATAGGAGTCAGAGCTGATTTTACATCCATGTTTGAAGTTGCAGAATCCTCAAGAGGTTGATAACCTCTAACTGTAGCTTGTCTTCTTACATGCGATACAAGTGTTATCTTCTGAAAGAAAATATATAATTATCTCTATTTTTCAAATAAATAATTGAAGCTATTTTGTAATAATTTAAACTCTAAAGTTACCTCTTTCTCATCATTTGACAAACAATTTACTCTGATTTTTTCATCAAGTGCAGTCAAAATATTAGTATTTTGTGAGTGCAAGTCATGAAAGGATTCATAATATAATACAATTATATAAGTATAACATGAAAGTATTGTAGTGTTATTGTAAATAGTATATAACAAATCATTTCATATCTTATTGGATATATCTCTACACCAATAAATTTATTAGAAACTTAGAGAATGGAGGATGTAGACAATAGCTCAGTATGGGATGCCAAATTTTCTTCCCTGTAAGATTATCCTAGCATGAAAAAATTCAATCATGGCCTACAAAAATGTGTGTGGAACAACTTGTATAGATGATATCCTTCTTGATTTAGAGAAGTTACCAGTACCTAAACAAAAGAAAAAACATATTATTAGCTTATTGTGATAATAATAGAAAAATATGTAAAAACATATTATTAACTTCAATCTGTACACCGAAGTGGGACTCCAAATAATTTTTGTATGTGTTAGAGAGTAAGGATTTTTTTTTCACATGGTTAACATTCACGTGTGAAATCCTTGTTAAGTGGTGGATGTCATTTGGAGATGTTCCAAAAGAAAATTCTCATGATGGAAACTTGATTGTGAAGATACATGTGGATCTATAATAATTGGATAAAATAAATTTCAACAAACCCACATTAGTATGATATTGAGGCATGTAATTTAGTGCTCAAAAGCATCTCTCTACCCAATCACTAAATGTGTCCTTCATTTTCAACAAGGTCAAAATTTGTGGGTACATAAGGTTTTGGAATTCAATTTTGGGTTGAGTCTGAGGGGATGTAGAAATGGATGCCATTTTTAGATTGTAGATTCATTCTTCATGCTTGTTTGTTGAGTCTAGATCCTAGTTAAATAGACGTATGAGTCTGGAGGTAGAGACTGGTGCGGAGCCTAAAGAAGCAAGTCAGAACAAATGAAGATAAATGAGTCCCCAAGCCTACATATATAGGAAAGTAAGGGCACATAATGACATAAGATGGGTTTGTGCAGTCAGGAAATTACATGCATTAATGTCTGACTATACATGTAATCGGGTGTCTACATATGCAGATGCACGACTGCACATGCAACTGAGCTTCTACATATGCAAAAAATCATCTGTACATGCAACTGGACATTTGCATATGTAGACACCTAACTGCATGTGCATCTTAATGTCTAGTCATGAAGACTCCTAGGTGCATATGTGACCTAGAGTCAATACGTGTAGCCACATGGTTACATGCACATTCGGTCATCTACATATACAAACGCCCAGTTATAGGTGAAGTCAAGTGTTTGTATATGGAGACACCTGATTGAAATAACCTCTGTATAGACGATCTGTCGTACATATGTTACCTACCTTGATGAAATTTCATACTGATGATGCATTTACAACTTGTTTTGTGGTCGATCTCTTGTAACCATTGTGTTTGATTTCTTCCTAGTGCACCTTTTCTCAGAAAAATTATTCACCTACATCACTATATACATTTTTATCTTATTTTCCATCAACATGAAATCACATTTTACAAATTCGCCAAAAAAAGTTGAATTTTGGTACTTGGGGTCTTAAAATTCTCACCTTTTTCAACCAAATATGTGGAAACAACACTAAAATAAATGGTTTAGGAGTCAATTGTATTCATAAATTGGGCCAATGAGAATGTATATGTTATTATAAGACGTGTTTAGTTTTTTTAGTAACGAAAATCTTAAATTCAAACAGATGAGTTTTTTATCATTATATATTTTTAGGATGATAGACAAATAAAGTTGGAAGAGGAAGAAGGGGCACAAATTCAGTCGGAAGAGGATCAGGCAGAGGAGGAGGATGAGGAGGAGGAGGAATACTAGGATGAAGAGGAGTACTACCACCCAGGCACACATCGATTTGTTTTGTAATTAAAAAGGGAATTGGTCTCTTTTTGTAATTCCAAAATATAATATACTATACCTTATTGTTAAAAACATTACAATATAAATACTATGTTTTTTATTATGTAGTATGTGTTTATTGTAATTGTTTATATGCAAATCATATTATGATATTTTGATAAGTTTTTAATAAACCCATTTCATTTTAAATTCGAAATCTTTAATATGATATACTATATTAAGAATATTTAATACAATATATAATATTAGGAATCTTCAATTCAATTTCAAATAATAAATTAAAATTAAAACACATGAAAACCTATAAAAAAAGATATGCTAATTTGTAAAATTATTATTTTTTATACAAAAAATCAGCCAATGTTTGCATCATATTCACACCACATAACACGCGACACAAATTTGGCACAAACAATACACTAATGTGGCACAAAACCAACAAAAACTCAACGCACTTAAAAATGTCTAGCTGCATCAAAATTGCATCACAACTTTTTATGCAAATCCTCAGTGGAAACATTTTCAAAAACCCTTTAAAATGTCAATTTTTGACACAAATTTGACCCAAATAGTGGCACTATTTGCACATTGTGTAGTAGTGGTTGTTAACTTATAAAAACCTTGTTTCAAAGGCTTTGTAACTTTTTGGGATTACTTAAATTACATTATTATATGATTTAATTAAAAAAATATTAAATCTAAATTTATTTTGTAAACACAATGAAAATAGAAAATATTTTAGAATAGGAAACAAGGTATATTAAGAATTAATTATCGACACATGTTGCAAGGATCGCAATCAAATGTGATAACTTCAAATATTATTATTAAACATTAGGTATGATTTTGTTGGTCTTGTTGGTGACGGCTTTGGCATTTGCTTTATTTTATTAAAGTAGTGGAAATTTGCATTGAAACATTTGAGCCTTTGCTCTTATTACTCTTACAATACTTAAATGAGATGTTGTAAATACATGTAATATGTGCTTCAATAGCATAAGAGTTGAACTAGTACAATGAAAAAAATTGTAAACACAATGAAAATATTATTAAATGCTTAAGATCAGATAGAAAGGCATGGTGTATCAAGAAGTAAATTCTCAACACATATTTTAAGGGTTGCAGTAAATTTGAATAATTTTTAAATATTATTCATAAAATATAAGTCACATACGTCAGAATGCAAGGGATATTAACTCTCTACACATAACTAATAATTAAATTGGTATCAATATTGCTGAAGAAAAAATGTTAGAACAATATTTACAAAATTGAATCTTGAGTGTTGCTAAAAGATTTATAGAGGAAAATTGTGTAAACATATTCAACTCCCCAAGAACTTACATAAATATTGTTGATCCCATTAGAATATCTTGTTTAAAAAAATTAAAATACAAAACCATAAATGAGACTTTTCCCTAACTCTCTAAATCGTCATCCTCCATTCCTCAAACAAAAAACCAACATTTCCAAAACCACTAAACTCAAAATCCTCAAGACATTTATTCCATCTATTATTTTACCGTGCAATGTAGAAAAACAAAGAGAATGCTATCACACACAACATGTTATCTTAAATCCTTTGCTTTCGATGGGTCAAGGGTTCAAAACTCCCTTTCCTTGTCATTAGAGGACAAGGAGCCTCTCTACTCAAAATTATTCAAGAAAATCCCAAATCCTACAAACACATGTGTAAGTGACCAAGTAATTATGGTGGTGGTCTAATGTTTGAATAAAAGGATATTAGAGACATTTTTACGCCGAAGGCATTCCCCCCTATGGGAAAGTCCCCCGCAGACGTTTCTACAACTGTGTTAAATTTGATGGTTTGACGGCCATCTTGGCGTTTTTGTTTTTCCTCCCTATTTTAGCTTTTCTCTACTATTTTTAATAATTAACAATTTTAGCTTTTGTTTTCAATTAACAATTTTATATTTTAATAATTACAATTTTAGATTTTGTTTTTAATTGAAATTTTTGTTTTTAATAATTATAAGCACATGCATAATTTAAGTCTAAGAAGATAAGTGCAGTTAAGATAGTTGTTTGAGCTAAAAATAGAAAATCCGTGAGCCGGCCAAGCCCATATATACCCAGGTCAGAATGAATTGGCTATTCTAGATACACAGGAGTCATAGCATAAAAATTGAGGGCATGCAAGTGATGAACAAAAAAATAAGTCAGATTGATGTTTCAGAAACTTATTTTGGATTGGTAAGTTATGCTCCAGACTCCTTTACACAGTTCCTTTAAGAATTTGCGGATGATACTGTTAGGGTTTAATCTTTGTTGTTTAAAATAATTTATTTTTTGTATGCACTAATATGGTGCCATACTCTATTTGTATCGTAGGTGAACATTAAGGGATATGCTCTTCGTTGGGTATGAATGGTCTGGACAATGATGAACTTGTTCGCAGGTCAATGGAATTTACATTTACAACAACTATGGATGTGAATTAGCTTTTATCAATTATTTCTATTTTATAGGGAATATAAGCCTGATAGCTATGCTAATTTAAAGCTCACCAGCATGCTCAAAATCTCAACAGGATATTTGTGTAGTAACAGTAGGCTTCCATGCTTGATATAACCACTCCAGAGAAAAGGGCTTTTTGTTGGCTGTAAGAAAACCATTTAATTCTATAGTGCTTGCTAGCTTAAACCATACTATGGCCTCATAGAAGTCGTAGTCTGTAACCAAACCACAGGAACACATGTAAAGTAAGACAAGTGATTTCCCACTTCAACCTGAGTAAGCCCCTTTATTGCTCTTTGAACACGGAAGAAGAATGCTCTCACACATTCCAACCACACTTCATGCTCCTCAAAACCATGGGGACTTTGGGTGTGACACAAAACGCATGGGGTTTCCTCATCTACCCAAAAGAAAAGAGAGAAAAAAAAAGAAAACTCTAGAAACCCCAAATCTTTGAGAATAAAACTCCAAGAAAATCCCCTTTTTAATTTGTGTGGTTAATACATAGCTCAAGCCAAAATTTTTGAGACCTTTTGGAGTATTACTCCATTTCTTTGTTGAATTCTGATCCGGCATGCTAAGAAGGAAGGTGGAGCAGATAATGTCCAATTAATGCACCCTCTTTACTTATTCTACAATCCAAAGAAATAATCAAATTTTAAGAGGCAGGTGATTTCCCTCAGTGGGTTTTCTCTTGCACCAAATGACATGACCCAAGGCTACATCTGAGCTCCAAAATCCCCAAAGAATTTTTTTTCACTAGTCTTATGGATATCCCTTTGCACTTGAGCTAGCATTTCACAAAAGGGGGACACCCTCCTCAAAATACATAATATTTACATGTGAGAAAAACTGGGTATTACAATTTGTGAAGAGGATAAAACAGGTCAATTTGATCTAATTTTTAGCGAAATTTTATGAAAGAGTTCAATAAATTTTAACTTAACAAATTCACAAATGATATTTCTCCTATTGTTCCATGAGAAGAGGTCTCGTTCAGTCATTTGGAAAAACAGATGGCGAGCATCCACTAAACATCCACACTCGACATCCATGCGTATAAGGGTATTTTGTAGTAGTATGTGTGTGAAAACTTAAATCCTATCTGATTGCTGTGGGAGTGAATTCGCTTACCCTGTGAAAGGGATTTCTTGGAAATACAATTTTGCAATAGTTGAAAGTAAGTATAAGAATCTACAGGGAGATTGTGTGTATTTAGTTGACAGTAGGCTCCACGAAGCTTTCCCACACTCAAGAACATCTGAATTTGGGAACAGATCATTCATCCTCCTCAGTGACCTCGGTCAATTACCACCAGTTTGGGATAGTCCTATTTATGTAAGTAATTCCTACGGAGCAACCATTTGGAAGGGATTTTTGTCTTCCATTACATTTCAAACAATATTTCGGAAACAAGGAACAACCTATGCATAGGTTTCATTATGGAATTTACTGCTACACATGTGAGATTCAACCCCTCTAATTGAGGATTGGTAACTCTTAATGTCTAGCACAGACACACACCTAACTCAAAAAGATCTCAACATTTTTAAGGATGCACCACATTTATTTGTAAAAAATGATTTGGTGGATTCCCACAACCTTCATATGTTGAAGGAATTGAAAAATCCGATTGCCCAATCCATTGCTGAAAATAACAGACGGTCTAGACTAGGAAATCCTAATGATGATCAATTGGAACACAAAGTTCTATTATGCAAACAATAAAAAATCATGCTTTCTTTTCCTTAACATCTGCAATAATTTATACTTGGCTAATTCCTTCTTCTAGAGATTTGAATCTGATTGTATTCAATGTATAAGAAAATTATTCAATGGATGGTGAGATAGAAAGTAAGGGAATAATATGCACATAATTCTAATAGAATGCAACCCGTTACACAATCCCATAACTCCTATGGCAACAAAGATAGGATATAAAGAAGGAAAATTTCCACTTTATAAAAAATGCATACACAGGGCAATAACTATCCACAAGTCGTAGGAACTGCCCTTGCATAGAGAAACCTTCGACATTAAAACCACTCACAGAGAAGAGTTCGAATTTCACATCTTTCTCTTGAGTACCAAATTTGTAGGTGGAAAATCTGTGCATTTACACCTAGTTGATCATTCGAAAAAATGAATTAACATAATAATTCTGTAAGTATTGACCACTATGGAGATATACAAGATATATGAGGGAGGATGTTTCCTATAAAATAGGAAACCATCCTAAATACCACCGCTAATCCTACTTTGATAATGGGTCCACTACTAACTACCACTCAACAATTCAACTATCCATACGTAGAATATTGTTGTAATTACAAGGGGTATTAATATATAATCATGTTTATTGATACTAAAAAATTACCACTAAATGATGACCATTCACTAGATATACATGAGACCACTAACAAGGATATTCCTAAGATGTCCCTCCTTAGTGTCTACATGGGAAGAAAACTACATTTATTTCAAGTACTGTGAAATATGATATGCAACTTTAAATGCCTCTGCATACTTTGTAACAGAATTAAATGTACACATACTGCATGGCTTGGATCTTGATGTCTCAGACTAAATTGCTGCACATTATCACCTCTCTAGTTCACACACATTGATCAACTGTACATTACCTCTCTGTGTCCAATCAAAACATTTACCGAACAACCGTTGCATCATCTAACACAAGAAACCCACAGTAAATGCATACAGAGGATCAAATATAAAATAAGTTAGAGGATCGAAAACCATAATCAACTGTCCCTCCTATACGAATTGTTCACAAGATTGAAATGTAGAAACAGCCTTAAAATTAAGTGGCCCATCTGCATTTCTACATCATATGAAAGGGAATGAAACCACTTATCACCACTCAACTAGAAAAGTAAGTGAATTATACCTGGAAAACAAATCACATATAGCGTTTGGCGTATAATAATTGCAATGTTCTTAATTGTAGCACATTTTTGTTGATCGCTGCCACTCGATCTTAAGACAACATAGGAAGACTTCGTTAACTGTTACTGGAAGCTAACCCTTGACTTTATCTGTTCCATGTAGGCTAAGAATGGAACATGGAACATTTCAGTGTCCTCAACATGTTCGCCCTCGAACCCCCCCCCCCCCCCCCCCAGACAACTGTGAGAGATGAATGGGTTTTATAGAATATCACACAACCAAGATCACTAAATTTGGAAGCAAAATCAAATGGAAACTTATGCTAAAATATGCCACCATACCAAAATGTTGTTGGTGACTGATATAGTTAGAGCGATTAGATCACCCTCCTTCCTCTGTTTCCTCCGATCTCTAATTTGAAGCTGCTAACTCAGCATAATGTGATCGATGATTAATAAATTATTGTCCTACTGGATGTCGAGTAACACCAAACAATGCATCCATGAGGTAATTATTTTACCAATTTTTTGACATTGACATGAATGAGGCATACCATGGAAAATGAGGGTATTTTTCAAAATTGGTATTTTCTTCCAAAATTATAACTAATGCGTCATGAATGAAAAAAAAGAACTTTTGCAAAAAACAATGGACTCAATGCCTTCAAGTTACCGTGGATAAAAGTGTCGTAGATTGAGGAGTAAAATTTCCCGAAAAACAACTTAATTTAGATTAATATTATCGACATAATGATTACCTTTTTTTCACATCAAAATGGTGAGAAAATTAATCTTGTGACCACTCATTGAAATTGGGAGGAAAGGAGGATTCTAAAAATACCAAGTAGGTGTTTAGATCATTAACTCACACCAAAAAAATATTTCTACAATGACTAGAAAAATGGTATTAATTGGCCCTCGAATTTGTAATTATTTTAGCAATAATACACTACAGGGATTTTTTTTTAAACTATAGTCTTTGTAAAAATAGAAATAAAATAATCAACGAATCAACAACGAGCGGGTTGTGAGAAGGCAAGTAACTCACGGGTAGATTTTGACGTTTACGTGACCCGCAATGATCTTGACTCATAACTTGAGAACTAGAGCTTCAATTTGCAGAACTCGTTTAGATGCGTTTGAAATAGTTATTTCCAAAGCTTCACAACTGGTATGCCTGTAATTTTTTTGTAGTTTAGGTCTACATGATATTAAAGTGTCCTTTACTTGAGTTGAAGTGTGTAGACACCCATAATTACAAAGCCTGAGTAATAAAAATGATCTTCAAACTGCGCTAATTAGGATCCCTTCTTGCATCCATTGGCGACATTTTGTCAAAAAGCACTCATGGTATCTCTCTTATGAATTGTTAGATTAGATGGGACAATATGCTAATATAAAGTTATAGTCACTTTCTAGCTCCAGAAAACAAAACTGACATTATACGACTCATGTCCGTGGGAGGCTATGATCAAATTACCCCTTCGAATCGGGTGAGACTAATTAATGTGATTACTCAATTAATTAGCAATCCTCTTTCATTTAAGGAAATAAATTCAATCATTTAATTCAAGAATTTAATCCCCTTCTAATAGCTTCATGGAATCACGACTAATATTCCTCTAATTAGCTTGTAATAAGCTTACATCTACCTATTCAATTAATCACCTTTGATTAATTAAAACACCCCCCAATGTCCCATGACTTGATAAGTATAAATTAAACCCTTCTAAAGTAAGGTTACCTTTTACGTAAAGTACCCCTGTTATCCATTCCTAATCTTAGTGAGTTGAGGACCTTTTATCCCACATACCAAAGAGGATGAAGTGTTTCCTTTATCAATATTGGGCTATATAAAGGAGAGTCCCTAACTCTTGCATACCAACAATACCTACATCCTAAACTTCTTGAGAAGTTGCAAAAGCAAAGCATATAGCAAAATAGACTAAATATGGCTTTCTTTTTTTTCTTGACCAGAAAAACCACTTGCCAGACATCAAAGCCTCTTTTCTAGCCAACATAGTGCTTAGCATTGAATATGGGAGGTGATCAAGAAGGGTCTTGTATCCCAAACTTTGATAAGCCCCCATTGAATGAGGAACCGTTCTTTTGGAATATCAAGAACAACCACTTTGATTTTCCATGGAGCCTGACATACTCTTTCCATCCAGTTGAAATCATTGTTGTTAATTAAGAGAATAGAGGACCCCAGACATCACTATCCATGTTATAGTGTTCGAAGTTTTAACCAATGTATGAAATGTTAGTGTCTAATCCTTGTCTTAATATATTGAATCTTGATGGTGAAAACATTGTATTTTTCTTAATTTTATCAAAGTTAAGACTACTAGGTGTTAGTCTTTATTTTCATTAGCTTCTATTGTTAGCAAATCATGCTACACATTTGGCACGCCCGGTGAAAACCTAGTCCCTTGGAATTTTAGGTTTACACCATTTCATTGTATTTGTCTAAATTTTGTATATGCACATGTCAGTAATTAGATGTCCATTCTCTTAGAATTGTATTGCTAATTTTATGATGTGTAAATTCTTGTTTGCAAGCCATCATTACTTCAATGGGTTGTTTCCATTTCTTATCACTAATATTGCTAAAATTTGAAGTCATTGTGAGATTTCTTGTGTTTTTTTCCATATTTTGGTTGCAGGGGTAGATCGCAGGCAGTCTACTAACCATGAGCGCAGGTACATTTATGGATGGTGCAGGAACATTATCAGATCCTCTGATTCATCTGTTTATAGAACCCAAAAAGTGTAGGCACATAGTGCACTAATCCTTGTTTCACACCTATGGTACCCTATGGACTATTAGTAGTAGTGCGCATTTAACTATGAATATGCGCAGACGCCATTTCCATACTATACCTTCACTGTACATGAGACATTACCATCTCAAGACTAGACGCATACACCCTCAAGCCTCAGGCATCACACGCTGTTTTGGTGGCACTAGATCACATTTGCCTGGTAGTGCGAAGCGTCTATGTCAGAACAATGAGTACTACCTTTTACAAAGCGGTGGTGTAGCACGCTTCTTCCTCTAGTAGATGCACACACTTTCCCAGTAGCGCACACGTGATCATTCTGGTCAGTGCAAGTCCTTCTAAATCCCACTTGACCTTTTTCTCTAAGTCTATTATTTCTCTTCAAAGGTAGTGAGATACGTCTTGTAGACAGTAGAATTAGGTCACACTCCCCTTTTGTCCCTCGACATATAAGCACCCTTTATTACATTTACCTAGCCATGACCCCCTTCACCCCACTAATATTAATTTAATTAATTTAATTAAATTAATGCATTATCCTCACTATATTTATTATTTAAATATCTTATTTAAATAATATCTACACATATAGTTCACTTAGACACCTCACCAAGCTAACTCAACCTAAGACCTATTCTTAGCAAGTTACCATAACTAACTAAGACTTACCCAAACCCTAAAAATCAATGCCTACATTCCCTCTAACCACATTTTCGCATGCTCACAAGAAGCTCTCAGTCTAATCCATGGGATAACAACACGAGATCTAAGAAAATCAGGAGGATCTCCCTAGTTTAGTAAACCTAGGAAATCCCACCTTAACCGACGTCGGTTACCCCTAACCATCACTGGTTAAGCCAGACCGCTATCGATTACCCCTTTTAACCCCAAAAACAACCTTATTCTCAAGGGAAGTTGGAACTTGGAAGTTGCAAAGAACTTGGGAAAGAAATTTGACAAGCAAGAACACATCTCAAAGAGATAACACATCTTCAGAGAGCCAATTCCAGCAAAAACTCACATCTAAGGAAGGAGATTGAGCATCTTCTCCTGCACAGCCATCCCAGCCATGATTTGATCTATCCAAGAAAAGAGGAGTGTGCATGTAGCCCATGCAAAAGCTTTTCTTCAGTTGGTGATCACTTACAGCCTTCAAACCCATCATCAGCACCTCCATCCTTCACACATAAACCTTCAGGAATGAAATCCAAGTAAGTATAACATCATACTTTCCTGGTTATTTCATTTCATCATTATTTTATCATCCATTTGTTTATCTTGCTCCCTATTGACCTTCTCCAACATTTTCACCTCTATAGACCCATTAAAACCTCACAAAAGCCTACTCCAGTCACCCAATACCTCATCCTGACCAACCAAAATCCTTTGTGCAATCACAAAGGAGACCAAAACCCTATTCTGTGACATTTCCAGATCTCACAGTAACTGGCACCGGTTATACCTAACCGCTATCGGTCACCCCTGACCGACACTGGTCTCTGTGTTTGCCCACACAGCCTTAAACAGAGACCTACCCACCTAATTTTACCTCACCCTCACTCACCTGTGACCTACCCAAGACCTTTATCAGACCTGCAGAGAACCCAGAACCAACCATTTGACCTTTGGATTATATTCTAGCTTAGCCTATTAGATTAGATCTATTTTCTTATTGTGTTTTAAGTGAGATACCTAAATCATTTTAAAATAACAATAGGATTTACTTTGTTTACAGCATTAATTTGTTTAAAATAGTGGACTGACAGCCATCTAGGAAGTATCATACTTCCTGGATCTAGCTCATGCTAGGTAGTTCACTGCCCATATTGTTTAATTCTTTTTGGTGGTCTTGCTTTCATTATAGGTAGTTCCTCCTAGCCAAAAGGAAGCTCTCATGGTCAGCTATGGATTTAGAAGTCATACGCACACAACAACCCATCAACCGACATTTGAACAGGTATTCCTCCTATGCCCGTTACCCTATCTGTTTCGTCAATAATTCAAAGAAACAATCTAAGAAAAAGGTGAAACATTTTGGCACGCCTGGTGGGACCCATCCGGGGTTCCTTGCATTTCATTCATTCCTAGGAAAAAATTGTGTGTTTGTTTCCTTTCTTAAAAAAAAAGCCTACACACTAATTTTCTTCCCTGGTAATCCACTTCTTCTTTCTATTTTCTCTAAAGGAAACTTTTCTTTTGGTGTAATTTAAAAAGAATCATTTCTTCATGTTTTCTGCATTGTAGTGAAAGAGCATCCCTCTTCCTCTTCATCTTATTGTGTCATCCAATTTCACATTTTTGATTTGGGTTTAAAAACAATCGCATTCCATTCTGATTTATTGCATTAGCTCACATTAAATTGAGGGCAACCTATATGCTGGAGGTCATGACCAGCTGATGGTTGACAAACGAATCGTAGAAAAGCACTTCTATCCTTTTCTCTTTCTCTGAGTCTTACCAAACCACACAAAAATTCAAAATACATACATTCTTAAACAACATCTTACTTGGAAGAAGCTGTAGGTGATCACATGATCATGGCACAGTGGGCACCCAGCTCACTGCTCTGTCGAGTCATACTTCAGAGTGAAGCCCACCCCCACCATAACATACCTGAAACCTCACCCTTTAGATCTCCTTCTTTGTAGGAAGCCATCCTCACCAAAAACTCTATTTCACAATTCATGTGTCAGTCCCTAAATAGCATAAGCTAAACAAACATAATAGAAAAGGGCACTCCTAGGATCACATTTTCTTAGTGTTTCTACTTGGCTTGTGTTTTGAGGTGAAAGATCACGTTCATCACTTTTTTTTGTTCATCCTTGCACGCTCCTCATCATAGCTGGTGTATTCTGGCTTCACCTGAGTGTGCCTGGGCCATATCATCATCATTTCCTAGAATTTTGGGTCTGATTCCACATCAAATTTTAATTCACAACCACTTTCTTTCATCACTATTTCAATTTCACAGTAACCGTCATCAGTTACCTCTGACCGCCATCAGTTATACCCAACCGACGTCGGTTCCAGGTCCTTTTTCTAACCTACTCAAAAGGACATTTTCACTTCACTTTCTTCCACTTTCCACAGTCTCTGTCACTGTCATTTTATTCCCATTGACGTTTTACACATCCCCAGATTTGGCATACTTGTCATATTTTGCCTTCTGCCTCACTGTTTACTCACTGTCCATTTTCTACAGTGACCAGCAGTGGTTACCCCTGACTGACGTCGGTTTTCCCTAACCGGAATCGGTTAGCCTATTTCACATTCCACCCACCATTTGTTACTTCATCCATTTTTTATCACTAGATTCACATGTTCCTGCTATTCTCTGTATCATTTATAGAGAAACAACCCTACCTGATCAATATTGGTTCACATGGTGCTGACCCGAAGACAAGCAAATGCCCTCGTGTTCCATGCTAGTTGCCAACCACTCCCACCTAGTCCTTCACCACCTTCTATTTTATCACCAGCCATGGATCCCATCCAGCCTACTACTATCACTACCGGAGATGAGGAGTTCACATGACTCCTTGACCAGAACCCTGTCGCCTTGCAGTTTTACCTCTCCCACTCATCCACTTGAGATGCCTCGGGTCAGTTGATATACGACATGCCCGTATCTATCCCCCTGACTCTCACACCCACTTCTGCATCAGCCCCATCTGGCTCTGTGCTACCCACATCCACCTTACCCCCAGTCATTTCATAGTTAGGTTCTATACCCACCATGACTGTCACATCTGTTATCTCTGTGGCACCCATTACATCCACCATACCCTCGATGACTACCCCAAACACAACCTCATCCACCCCTAATGTCTCACACATACCTGTAGCTACATTCCCACCTCCAGTGTCGGTGACCCCTACCCCATTTCAGAATGTGGTTCTTTCCATTCCACAATCATTAGCCCCTATTGCCACTAGGGTTACCACGACCCTTCCACCCCCATATACATACTACCAACAACCGCCTGTTTCATCTATTATTCATTCCGGGTATGTACCCCCTATTTCCTTACCTTCTTCTCCACCACCTTACATGGCAGCCCCATACACTAGAATGCCACCCCCATTATATGCCCAAAACCAACCTCCTCACGCTATAGGAGGCATCCAATCATCACAACCCACCAATGACCTAATTAAATTGATGATGGATAAGATGCAGACATTGGAGGCATCGGTTTCTAGCTCCCACAACACTCTCACCTATGATGAGATTTGCAATGAGCCTATTCACCCATCCATTCCTATCCATTCATACCCTGTGCATTGGGAAATGCCTAAATTCAACCACTTCAATAGTAAGGAAGACCCACAACAACATTTGCACTCATTCAAACACGGGTGTTATTTGATTGCTCATGATGATGCCTTGCTTTTGAGAACTTTTCCCATGTCCCTCACTGGACCTGCATTAGATTGGTATAGTGGGTTACCCAAACACTCTATATTTTCATTCAATCAGGTAGCCCAAGCTTTCTTGGATCATTTCTCTATCAATATTGCCAAGAAGGTTACCATGACCGATCTATATTCCACACGTCAGTACGAGGATGAATCTATCATAGATTTTGTCACTCGCTGGCATAGCCTGATCAATCAACTTACCTTCCAACTACCACAAACTGAACTCATCGAGCTCTTCACATGAGCTTGCGCCAGACATATCTCCCTGACCTTGCAAGTCCAAACTTTTCAAACATTCGATGAGGCATTCACTATGGCACGAAAGTTAGAGATTCAGGCCATCGAAGAGAAGAAAATCCAATTGCAAAATAAGAATTCAACATTCAAGTCGAATGAAACCTCTTCTTCTTCCAAACCACCAACCAATTATTCAAAGGCTAAAGGTACCACTAATGCAGTGGTACTCAAGGCCAGCCCAGCTCATCCGTCCAATCAGGCTACACCCTCATCTAATCTATCACCTGTCCAGGATTTTCGATTCAGACAAGAGCAGTGAAAATATACCCCAATTGGGGAACCTTACTCTTCTGTCTTAGAAAATCTTATCAAAGCTAGAGCCATCACCCTTCCACCCATAAAACCACACACTGGTTTTGACCCTGCTCACCCCATGCCTGCATGGTATAAAGAGCATGATTTTTGTAACTATCACTGAGTGAAGGGTCATAGTGACGGAAACTACATCACTTTTAAGAATATTGTCCAAGAAATGCTTGAGAAAGGTGAGTTAACTATGGATAATCCCAACACCACCCCCAACCAAAATCTACAAATCTTCAAAAAACCATTTCCCAATCATGCCCCTTCATCCAATCAAACCGGTGAGACATCCACTCATGATACCCATACCCGTGAGGTTCACGCAATCTTTAACGAGGTACCTATCACCTCTCAATTACCTCACATCCCTTCTATAGAGGAAATCCTAGCCCGAAATCCTCCTTCCACATTGGAACCAACCTCCACCATTCCTTCACCAATAGAAGAACACCTTTCATCTCCTACATCACCTATGGAGGAGTCTTCTGCTAACATTGAGACCATCTCACCCCTAGCTTCTCCACTTAGAGAACCTTTACCTACCGTACCTCCTCCACCCATAGAGGAGCACCCATTATCTCCTCCACCCATAGAGGAGCACCTATTACCCAGATTACCCATTACCTCCCCCACCCACAGAGGAGCACCTATCCTTTCCTCCACTTATAGAGGAACTCCCATCATCTCTTCCACCCATCATAGACCCAGTGGAGATACCTTTGCTTCTTGGAGAGCATTCTCCATCAGCTACCCAACATCCAACAGACCTACTTTCAGCTCTCTTACCCATGGAAGCTGAAGCTTGCCAATTTCCTGTCTCTAAGATGCATTTTACAGGAATTCCCATTAGGTCCTCACCAACTCCACCCACAAATGTGCCATTCTCACATTTGGTTGATCACTTGGATTATGTGGATAGGGCTTTATTATGGGGGCACCTCTTACTCCCTATCTCAACACAGATGCAGAGATCCCTCGATGACACCTCCACTATCTACCCAAACACATTTCCACCCATCAAACCACATACAACCACTGTTGTCACAACCCCTTCCACGATACCTGTTAGCACTCACACCACACCCTTACCCATAACCCGACCTATACCTAAACCCAAACCCATACCCACAACATTTACCTCCACTAAACCTATTACCACTTTAGGGGTCACCCCAACCACCAGCCTTACTCATCCACCTATTAAACTAGATTTAGCTACATCCTCCAACGTCAAAACCACACCTACTTCAACACCCAAACTAAAGAAACAAACTCATCGACCTCATACCCAGAAAACAACAATCACACCCACACTTGTCCCTTCCACCTTCAGACCTCAGCTTCCCAACATGGTCAAGCACCCTTCACCCATCCATAAACCAATAACACAACAACCCATTCCTTCCTCACAAATCTCTAACCTACCTAGGCACACAACATGACTCATACCCACACCTGCAGTCTCTTTACCACCAATACATCCAATACCTTTGGTTATTGCTTCACTACCTACTACACTTCAGTCATTGTCCCTCACTCCCCAAGCATGACCCGCCTCATCTACCTTCATAGCACCCCCCATTATCCCCATGGGTAACTCACCCTCTTCCTCCATCTACTTTTCCTTCTAGACGTCGTACACCCACATCACCTTTACCCAAGAAGGTGCAACCCAAAAACAAAACCCCACTACCCCACAACAAGGTAGTCAAAACAACCCCACACCCTCCTACCCATCCATCTACTGTACCCCTACCCAAACAAACCCGACTGATACCTCAAACCACACCGGCACCTAAACCCATAGCTCGACCCATTCCTACTCTTCCAAAAACAATTCCCCAACAACCAACCACACCTACACCCAAACCCACATTCACTTCCCATTGTGATCCACTAGCAGGGTCCTATGCCAAAATTTTAACCAACCTCCTCGAGACTTCTGTTATCACATTACCACCACTCCAACCTTACGACCCCCTCAAACCCAAGCCAAAAGGGTTTGATGATACTAAATTTTTTGCATACCATCATGTGCCAGGGCATGATGTGGAGAACTGCAAGGCCTTGAAAACCATCCTTATCCAATTGTGTCCACCAGAAACCAACTTTGATGATGATGAACCTTCTTGACGAGGATCCTACTTCACCAACACCCATTCCCACACTACCCACTCAACAACCACAACCTCCACCCTCACAGCTCCTAGAACCACACACAAAATTTGAAATTAACATGGTTTGCATCAGAGAACTTGCCACGCCACCACCCAAATGTCGTTATGCCCAACTAACCTCACAAGGTATTTTCTCCTCCAGTAGGTTTTTTCCCTTCATGTCGTTATACCACTTACCCTACACCTTCTCCATTTGACAACTTCCCTCAAATCAACATGGTACATGTCACTACACATGCGCAAAAGGGTAAAGAAAAGGTAGCTGACCCACCAACCAATCCTATACCCAACATACCATCTACACCCATACCTAAAATAACTATCCACGGCCCCACATACCCCATTTCTAATGGCATCACACATCGCACCATGCTCAAAAAACTACACCAATCTCCCCTCAAAATTTCCTTATATGACCTCATCCAAACCTCAGAATCCCATCGTCAAGCCCTCATGGAGGTTCTTCAATCTATTGAGGTTTTACCCAATGACCCTACACCCGTAGCCTCCATTATCACACCCCATCATGTAGCCTCTCTCACCAAATTACCACCTTCATCCTCACCTCACCTTGTTCACCAAGTGGCCTCCCTTAGCTTCTCAGAGGAAGAGATCATGCCATACCAAAACGATGACCCAGACCCATCCCTCTTCATCTCTATCCACATTGATGACATACGGGTACGCCGTGTGATGATTGATGGAGGTGCTAGCATTAACATCATTTCATCCCATGCATTTTCTCAAATGTGCATACCTGACAATTACATGCACAAACATCCAGTCATGTTGCGTTCATTCAACGATGCTATCACCTCCACACTAGGCACTATCATCCTTCATGTTCGCGTGGGCCCCTGCACTATTCCAGAATTGTTTTATGTTTTGGAGGGGGAATTCCAATATAACTTGTTGCTTGGTAGACCTTGGATCCATGTCATGGGTTACATTCCTTCCACTTTGCATCATTGTGTAAAGTTTGAACACGAAGGACACACTTATACCATTCCAGCTGACCCATCACCTTTCAAAACATGCAACATGCTTTACCGACCCAATGATGTGCTCATACCTGTCAAGCCGTCTACCTCTGTAACCACTACCACTTCACCTACACCTCCACCTACCAATACAACCACTGCTTTCACCGCACATACCTCCTCTATTCCTACCGCTACTATAACCTCCACGGCTGACCCATTAGCTACCCAATCCGTTAACTCCACCTCTGCATCGACCTCTAACACATCATCCATACCAGCTACCCACATACCAACCACTGATCCCTTGGAAGGTGTTTTTCAATTCCTCACTCTGGGGGAGTACCACCTATATAGTGTCAACACATTCCTTACTCCGCACGAGTATGGAAGCCTTCACCAACACCCTCGCTATGATCACCATATAGGAGAATGCCTCCTTTATGGTCCTCCTCATCTTCATACTAGTCTCACCTATGGGGGACTTGATACTACCACTTACACACCTGAACCACCATCACAACCCCACCCATTTTCTGCTAACTTCCAATCACTTACCAATCATCCATTTCACCCACACCTTCCTACACCGCTGTGCATGGAAGGGTTTTAGTTTTGGATTTTACGAGCAAGGCCTGCCATACCATTATTCCATGTACCACCCACAAACATAATGACTGTAGTGGTATCAGCTTCCCTAAAACTCCTACCAAACAGGCCCGTATTGAACTCATTGCAGACCCTAGCCCTTCTCCACCTTCATCACCACCCTCACCGACAGAGTCGATGGATCCTGAATCTATCCCTCCTAACTTTTTTTTTTCATAAACACCATTTCCTTGGGGCCTTTGACTTATCAATGAAGGCGAGGCCCCTTCCACTCTCCCATTCCTGTATCCTGAGATGATCGACGATGACACACCTACCATTAACGTCATTCAATGTCAGGATGATGAATCCATACTCACCTACCTTGGTGTAGAAGACTCATATATTCATCAGTCATTACCATCTGAGACATAAACCATGTTGAATGAATTGACTATCGAGATCAACATTCACACTTATGATGACCTACACATCCTAAAGATCAGACAATCTTTAGATGTTGTTGAATAGGATGCCATCACTTCTTTTCTCAGAGATCATAACCACACTTTCTGCTTGGTCTTACACAGACATGCCCTAGTATTGACCCCACCATAGTGGTCCACAATATCGTAACCATTCCCGATGCCAAACCTATCAAACAAAAGCTGAGGAAAATGCACCCCTCGCATTGCTCTTCTCGTCAAAGAAGAACTTCAACGCCTTCTTTCCATTTCCTTCATCTTACCCATTGATTATCCTCATTGGATTTCTAACATTGTCCTTGTTACTAAAGCAATAGGGGGACTCCGCATTTACACAGACTTCCGTGACCTCAACCTCACCTACCCAAAAGATGACTTTCCCTTGCCTGGTATTGATCAACTAGTTGACCTCACCACTGGTCATGAGATGCTCTCACTCATGGATGGTTTCTCGGGTTATAACCAAATTTTTCTTGCCCCAGAAGATCAGCACAAGACCACATTCATTACCCCTTGGGGAACCTTTTGCTATTGAGTCATGCCTTTTGGCCTTAAAAACGTTGGTGCTACATATCAGCGTGCTATGACTTACATCTTCCATGATATCATGCATCACATATTGGAAGATTACGTGGATGATCTCTTGGCCAAATCTAAACATCGCGCCGAGCACCTCACTATCCTCAAAACCATCTTTGACCACCTCATTAAATATTGCATCCACCTTCAACCTAAAAAGTGCATCTTCGCGGTTCTCTCAGGAAAACTCCTGGGATTTATTGTTTCCCTCTGTGGTATAGAAGTTGACCCTGCTAAAGTCAAGGCCATTCTGGAAATGCCTCTGCCCACTAACCTTAAACAACTCCATAGCCTACAAGGTAAATTGCAGTCCATTTGCCATTTCATTTCACAATTATCTGATCAGTGTCAACCATTTCATCATCTACTTAGGAAGGATGTCTCCTTTAAATGGGATGATGACTGTCACAAAGCATTTTGAGGCCCTAAAACAATACCTTCTCCAACCACCCGTACTCATTCCACCTAAAGACGATCAACCTTTTTACCTATACATATCAGCTACCGATCATTCCTTGGGAGCCATGCTCGCTCATCGTGATGAACAACATAGGGAGTAGGTAGTTTATTACATAAGCCATACTCTTTTGGACTATGAAACCTAATACAACCATCCAGAAAATCTTTTCTTAGCCTTAGTTTTCATTGCCACCAAACTCTGCCATTACCTACTCAACCACAAAACCTATGTTGTGACCAACACCGATCCTTTACACTTCATGTACGCCAAACCTTATCAAAATCAGCAGTGCAGCGCGTGATGGCTTATGCTTTTAGCTGATCTTGACCTCGAATTCATTCACCAAAAGTCCATTAAGGGCCAAGCTATCACCGACCAACTGGCTGACGCACCTATTGTCGGGGACCAACCCTCTAATTTTGACTTTCCTAATGAATCCATTGCTACCCTTTCCCTGGATGAACCCCCTTACCAAATGACACTGTTCTTCGATGGTTCCAAGTGTTAGCGTGGGGGTGGGGCTGGTGTTATCCTCATTCCTCTGGATGGAGAACCCATGCCTTTGTCTTTCAAACTAGACTTTGAATGCACCAACAATATTTCCGAGTATGAAGCACTCATACTAGGTCTCCAGGCTGCCTATGCCCTAGATGTCAAATCAATCCACATCTTTGGTGATTCACAATTGGTCATAAACCAGGTCAATGGTATGTACCAATGTCATAACAAGATACTTCAAAAGTATAAACATCATGTCGACATAATTTTGACCACCTTTGATCGTTACACCCTTTAAACCATCCCACGTTCAACCAACAAATTTTCTGATACCATGGCCTGCTTAGCTTCCCAAATACCCACTTCCCCTACCTATTCCAAAATATTTGTCATTATACAATGCCTCCATTCACCTTCTTATTTACCTCACATGACGTTAACTCAATCGGAACCGACACCCCTAACCCGAGTGACCTTTGGTATAAACAATACTCCGACTACCTTTCCCTCTCCATCTTACCTCCTGATCTCACCCGTAACGGACAATGTGCCTTCCTTAAAAATGTCTCTCTTTTTACCATCCTAGGGGGACTCCTCTATAAGTGTGGCTTTGATGGTATTCTCTTACGATGCCTCACAAGTTCTGAAATTCATTATACCATTAAGGAGGTTCATGATGGCATATGTGGAGGTCACTTCAATGGCCTTGTTGTTGCTAAGCGTATTATTCGCCTAGGCTATTACTGACCGACCCTTAACCATGATTGTTACGACTATGTCAAACGTTGTGTGAAATGCCAACAACATTCCAACCTTCATCATACACCCAGTCATGCCTTACAGGTCGCTCGTGACCTTTGGCCCTTCTCTCAATGGGGTTTGGATCTTGTCGAAGAAATCAATCCTCATTCTTCCCAACGTCATCAATGGATCATAACCGCTACCGAATACTACACAAAATGGGTGGAAGCCATACCACTCATCCCCACAAAAGCTAAGAAAATATGTGAGTTCATTAACCATCACATCATTTTTCACTTTGGTGTCCCTCATCGCCTCATCACTGACAATGGAAAACAATCCAAAAAAAAAACACTGCAAAAACTTTGCGATGCCTTCGGCATTCAGCTTAGTTTCTCCTCACCTTATTACCCATAAACCAATGGCCAAGCTGAATCCACTAAAAAAACCCTCAATAAAATTCTCACGAAAGTGGTTGACGATATTGGGAAGGATTGACATACGCACATTCCTTTTGCTCTATGGGCATACTGCACTAGTATTCACACTTCCACTGTGGCTACACCCTTTTCACTGGTCTATGGTACCGAGGTTGTTCTACCTCTCGAAGTCCAGATCCCCTCACTCTGAATTTCTCTCCATGACATGCTTACTAATGATGAATTTAATCAGGACTGCTTAGCACAACTAGAGTTATTAGACGAACGTCGTCGTAACGCTATGGATTACCTTCAATTTTACAAAAAACGTATCAAACGTGCTTATGAAAAATGTGTTCATGAATGAACCTTCCAAGTCAATGACCTTGTCTTGAAATAAAATCAACATGTAACCAAAGCATAAAAAAGTAAACAGGGAAAATTCACTCCTAATTGGCTTGGACCATACATCGTAACTCATAATTATGGATCGGGTGCCTATCGTTTATCCTCGCTTGAGGGTAAACCTGAACATGAGCCCCTTAACGCATTGCCTCTTCGACCATTCTATTTTTGACTCATTATCCTACCTCACCCTTCGTCTCTCTCCACACTCGTCCCTTGAGTACTATCCACTCCATCTACCTCTGTAATGATTAAACAAGAATCATGTGATTACCTGTCACTTGTTATCTTCTCTTGAATATGTGTACCGTGGTACTACACATAACATGATTCTCATGGATACTTTTCGTCTACCTTTATATGATATCCCATGGTCGTTCCACCTCACCTTTTGAACAAGAGTCCTATCCTTCACCTTGGTCTTGTCCATGATTTCAAAGACATCCAATGGGACCAAAATCCTTGAGTCAAACTTCTCATAAAAATGATGACTCCCTCAAAAGGACATCTTCTTCTCGACCAAATTGCTACTATAAATAGACTACTCCCTTGAAGGAAAACTATGTGAAGCTTTAAAAAAAATGAGAGAAACTAGAGCTTCCTGCATCGATCAGCTTCACGAAGACCTCAAGGAGTACCATATTATTTATCCTATATAGACTTCCCACATTGATCAGTCTATCAAAACAAAAATGCTTTTTTAGTCATGGACTTTCCCATTGTGACCTCGGACCTCTTGCCTAAAAGACCTGTCACTCAAAACATATACAATTAACTACCTTTCGCCCACCTTACCATTTTCACTCTCATTTCCTAAATTTCCTCAAAGGACATCTTAGACTTTCGACATTTGGTGATCCAGTGACTACTTTCACTGTAGAATAGTTAATTGTGCGATGCCTTTCAGATCTTGTGTTCATCACCCCCTTCATGGTATGATCTACTCGGTATGATCCTACCTAATCCGATGGCTCTATTACCCCTCCCTCTTATCTTGTAACCATATTTGTTTACATTTTGATTACCTTATACAGGACTTGTTCCTCGACACTTACCTTTGGGGTTCATCCTCCCCTTTCGCCATAATCACCTTCACCTGCATCATTTTACCTATAATCTACCCCCACCTATTAAACCCAAACCCACAACATGCCCAAAAACCTACCAACCCATTCTCATATTCTTCCCTAGCCCATGGGAGAACTACATCAGCCTGAGGTCCCTTTTCGCTAGGACTATGTAGGCAAAACTTCGAGGGCATGGGGCCCTTGGAGGTTATCTCGGCCACTCTCTACCCTAAAAAAATCATTCACCATGCCTAACTCACCATTTACCCCACATTTCACTTACTTCCCTTTCTCTAACAAAATTGGAAATCAAGCCACATATATAACAAGTTGTTTACCGTAGCATACATTTATTACACCTACCATCTCTCTATCATCACTATGCATAGATTATACAACATTTCACATATGACCCATAGTATCATTCATTGCAAACCATAATGAATCATGCCTAAACCAACCTAACTCATCCATGCATAAACCAACCTGACTCCATCATGCCTAAACCAACCTGACTCGATCCATGCCTAACCAAACCTAACTCGATCCATGCCTATAACCTAACTCGATCCATGACTAAACCAACCTGATTCGATCCATACCTAAATTGATCTAACTCAATCCATACCTAAAACTGACCTGACTCGATCCATGCCTAAAATTAACCTGACTCGATCCATGCCTAAACCAACCTGACTCTGTCATGTCTAACTTGCCTAATCCATTTCATATCATAACGAAAGTAAAATAAAATACACATCACAACACATAATCATCTGAACCTCATACATCTCATCATATAAATACCTGTGTATCACAATAATGTAAACTCATCTTAAAAAACACATGTGTCTCTCATACATCACTGGCTCACAGGCCGTAATCCAATACAAAAATATCTTCGGCTCGCAGGCCGGTATCATGTAAAAAAAAATCATAATAAATACAAAATCTCTTTGACACGTAGGCTGGTCTCATATATAATCCATACAAAAATGACTCGGCATGCAGGTCGGTCCATAGCAAGTCAATCATCTCCCCATCTGATGTCGGGGAATGCTCCCTATGACTCTGTCTCTCCCGACCCCTTTGTCGCACCTATCTGGGTGCCTAGCACCTGCCTCACCTCCTATTGATGGCCCCTCACCTGGGGCTACCCTTTGCACACTAGTGGCCTCACCATGACCTTGTCTTTAGGTTTTCCATCCCCCTATACTCTCCACACTGTGAGTGCAGGATCTAGTCCTCTTAGTGGAGGACTGCTGTGCTCTATACTTGACATAGGAGGGCACATCTAGTTCGGTAGCTAACAAATGATCCTGATAATATCGTGCCTCTGCTAGGGCATCCCTGAATCTGACCATGGTCATTGTCTGTGGGGGTGCTATGGATCCCCCTGCCTATGTGGATGCCTATACCACGAGACCCTATCCCAGAATCTACCTTGTGCCATGTTTCAGTATCATGGCCTGATTCGGCCCTGGAAGCTGTGCCTACACCTAAATCTGGGCCTGTAGCATAGTAATATGCACATGCGTTGCTGACAACTGGCTTTACAGACCCGTAACCTTTCCCTGTGTTGTGGCCAATTGGCCCTATAATTCCTGTACCTGCACCTGTAGGGCAGCTATATGCTCTCCCCCTCCGCTTACCTCCTCTCCATCTCCATCTCCCCCTGCCTTTGCCTATGCAGGTACCTGTCCCTGCCCTACATGAGCCTACAACATCACTATCTGGGCCTGTAATGTGGCAACATGTGCCTCTTTACCTGTCAGCTACCCTTGTATAATCTTGAGCTGCGTCACCAAGGTAGCCACTTGCCCCTGTAGGGAGTCCCTTTGCACTGTGATGGTGGCTAAGTCTGGTTTCCCTAGCCCCAGTGGTACGGCTCTTAGCTGTGCTTCCCACCACTGCCTGTATCCGTATACCACTCCAGCATCATTAATCTGTGAATCCACTGGCTGCTCCTCCTGTCTAGTTGGCATGGTGGGTCGCGGTGGAGACATAGGTCTCTCCACGTCATCTCTCATGTACTACGGGAATGGAGGTGGTACACCTGGACATAATTTGAATGGCGCCTACCATGCTAAGAGTTCCACTAATGACTCTCCCGCCTCTCCTCCCCTCTTATCCAACAGATATAGTTATAGCCATCTCAGCTGCCATGGCCCATCTGTCTGTCTGGGGGGAAGGCCACTATGGCCTCCTAAATTGATGTCCACCAAGGACAACCCCTCCAACCAACACCTATAGTTTAAGCTAAATCATGAGTAGCTATGGAACCTTAGCCTCTCCAATGGCCCGGGGTACCACCGCCTATACCCAACTATCAAAACTCTCTCTGGGAAGCCATGAGTCGGGGCATACCCAATGGTCAAACACAGCATGTGTCATAGGCACCCCACTAATGATTGTCGGTGAATAGATGATGAACCTCCATGAGTCACAATAGGCCAATTAGCTCTATATTATACCTACATCAGCAACTGCAGGTGCCAAATGCGAAACGTGTCCGCTGTATCACAATGTCATGAAGGATCCCATAGGGACTCAAAATTTCCAAACCTCTGCATTTGGTAGTGCGAAGCACCACACATATGCCTCCATTAAAAGTACACCAACCTATTATTCTAGATGAGGCTATATACATCACTCCATAACTCAGGCTAGTACGAAGGAATGTCCAGGTCTACTATACCCTCAACCAAAAACAGTTGCTCGTAGATCCTTAAGATGCCTTGAGGAGATAGAATAACCTAGGCCCCAAATATGGGCAATGGCAGGATCATTAAGATGTTCGCTACGGTGATTGCATCTCAACCCGTCGGCATATAGAAGGTGTTGGTCGACGAGTCCCTAATTGATCGATGAGGGGAAACCATCCAGACTCACCTAGACTACATAATGGTAGTGCGTAACCTCCTATCACACCACCGTCTGCAACATGCTACCACTCCTCCTGTATTCATGCTTGCCCTATACTTGTCAACAATCAGGGTGGCAACAGAGACCTCATACGAAGCTCGTACGGTGCCATGCATCACCCAAAAAGAACAATGTATAGTACCTTACCACTCGACCCTATTTCACCACACTTCCAAACTACTCTCTTCCCTACCCTTCATCCTGTTGGCATTGTCACTAATACAACTGCCTAAAATATCTTACACAACCCTCACCCAACATAACCCACACCCATCCACTGAAACTATCCAACCGACCCAAAACCATCTACCCTACCCCACCCCCAAAACTACCCAAACCAATCTACTTACCTATCTACCCTAACCATCACTGAAACCGTTATTCCAAACCAATCCACAAAAAACTATCAACCTACCCAACCTCATCTACCCCACCTAGTACCTAACCCTCACCCAAACCTACCCAAACCCATTACCCTACCTAGACTACCCAACATCCACCCAAACCTAACCAAACCATCTACCCTACCATCACCCAAGCAACCAAACCCTTCCCGCTCCCTTATCCCGTTTCCCCTCTCTCACCATTCTTTCCCACTACCCTACTTGACCACCTGCCCTTACTCTATTCCCTTTTTTGTCCCGAACTTAACCTTTGGTGACCAACCTGGTTATACCTTGACTAACCATGTCTCCCTAAGACCAACTCAGTCACTGTCTTTTGACCAATATCGGTCACACCATTGAGTAACCAAAGTGGACCGACGTCAGTCAATGTCAGGCACGCCATGATTGTCCCAACCCCATTCCCCCCTAATCCTTTACCCCCCCCAATTTCCCTTACACCCTAATATCATATAATCCTCCTCTTCACAAACCCCTCCCTTTTCTATTACCATTTCCCCTATTTTTTACTGTTTTGCAAATTCTTCCCTACCAAACCCCCATTTTCTATTTTTCTATAGTTTAATCAAATTAACTAAAAACTACATAAACCAAAGTTTCCAAACCTACCTCGGATCCCCCTACCACCGTAGTGATGGAACACTGGCCTCTGTGCCGCTCCTCTCAATCCCGCTCTCCTCCCTACTATCCACAGATATAGGTTAGAGCCATCTAGCTCCATGGCATCTGTCTGTATGGGGGGAAGCCCACATATGCCTCCAAAATGTGTCCACCCGGACAACCCCTTCAAAAACCACATCCTATAGTAAGCTACATCATGAGTAGCTATGGAACCTTAGGCCTCTCCAATGGCCGGTACCCACCGCCTATACCCAACTCTCAAAACTCTCTATGGGAATGCATCTGCTCGGGGCATCCCCACTGGTCAAACACAAGCAATGTGTTCATAGGCCCAATAATGCATTAGTACGGTGAAATAGATGATGAACCTCCATAGTCACCCATAGGCCCATAGCTCTCTATATACCTACATCAGCAATGCAGGTGCCCATGCGAACCGTGTCCGATGTATCACCATTTGTCATGAAGGATTCCCATTAGTGACTCAATAATCCAAAACCTCTTGCATTGTGGAGTGCGAACATAGCAAAAACACACTGCCTCATTAAAAGTACCCACAACCTCATCTCTTCTAGATGAGGCTCTATACATCACTCATAAACTCATGCTAGTAATATGGAATGTCAGGTCTACATACCCTCACCAAAAACAGTGCTAGTAGCTCCTTAGATGCCTTTGAGGAGATAGAATAAACATAGGCCCCAACAAAAAATATGGGCAACTGCAGGATCCTATAGATGTTCTCTAAGGTGATTGTCATCTCACCCGTCGGCATATAGAAGGTGTTGGTCGCCGAGTCCCATCTATCGATGAGGGAAACCATCAGACTCACCTCCCAGACTACATACTGGTAGTGCGTCACCCCTATCAACCCCACCTCTGCAACATGCTACCACTCCTCCTGCATCATGCTTGCCTATACTGTCAACAATAAGGGTGGCACCCGAGCCCTCATCGCAGCTCGTTCCGGGCCTGCATTCCGCAAAAAGAAAACAATGTAAGTACACCTTCCCAACTTACCTATGTCATTCCCACATACCACAACCTCCTAATCTCTTTCCCTTTACCATCACCTGTGGCATTGTCACTTAATCAACATGCCTAACCTATTCTACCCTAACCCTCACCCAAACCTACCCAAACCCATCCACCTGAAACTATCCAACCGACCCAAACCCATCTACCCTAACCTTCACCCCCAAAACCTACCAAACACCACATCTACATTACTATCTACCCTTAACCTCACTGAAACCTATCCCAAAACCATCCACCAAAAACTATCTAACTACCAAAACCACATCTACCTACCAGCTACCCTACCCCCCCCCCCCCCCTTTTTTTTCACCCAAACCTACACCAAAAACCCATCTACCCCTACCTAGATACCTAACCTCACCCAAACCTACCCAAACCCTTACCCTATACCCCTCAACCAAGCACCCTAAACCCTTCCGTCTCCCTTAATCCTTTTCCCTATCACCTAATTCTTGCCCACCTACCCTACTTGCCCCACCCTTTGACCTTTACTCTATTCCCTTTTTGTCCCGGACTAAAAACCTTTGATTAAACCTTTGGTGGACCAACCTGCGTTATCCCTTTGACAACAATGGGTCTCCCCTCAAGACCAACATCAGTCACTGTTCTTATGACCAATATCGGTCACTACCCATTGATGTCAACCACAAGTTGACCGACGTCAGTCACTGTCAGGCCACCCGCCATGATTTTCCAACCCCATTCCCCCCCCTAATCCTCTTACCCACCCAAATTCCCCTTTACACCCCTAATTATTCCTATAATCCTCCTCTTCACCTACCCCCTACCCTTTCCTATTCCCATTTCCCCCTATTTTTCCTGTTTGTTTTGCAATTCTTCCCCTCCCAAACCCCCATTTTTCATATTTTTCTATATGTTTAATCAAATTAACTAAAAAATACATAACAAAGGTTCCAAACCTACCTGATCCCACTACCACCGTCGTGATGGAACCACTGGCCTCTGTGCCGCTCCTCTCAATCCCTCTCTGACCTCCGCCATCCAAGAATGACCACTGAATCTCCACACCAATCACCTCGCTCGATTCGATCCTGTGACCCCACCTCTCACTCAACCAACCCTGCCTATGTGGCTTGCCAACCAAACTCTCGGATGTCCTTGTTTGTCCTTTTCCTCTTTTCTCTCTTCTTGTCCTTTTCTCCTTTTCACAAATACCAAATGAATTTTCAAAATGTAGGTTTTTCACCTTTTATCGCCTACCCGACTCAACTGACGTCAGTTCACACTTGATCGATGTCAGTCTATTGCCCTAGATAACCACTGTCAGTTCCCCTACATCATCGTCGATTCATACCAACTGATGTCGTTTACCCTGCATAGTCATTGCCCTCAGATTTACCTAATTTTCCTTACCTCCCCTTTCTTTTTCCTTCCCTACACTTACCTGGACCACTTTACCTTCATCTCTGGCCCTCCACCTTCTTCAACCTCACCTTGTCCGTTGTTGAAGCCTCATTATTTTACCCCTACCTTGGCCTTACCCATGCTATGACCTATCTACCTGGACCCAGAAAACTATTTGTGACCTTTGAACCAATGTGCTCGTTATACCTTATGACACCGTTACCCGCGTTGTTTGACCTTGTGCCCTTACCTTTCCTATTGCCGTGAAGTCTATCCTGACCCTACCTTTGGTGTACTAGAACATACCTAAATGTTCTTGCACCTAACCTACGTTGTGTTTCCTGACCTTATCATATACCTTGGACACCAGATTCACTTCACCCTTGTTTGGATACACCTATCGACCTTAGATGATGTAGAGTTTTCTTGCTCTTCAACCCAGTAGCATGCTGCAGTTTATACGTGTGTGTGCATTTGACTGTTGTTACCTGTGACCATGACCCATTACCTAGATTGCCTGAGTATACCTTTCACCCTTTTCCCCTATACCCACTTGCCTTTTCCTCACATTTACCTTTTATCAAACCACTCACCGCTTCAGTCTGTTACCTTGTCAGTTTCTAGTTTGAGGGGGATCACCTTCACCCTCACATGGGGCAACCACATCTTATTTTTATTTAGCATCGCTTACCAATACAAGCTACACAACAAAAAGGGTCAAAATGTAGACACTAAAATTAGGTCACACTTCCCTTTTGTCCCTCGACGTATAAGCCCCCTTTATTACATTCACCCAGCCATGACCCCCTTCACCCCACTAATATTAATTTAATTAAATTAATGCATTATCCTTACTATATTTATTATTTAAATATCTTATTTAAATAATATCTACACATATAGTTCACTTAGACACCTCACCAAGTTAGCTCAACCTAAGACATATTCTTAGCAAGTTGCCATAACTAACTAAGACTTACCCAAACCCTAAAAACCAATGCCTACAGTCACTCTAACCATATTCCCAAATGCTCATAAGAGGCTCCGAGTCTAATCTGTGGGATAATGACACAAGATCTAAGGAAATCAGGAGCATATCCCTAAGTTTAGTAAACCTATGAAATCCCACCTTGACCGACATTGGTTACCCCTAACCATCACCGGTTAAGCTGGACTACCATCGGTTACCCCTTTTAACCCAAAACAACCTTATTCTCAAGGATGGAACTTGGAACTTGGAAGTTAGAAGAAAGAAAGTTAACAAATAAGAACAAATCTCAGAGAGATAACGTATCTTCAGAGAGCCAATTCTAGCAAAAACTCACATCCAAGGAAGGAGATTGAGGATCTTCTCCTGCATAACCATCCTAGCCACATTTTGATCTATCTAAGTAAAGAGGAGTGTGCATGCAGCCCATGCAAAAAATTTTCTTCAGTTGGTGATCACTTGCAGCCTTCAAACCCATCATCAACACCTCCATCCTTCACACATAGACCTTTAGGAACAAAATCCAAGTAAGTACAACATCATACTTTCCTGATTATTTCACTTCATTATTATTTTATCATCCTTTGTTTATCTTTCTCCCTATTGACCTTCTCCAAAATTTTCACCTCCATAGACCCATCAAAACCTCGCAAAAGCCTACTCCAGTCACCCATTACCTCATCTCAACCAACCAAAATCCTTTGTGTAATCACAAAGGAGACCAAAACCCTGTTCTGTGACATTTCTAGATCTCACAGTAACTAGCGCCGGTTATACCTAACCGCGGTCGGTTACCCCTGACCGACACCGGTCTCTGTGTTTTCCTACATAGTCTTAAATAGAGACCTACCCACCTAATTTTACCTCATCCTCACTCACCTGTGACCTACCCGAGACCTTTATCAGACCTACAGAGAACCCAGAATCAACCATTTGACCTTTGGATTCTATTCTAGCTTATCCTGTTAGATTAGATCTATTTTATTATTGTATTTTAAGTGAGGTACCTAAATCATTTTAAAATAACAATAGGATTTACTTTGTTTACAACATTATTTTTTTTAAACCGGTGGACTGACAGCCCTCTAGGAAGTATCATACTTCTTGGATCTAGCTCACGCTAGGTAGTTCACTGCCCATATTGTTTAATTCCTTTTGGTGGTCTTGCTTTTATTACAGGTAGTTCCTTCTAGGAAAAAGGAAGCTCTCACGGTTAGCTGTGGATTCAGAATTCATACGTGTGCAACAACCCATCAACCGAAATTTGAACATGTATTCCTCCTTCACCCATTACCCTATCTGTTTTGTCAACAATTCAAAGAAACAATCTAATAAAAAGGTGAAACAATGATCATCAATCACATTAGAAAAAAGCTTAGCCAGAGTATGCACAATCATGATGGTACGATAGTTCTGGGGTTTAAGAGAATATCCATATTTGAATATTGGGTGTATAATATGAGATGTCCAAGTGCGAGGAAGACCACAAGGAACAATAAAATTAAAAATATTAGTGATATGGACAATAAGAAAAACTGGGATATGATAGAAGAATTTAGCTTTTAAATTTTCCACATATTAGGCTTTATTGGACATGAGTTTATAGATTGATATAAGTACCATCTTGTCGGTGAAGAAATGACAGTCAGGTGGTCTAGGATTGAAATGAATGGGGGGCTTATTAGGAGCATTATAGAGAGAGGTAGCATATGTAGACCATGTATGCAGGTCGGTAATGACACAAATAGATTTTTGTGTAAAAATAATCTCCATAAAGAATTGGGATTGAATCGGATTTGGTATATGGTATTTCTTCATTTGTTGTACAAGTATAGTCATTTTTTTATTTCTAAGAATAATTTTATAGATCTTTTGGGCCAGCTTGGATTTAGAGGGAGTTTCGGTCATAATACGTTTAGTTAACTTGTGAACATTTTTACAATCCACATCATACCAAGAATTTATAGGGTAATGACCATGGGTATGGGATCGGGAAGTATGATTGGAGTGGGGGAAGGCCTTAGAAGAAGCATCCATAATTGTCTGGGATAGTCAAGTAGCCCTTGCAACTATGTATAAGATATCATAAATGTTCATGAGGTCAGTTTTAAGGATATTGGTGTAGCTCTCATCATATACATGATAAAAATGAATAGTGGTATGTTTGTGAGAGATCCCAAGGGAAGAAGGTGTAATAGGTTTGGAAAGAGGTATACAAAAAGAGAGAATGACGTGGTCTGTGAGAGGTGGGGGAGAAGTCAAAATATGGAGATCATATATACTCAAAGAAAAATATTTACATGATATAACATAGTCTACAACACTAGCTCCATGAGGATGAGGAAAACAAGTAAAGTATCTAGAATTAGGGAAGTGTTTTGTGCCATTCAAGATAATAAGATCACGAGATTCACCTAATTTTATTAGGTGTTTTCCATAATCATTCACTTTAGAATCTAAAAAATAATGTTGAAGCCTCGATTCATGATGATCAACTTCATAAATCATCAAAGGGTCATCATTGTTGGTGTTGGATTTTACCCACTTTGTCGTTTTGCCTACAAGGTCTAATTAGCTTGCTTAAGTTAATCATAGGTTATTATAGGATTATACTTTTATTCATTTTCTAATTTTGAGTTGAGTTAGTTACCTTTTAGGTGACCTAATTACTCACTATATAATGTAATCTCCTATGCATATTTTTGGCTAATTGGCTTATGCATAAACGAATGAAGAGGTTTTTCTTCTCTTGAGTGTTTTTGGATCTTGCCTCTCCACAGATATTTCTACTTTATGCATTCAATACCATCCAATATCAATCCTTGATTGTGGCCCACTCTGACAGTATCAGATTTGATCTGGTATGAATGCCATTACCTTTGTTAGAAGATCTAGCATTCTAGCTCAATCAGTGTTTTTTATATATTTTGGTTTTCAAGGGTTTAGTGGGATTTTAAAGAAATCTATGTAAATATCTTCTCCAAAATATCTACATGAAAAACAGATAGTGGTGTTGAATTCAGAAGGGGTGAAAACATTAGGTTCAGCTGTAAACTTGACCTAGTTCTATGTGACAGGTATTTTAGATTTTTTTTAGGGGTTAAAGGCTTTTATCTTCAAATTTAGCAAATTCATGCAAGTTTGGGCTCAAATAGAAAAATCCCTTCTGGGTTTTTTGAATAACTTGGTGGGTATTTGTTATTTTGTATGAAAAAATTATGATTTTCTCAGATCTAAAGGTTCTTTTTTCCTCATTTGTAGTGTTTAGGGTTTTTGTATGTGCTTGACAAGTGAAAAAATTTTCCCAAGTGCAAATCAGGTTTTCAAGTGTGTTCAGAAAGTCAAAAAATCTACCCACGTGCAAATCTGATTTTTAAGTGTGTTAAGCAAGTCAAAATTTACACCCTTAGTTTTTCAGGTTTACTACCCTTCTTTGCACATGTCAGGATCTGACCCCTGCTTTACACATATCGGGTTCCAACCCCTACTTTGTAGCTATCGGGTTCTGACCCCTTCTTTACACATGTCAGGTTCTAACCCTTGCTTTGCACCTATTAGGTTTCGACACCTACTTTACACATGTCGGGTTCCAAACCCTATTTTGCACCTGTCGGGTTCTCACCCCTGCTTTGCACCTGTTAGGTTCTAACACCTGCTTTACACTTGTCGGGTTCCGACACCTGCTTTATACCTATTGGGTCTGAAACCTGATTTTCACTTTTTGGGTTCCGACTCATGCTTTGCATCACCTAAACCTTGAAACACTACATTTTGGGCCTTTGGAGGTGTCTGACAGGGTCAAAATTTTGATTTGGCATAACTTTCAACTGGCTACTCTGTTTTAGGTGCTATTTTTTTAAGTGCATTTTTTTTGTGCTCTTCGCATTGGAAGTATCCTTGTTCTTTGAAAACTTTTCACTTATATAGTTTCGGGGGGTTTTACACTTAATTTTTTTCAACACACTCAGTTCAACCTATAACCACTTGCTACAATGGATTCGTCCCTTGTTCCAATTCTTACACCGTTCAACTATCACGAGTGGAAATTCAAAATACAAATCCTCTTGAGGAGTAAAGGTTTACTCCAGATCACCATATGTACATAAACATAACTGACACCAAATGCAGAAAAGGTGAAGTGGTACAAAAAAATTGATGAAGCCTACGGTCTATTATGCATGTCCATGTCTTCTGACTTACTCTTTCATATTGAATCTGCAAATACTCCTAATGGAGTATAGACCATTTTGGAAGGACTCTTTGGGAAGCAAGACATAATGAGAGGTCATGAGTTGGAAAATGAGCTCATCAGTTTGAGCCCAGGTGACTTTGATAGGATATAAGAATTCTTAACAAAATTCAAATCACTAAGGTTGCAGTTGAAACTATGTGGCATAGAAAAAAATATATGATTAATTGGTTCTTTCCATCCTTTCTGAATTGGGTTCTAAATAATCTTTCTTCATCTCTACCTTTCATGCCAACAGGAGTGTCATGTGAGCTAAATGGAATATGCCTTCCTTGGGCAATTTTTCTATTGACTTAACTTGGGAGCAAGATAAGCTTATTCAAATGGGTGCATTGAATTTATCTAAACCCCATGATCTAGTTTCTGGACATGAGAAATCGAAGGCATTAAATAAAGAGAAAAAATAATAATAAGGATCATGAGAACAAGAAGGATCAAATTGATCCCACATCCAAATAAAACTCCAGAACTTCCTCTTCTAGTGTTAAGTTCAAGAAAGAGAGGATCAAAAGTGGGTATTACATAGGCAAGCATGATGAGAGTAAATTTATGAAGAAGAAGATTGACCACCTCACAAGTCTTTTTGAGAAGAATAACATAGGTTTTCCTGAGTATTTTAAACCATCTTCATCGACCCATGAATTCTCAATGGTAAATGACCATAAAAAGAGAAAGAAAAAGAATTAAGAAAGGAGAAAACAAAGGGGAGAGCCTTAGTTACAGTTGTATCACTAAATCCTACATGGGTAATTGATTCTAGTGCACCACATCTTATGTCCTATTCACATGTGGAGTTCACTTCTTTGGAGCCATGTGACATGTCCTCTATATGATGGGGTGATAACTCTTATGCATAGGTTTTTGGGAGAGGGTCTATTGAAATGAGTGGAGCAACACTTAATAATGTTCTCAATATTCCCTCTTTATCAACTAATCTCCTATTAGTCTACCAAATTACTCAACTTGGTCAGGGATTTCATGTTGCATTCAATCTAGATTCAGTGTATGTAAGAGAGTTGCACAATGATGTTATCATTGCAGTGGGTGTAGTCGATCATCAGACTCAGGTGTATTCCTTCTCTAACTTTGTCCCCCCAGATTCTTCTTCACATTCACCTGCACTTGATGTCATCTCTAATTATGATGATATTTCTGATGATGAGGAATTATCTTCTAGCATAGATGAGTACACTAGTGATGGGGACTCACCTCCACCATATCCTTATCACCTTCCAAATCTTGAGGAGTTATTTCTTGATCCAACTACTTCCGGTCCTATGTTGAATTTTAAGGGAGAAGACACCTTGATTGAAGACTCATCAGACTTTGGGTGGTCTAGTACATAGTTGCAGGGCCTTCCACATTCCTTCTTTGTTGCTGCTTCGGATACAACATCCCTTCATGGAGCAATTGGATCTTCTAATTTTCATGAGGAGAAAATTTCCTTTTCTAGGAAACACATCTTAGGTAGAGGTCCATTATCCACTTGGCAGACTCATTAACTTTTCCATGGTGATCCACTCCTCATTGCATCTAATTCTTATCCTTGTACCTCTCAACAAATGTATCAATGTTGTCACAAAAGGCCTCATGATCCAAAAAGTAGTGTTGTTATGCTTGGGAACCTAATTCCATGACTTATAAAATATAACACACTCTTCACTACTCCTCCTTATGATCCATAGTCACTTCGAGAGGATCATTTTCCAGATACAGGATGGCTACAATCTATTGTAGCTTTACATAGGGTTTTCTAGTCCTACCTTCTTTTCCTTTCTCTCTCTTGGGGAGGAGTTTTTTTCCACTATGTTTTCTACTTTTATCTGCTTTATGAGAGATTTGCATTATACATGGGTACCTCATCAGGTCTTGTTGTTGGGACCCACCTTTTTTTTCAACCCACCTAAGCTATGCTTAAGGGAGGGTGTTTGTGTAGGATTTTACCCACCTTGTGATTTTACCTACATTGTCTAATTAGCTTGCTTAGGTTAATCATAGGCTATTAAGGGAATGCACTTTAAGTAATTTTCTAATTGTGGGTTGAGTTAATTACCTTTTTGGGTGACCTAATTCCTCACTATATAATGTAACCTCTTATGCATATTTTTGGATAATTGGCTTATGCATGAATGAATGAATATTTTTTTCTTCTCTTGAGTGTTTTTAGATCTCACCTCTCCACACAGATTTCTACTTTGTGCATTCAATACTATCTAGTCTCAATCCTCAATTTTGGCCCACTCAAACAATTATGAAGATTGTGATTAGCACACTAAAGGTGTCCAATCCAGGCATTGAAGTCACCAAGAATAAGCACCTCGTCAATAACAGAGTATTTTGTTATTTCTAGGTGTAAGTATATAAAGGGGTATTCACCATCAAGAGCCGGAGCATAGTTTGAGTATATTGGAGGGAAGTAACATGCAAAAATGAATAATTTTGCAAAGGAGGTCCTCTTGTAAGTGATATCCATAAAAATATTGCAAATTCATCAAATCCTTCAAATTGGATAGAGGAATGGATATGATCTCTAAAAAGGAAAGCAACTCCACTAGATCCCTTTGTGCCATGTCAAAGCTCCGGTCTGTAAACACTAATCCATGAGTATCCTTCATAAGAGGGTAGAGGTTTCTCCTTGGTTTCAAGAGTTTCCATGAGAAGGATGACATCTGAGTTAAGAATTGTAGACACCCCAAAATTACACTTCTGTTTCCACTTGTTCCCAGTATTATTCAAGTACACCTTGTTATTCACCCATTTGCAATTAATTGATTAAATTGATTAATTAATACATATTGTACCCCTTTGGATTAATTAAATTAATCCCATGTACCCTTTGGCTAAATTAATTATTATTTAATAATTAAATAATTAATTAATTAAGTGTGTGCACATCCTAGTCATCTGCCACTTATTCAAACTCCACTTAGACTCCACTTGGACTCCTTATCCTTACCATAGTTAACTACACTTCTAAAATCCTAGAAAACTGGGGGAAATTAAATTGCACATACAACCACCTTTCCGGATGCATATTTTTGCAATTAATTCATTGACTGCCCCCGACACTTTTGCAACTACCCACAATGCTATTTTTAGCATACTTATTTATCCGTGTGTAAATGATTTCAACTACCTTCTGCTTCTATAAATTACAGGATCACCTTCCTTTCAAATCCTCTTGAATTTGAAGGAAAAAAACTTTGTTGAACTGTGTCTTTAGCATTTTTCTTCAAATCTCAGAGAGCACTCAAGAGCACCCACAAATCATCTCTGACATTCACTTGCAAGGTTTCACAGACAAGGTCTTCACAACCCTTATTTAGGTTTGCATTGGAGAAAGTACATGGAAGGTTTGATTTTTTAATTTTTTTGTTCATCTTTCATTACTTTGTATTTTTTAGATGCATACATTTTGGCACAACCGGTGGGATTCACACCCCATTTGTCTTTCATTTCTGGTTTCTTTCTTTGTTCCTGTGTTCTTCATTACATCATAACCTTCTTGTTTGTCTGAAGATTTTACATGTGAACTGAGCTGACAGGTGTTTGCAGTTGTAGGAAGTAGTTTACTTTACATTTTTTGTTTTATTTTAAAGTACCAGTTTCTATTTTCTTCAAATCTATACTCTTAGTCTATGTGTAGGCAAGTCCATTCACCTACACATTCTGCACAGCCTACAAAAAAAATACAATTAGCTTTTGGTTTTATTGAACAAAACCAATCTTATTGAGAAAATTGCTAATTTCCAAAAAAAAACTTGTTAGATTTTCTTGTAAATATAAATTTGGTTTTAATATACTATTTTAAAATTTTAAACAAATTTAAAATAAAGTCTAAAAAAAAATTTAAAACCTAACTATCTCCCTCCCTACCTGGCTCACCTAGCTCAGCTGAGCAACCCCACAGCCTCACCCCACCTCACAGCCTCACCCCGTACCACAATGACCCCGATCTAACATTCCCAAACCCTGACCTACCCCAACTCCCCATTACCCATCTCGGCTCACTCACCAACCTCTCCCCATCCCCATTTCCCACCTCACAACCTCATCTCACCCCACACAGACTGCATCATCCCCCACACTTCCTAACTACCCCGACCCTACCCCATTCCCTACACTACCATGTTGACCCACCCCATCTCGATCTCACCGAGTCACGTTCCCTAACTACCATGTACATCTTTGTTCCCTGCAATCTACCTATTCCCCATTCTCAACCCCCGTCCCAACCCAACTTGATCGAGCTCCCAACTCACCCATCCCCCGTCCCTCCTCGCTTCCTGCTCGGCTCGTCGAGCCACCTCTTTTCATTCCCTCTCCACTTCCTCCTTCACGAGCTCCTTCCCACCCTCTGCCTTGTCGCTTACCCCAAATCCCTCAACCTGGCTTACCTGATCCCTCCACCACTGAGCTCTCTCCCTTAGCTCACCCTTCCCTTCTCGAGCTCTCCTCCACGGGCTTCCCTACACACACACACAAACAAATAATTCATTAGTTTTATTTTTCTATTAGTTTATAGTTTATATTTTTAGGGTTTAGGGTTCAGTTTTTATTTTATTTAATTTTATTTATAATTTACATTTAAATTAGTTTCTTTATTTCTTCTTATTCGCCAAACTATGCAATTTCCTTTTGTAAGGTTTGTGGATGCTTTTAATCATTCTCGGGCGCTACTTGTCCACATTGAATTTTAGTGTTATTGGAATTTTTAGTTCCATTTTTTTCACATTTTAAATCACTTGTGCACACATTTCATCATTTTTGTTTATCGACTAACCCTTTCTAACATGTTTTTGCATACTTTTCCTTTATTGTTTTCTTTTGTTTTTTTGAGACTAACACGAATCGTTCATCTGTATGCTCTTCCCTTGCACTTTTTAAAGTGATCTTAGGAATCAGAAAGCATGGTCATTTCTTTCTTTTTTGTTTTTGGGGAATTAACGTTTCACTTAACCAAAGCCAACCCACACATATGCTCTTTCCTCGCACTTTTTTAATCGATCTTGGAAATAAAAAATGTGGGTTTGCTTCTGTTATCTTATTTATTTGTTTTGATATTGTTCCCTCATTCCAGAAAATTTATTAATCATTGTTTATAGGACCTGCTCTCACAAGGTGGATTAAAACATTGAAAACTGCTAACTGTAGGTTGCCAAAGGAGTTCAACCAAACCACACCTGAATCAAAAGATTAAAAAAAACCACATTCAAAACACTTGATTTGCAGGTTTAGTTAAGAGCTATGGCTCGAACTCTTAACTAGAACATAACCCCCTTCACATAAGCCTTAATCTATAATAAAGGGGGTGGTTCTAGGAACCCCAAAGTAGTCCACACCTTGAGGGAACTGGTGGACGAAACGGGAACCTTTTTATCCTACCTGACTAGTAAAGCCTTTGTGAGTTACGGTCCTTAGTGGAGACCCTAGTTCGATTCATTCTGAGAAAGGTCTTTTCTCATGGTTTCAAAGGGGGCTAAGTAAATCCGTCAGCTAGAAATAGCGTTTCACTTGCTTAGATATTTCATTGACACCTAGTTGAGAGAGCCACCCAGGAAGCCAACACTTTCCAAGCTAATCTAAGGTAGAGGCCACAAACAAAATTTCAAACAAAAAATTCTTTTTCAATTTTATTCTTTTATTTTTATTTCTTTTTGTAGTAGTGTTCCACACTTGCTTTTTCATATTCCTTATTTGGGATCCATCTTTCATTTTTCTTATCTTTTCATCTTTTTTTCCAAACTATCCTTGTTTGGATTCTACTTTCATCCTCATTTCATCTGTTCTCATCTTCTTTTCTTCTCGTCATCAGTCATTCACTAACTTTCATTTTACTCTCAATTTCCCCCTTTTCGGAACTTTCATCTCTTTTTCATTATTTCAATTTTCTCTTCTTTTCATCCTCATTGTCTTCTCCATTTGAGCTTCTTTCACTCATTTGGAGTTTTTATTCACTTATTTGATTCTTCCCCTTTCATGATTATCAAATCCTTCTATATTTCATATTCACCTCCTTGAGTTCATCTCCCATTTAATTCACCACTTAAACATTTGGATTAAATTTCCTAAAGTTTAAGTTATCATCCTCTTTTCGACATCAAGTCTTGAGTTACATATATCCATGTCCTCTCTGAAGCACTTTCATCTTACAACTCGCATCTTATCGGTGTTGTGTTTCACTTTGCCACAACTTATTTCATCACATTTTATCTTCATTCTCATCTTACGACCTTTAGTTTGACAACATAATTGTTAAAATGTATAATTTTTCTTTCTTCATGTCTCTAACTTGACAACATATTTGTTTCATTCTAGACACTTCGTCATATGTTCTTTCCAATGCTTACATTGTCAATATTTGAGTCTTATCTCTTCATTAGCCTCTTCCTTCTTAACTAATTCTTGTTAAGGGTTGAGCACATCGCATACGATTTAAATCCTTTTTTTCATACCCTCTTCCCATTTAGCATTTATTTTTGCTAGGTGGTAGAGTGCATTTTACAATCAATCTATCCTCGCTTCTTCACTCTAGCATTCACATTGTTAGAGGTTGAACACATTCAAAAAAAAATTCATTATAACCCTCCTCCATTCTAGCATTCACTTTGTTAGAAGACGAGAACCTTCATCAACATCGCACCACTCTTCCATCTTGGCATTCACTTTGTCAAAGGTTGATTTTATCAAACACTTTCACATGCTTCCATCTTGACATTCACTTTGTTAAGGGTTGCGTCACTCATATATTCCAAACCTCTTTCCCATCTTAGCATTCACTTTGTTAAGGGAAAGTTATTATCAAAATTAATCACACACCTCTCTTCCATCGCCGCATTCACTTTGTTGTGGGTTGAGTTATCTTTCACATATCTATTTTGATCCCTCCCTCTTTTAAAAATGGTGGGAAAATGACACAGAGATTATAGTCCTTTTGGAAGGGGCCAAAGAAATCCTTTTATAAATTTTGATAGTGATAATGACCAAAACTCTGAGGATGATCAGAATGACATCTCACTCAAAGAAAAATCCCGCATTGAAAATATTTTATGTATGAATAAAGACCAATTTTTTGCTTCGTCTCCTTGAGATGGGAGAAAAATTACCCTCTGACTTCGATGAAGCTAGTTTACAAAAATTACTTGGAAAACCACCACCTAACAAGGGTGAACCTTTCATTTGGACAAACAATGATGATGAGGCAGGACCTAGTCACACGAATAATGATGATAAAAAAAATTCCACCTCGAACAACACTAAAGGAAATGAATTAAAAAATATATAAATATGACGAAAGGAACAAAGAAAATTCAACAGATTCGGCCATCAATCCTACTCAATCCTTCATGAATCAAATTAATGACATGGCTAACCAACTTGTTGTTTTAAATTCCAAAGTCACCAATGAATCCCATGACAAGGAGGCACCAAATAAATCTAGGGATGCATCATTTAAGAGTCATACCACTCACACCAAAGATAACAATAAATCTACAAGTGATGGATCCTTATATTTCTTAAAGAAAAACTCACCATTTTCCCAAGAATGGAAAATGATGAAGGACACCATCTCTAGTATGAAACATCAATGCAAACAATTCAGCTTTGAAGAATTGTGTCCTTACCCATTCGATAAGGACATTTTGCATGTTCCTTTTCCAAAATCTTTTGAGACGCCCAACTTTGACAAATACAGGGGCAAGAGTGACCATAGAGAGCATATCAGGGAGTTTTATATGGCTTTCTAAGAGGTGGCCTATAGTTATGTCTTCTTAATGTGTCTCTTTCCACGAAGTCTAGGAAGACAAGCCTTGGACTAGTTCCTAATCCTCCCCAAGGGCTCTGTGTAGAATTTCATGGACCTCTAAGTGAATTTCGTTAAACATTTCTCATTCAACATAGAGTTTGAAATTACAATGATGGACTTGTGTAATGCCAAACAATGAACAAATGAAACCTTCACATAATTCCTACAAAGATGGCGTGGGATTACTATCCATTTCCCATGCTCCATGCCTGAGAAGCAGCTTGTGAGCATCTTTGTACCTAATCTCAACAATGAGCTATCATTTCACATGAAAATGCATTGCCTCAATACTTTTGAAGAAGTTATTGAGAAAGGATCGCAAATTGAAAAATCCCTTATCGCAAAAGGTTTGATTAAACCTCATTCAAAAGACAATGGGCAACATAGTAACCATCCTAATAGCTCTCACCAAGAAAAATCTAAACATGTTAACCATAATCGTAATATGGTCAATGATGGCATTACAGACAACCACAATGTCCACAACATCCAAAACACTCAATCTAGACCAAAAAAAGGTAAACAACCTCTTGTTTTTTCTAGCAAAGAGGTTTCCTCCTCTCCTAATTCTAAAAAACGCCGTTTCAATCCTTTAGGAGAACCTCTATCAAATTTCTTTCAACAACTTGTTAATGCAAACATGGTTACTTATCCCATCACTAGACCTTAGGTTGAGGGAGAACCCAAGCCTACTTAGTACAAGGCTGATACTTATTGTGATTTTCATTACATTGAAGGTCACCTGATTAATCGATGCTTTCACTTACATCACTTTTTCCAAGATATCATTGATAGTGGAGATATCACTATTGAAGAATTATCACCAAATAAGACACCCAATGACAATATTAAGTTGTTCTCAAACTCATTTCCCAAACATGACGGTGACGATAAAAATGTCTGACAAACATCCTTCTGCCAATCACGCTGATTTTAGTTCAATTATATCATTTATTGAGGAAGTACCATCTACAATGGTGACCATTGAATTCACACCTTTGAAGTAATGCCATGACCACATGCCAACGGAAGATATGGGTTCCTGTGGAAAACCAACCTTCTACATCTTCTGTAGAACCTCAAACATCTAAACCAACAACTCCTTCAAATCAAAATTCAAATTCTAATGCCAAATCTTCCACTCCATGTCAGTATGAATTCATCAAACAATTAACAACCATGCCAGCACATATCTCTCTCATGGAACTACTAAAAGAGTCACCTATCTTTCAAAATATTCTCACTCATGCTCTAAATGAATCACGTGTTCCTCATACTCTCAATGTTCAACAGTTTCAGGCTATGATCGTGAACCTTACACTTGGAAATCCTATCCTATATTTTTTCCCTCAAGATATGTTGAACCCAAATATAATTAACAAAAACTCCTTGTACACTAAATCCTATGTTACTAATCATAAATTCAAGAGAGTTCTTATCAGCAATGGAGCAACCCTTAACATCTATTCTATAAAAATGCTTCTTTGCCTTGGTCATACAATAGATGACTTAGATGCTAACATCATTACCATTCATGGTTATGATAATACTGAGCACCAGTCCTATGGCACCATCACTCTTCCCATACAAGTAGGCCCACAGCTTCTTGACACTATGTGTCATGTAGTTGACGTACAGACACATCATATAACCTTCTTCTGGGTAGACCTTGGATACATGCGATGCATGTAGTACCTTCCATTTTCCATCAATGCATAAAGTTTCCACATAATGGCAGAGAGTTCACCTTGCATGGAGATACTGACCCCTTTGAATACTATAAGTTTTTCGAAGCAAGGTACAAAAAGGAAAACTATTATCCATCTGTTGATAGCACAACTATGAACCTAGCCCAACTCCTATTGTTACCAACCGTATTGATCCTGATGATATGCCCTATTCCGCGTCTTCCCTCATCACCTTCCTCACACCTTCCTCTGAAGCATCTACATCTAAGGTGTAACCTGACATTACATTCTCTCATAAAGGTTTAGGCAAGTACACACTTGACAATACATTCCTTGTTGGAAAACTTCCATTATGGCCTCATAGCTATGGGTGTCCTAACACTCCTCATCTATAATAACATCCAACTTACTATCTTGGAAACACTATTTGGAGATGATATTGATATCTAGAAGATGAACATATTCCAATCTCTGATGACTCTTGACTATACGATGACAGGATGACAGAATGCTACGAATCCACCGATTACACCAAAGGCCATAAAATGATGAAAAACATGAATTGGAAAGGAAGAGGCCTTAGCCCATAAGGGCATGGTGTTCTTGAACCTATGAATATAAATTTTAACCTTTACACATATGGTCTAGGATATGAGACATATGAGAAGATACGTATAGTCTTTGAGGTGTTATCTAGCGATGCAGACTTAGATTTTGAAATTGAGACCAGTTCCACACATAGCCTCTTCGAAGACCTAGCCGAAACTACACTTTTCCTAGACTACTTATCCATTCAAACCCTTGACATTGTTTATCCTTCCCTCATTGATTAGGACCAACAATGTCATATTTCCATGGATCTCTTTCAAAACGATGAGGCCATCTAGGAGTTCCTCGAGGCTCGGGACCCTTTTCCCTTGTCGGATCACAAGAATGGTTTTCGATATAAACCTTGATGACTACCACTTACTTCAACAAAGAACTTACAATCTCAAGTCCTAAAGAAAAAGATATTAAACACAGAAAAAAAAAATTATATATCGCATAGTGAAAACCTTTCCAAGTCATTATATGAGAAGTAAAAAATGAAAAATAAAAAGAAAGAAAAGGACGCATCTCCTAGTGAAAACCTTTCAGAGGCACTAGAGAGAGGAGATTTGGATCCAGAAATATCTGAAAAATGTACACAATCCTCCAACATCATTTCAAGATAATGACACTTCTAAGATGTTGGTAGAAGAGACGAATAACCATTAACATTAGAACTGAAGACCAACTAAAATTATTACAACTAGGTGCCATTTTATCAGAAACTGAAATCAAATCCTTTACAGAACTTCTAACTGAGTTTCAAGATGTATTCACTTGGTCTTATAAATATATTCCTGGTCTTGATCCTTCTCTTGTGGTTCATCACCTTGTGGTGCACCCAGATGCTAAACCTGTCAAGAAAAAACTACGTAAAATGCATCCCAAGGTCGCATTGCTTGTTAAGGCCGAACTACAAAAATTATTGGATGCAAGCTTCATACGGTGCATTGATTACTCAGATTGGATATCTAATATGGTACTAGTTGTGAATAATACCCCTAGGAATTTGTATTTGTACAAATTTCTATGACATTAACAAGGCATGTCCTAAGGATGATTTCCTTTTGCCTAATATTGACATGATTGTTGATTCTACTGTGGGCCATGAGATGTTATCCCTTATGGATGGATTTTTTGGGTATAACCAAATTCAAATTGCCAAAGAAGACCAACATAAAAAAACTTTTACAACCCCATGGGGGACATTTTGTTACAAGGTCATGCCTTTTGGCCTTAAAAATGTTGGTGCAACTTATCAATGTGCCATGAATGTTATTTTCCATGACCTTCTTCACGACATAATGGAAGATTATGTCGATGATATTCTTTCTAAATCAAAGACTAGGGTGGATCATCCAGTAGTTCTTAGGTGTATATTTGAGCAGTTAAGGGAGTACAAGGTTCTCCTTAATCCAAAAAAATGTGTCTTTGGTGTCATTTTAGGGAAACTTCTAGGATTCATTATCTCACAAAGAGGAATTGAAGTGGACCCTACCAAGGTCAAAGCTATAATAGATATGCCACCTCCTTAGAACCTTTGACAATTAAGGGGCCTACAAGGAAAAATGCAGTCTATTCATTGCTTCATCTCCCAATTGGAAGATAAGTGTCATCATTTCAACCAGTTGCTTAAAAAGGATGTCCAGTTCAAATGGACACAAGACTGTCAAGATGCCTTTGCAAAATTGAAAGAATACATGGCATCTCCACCGATACTCATGCCACCTATACAGGATAAGCCTATGTTATTATATACATCTACAATAGAACATGCCATTGGGGTATTATTGGTACAACACAATGATAAGGGTCAGGAAAAAGCTAGGTATTACTTGAGAAGAAATCTTCTTGAGCATGAGACCAAGTACTCACAGGTTGAAAAGGCTTGTTTAGCAGTTGCTTATACTTTCGGTAAGATGCAACACTATCTCCTAAATCATACCACCAAGCTAATTTCAAGGGTTGATCCTCTTAAGTACCTACTTTCGAGACCATTCATAATAGGGTGCATGTCTAGCTAGATTGCGCTACTTAGTGAATTTGACATTGAAATTATCAATCAAAATGCTATCAAAGGTCAAGCACTGGAAGACCAACTAGTTGCAGCACCACTACCAAGTTCACAACCACTAAACTTTGAATTTCCAGATGAAGACTTGTTGTGTACATAGAAGCAACACCCTTATGGACATTATTCTTTGATGGATCTTGCAATATCCATGGTTCTGGAGCAGGAATTGTCTTGTGTACACTGGATGGAGACCTCATACCTAAATCTTATTGTATCAACTTCCCTTGCACAAATAACATAACAGAGTATGAAGCACTTATAGCAGGCTTAGGGTTTTCTATTTCATGGCACCTATAAGAATTGATAGTTCTTGGTGATTCTCTTCTAGTCATTAATCAAGTTAATGGAGAATATCAGGTAAAATATGAAAATCTTTTACCTTATAAAATAATGGTTGATAGCCTTAGAGGGTATTTCTGGATTATCAATTTTGAACAAGTTCCTCACATACAAAAAAAGAAATGGATGCCATGGAAAATATAGCTTCCCTTCTTTCATTCGACACTAATCAAACTTGCAACGAGTTCCTTTTTGAACATATTTTGGTGTCCGCATATGAATTTCTAGAGTCCACCATGGTTTATGAGATTGTTGGTCCTGATCATCCCTAGTGCCATGATATATACACCTTCATTCAAACTAAAGCATATCCTCCTAATTTTAATTCAGCTAGTAAAAGAGCCTTAGCAAAATGTTCTTCACGCTACACCCTTCTTTCTGACACATTGTATCAAAGAGGTTATGATGGGACTCTCTTAAGATGTATCAATTAGGATGAATCTAATCATACGCTAGGTAAAGTACATTCAGGTATTTACGGTGCCCATACATGTGAAATAGTCCTTGCAAAGAATATTTTATGCATTGGATAATACTGGCCCACAATGGATGAAGATGCATGCAAATTTGTGAAGAAATGTCAGGCTTTCCAACAACACGGTAATCTCATTCATGCACCATCCCAAGCCTTGCAGCCTATTACTTCACCTTGGTCTTTTTCAAAACAGAGACTTGATTTAATTAGAAAATTAAAGCCCATATCTTCTGATGTCCACAATTTTATTATAACCACCACTGAGTATTTCACCAAGTGGGTTGAGGCTATGCCTCTTACTAACGTTAATGGGTGCAATATTTCTAAATTCAGCTTTAACCATATTATCTGTTGTTTTGGCATCCCCTCTGTTATTGTCACTGATAATGGTGGTTCTTTCAAAAATAAGGATATGAAGGCCCTAGCTAAGAAATATAATATCCTCCTAAAATGGGCTACACCCTATTATCCACAATGCAATGGTCAATCCAAAGCATCAAACAAGACTATCAAGTCTTTTCTAGAAAATATTGTTAATAAACACAAACGTAATTAGCATACATAATTATATCCTACCCTCTGGGCCTATTGCACTTCCTTCTGTACACCTATAGGAGCTACTCCTTTTTCCCTAGTATATGGCTCTGAAGCCATATTACCTATAGATGTTGAGATGCCTTCACTTCGTGCATCCCTCCAACTCATTGTTCATGAAGAGGATTACCGTGTTGTATGCCTTACAGAGCTAGAATTATTTGATTAGAGATGAAATCGTGCCTTAGACCATATGTAGGTATATTATAATAGACTACACTGTAATTATTATCGCAAGATCATACCTTGATAGTTTGAAATTGGTGATTTAGTCCTAAAGGAAAATTAAAAGAACACAACTAAAATATGAGAAAAACATGGCAAATTTGAGCCTAATTGGTTGGTTCCTTATGTTATAACTGATAATTTGGATCTGACACATAAAAAATGTCTACCGATGATGGAAAATAGTTGAAGGAGACTATGAATTCCATTCATCTGAATAATTTATACTCCTGAGTCTCTGAAGAGTAACCCTTGTATTGGGGGCATATCAGTGCATCCACATGTTTCATCATTTCACTTTGTTTCCCGCTTGTAACTTTTCATCTTGTCATGTGTCGAATGTTCTCCTTCGTAGGTTGTCATGCCCATTGTCTACCACCATTTTTCACCTTTCATTTAGCATGTCGGTTTCGAATTGGGAATTTCCTTTCCCTCTTCATTGGCGTATGGTCCAAAATTTAAAAAAAAAAACCAAAAACATTCAAAAAAATGTCTAAAAAAAAAATACAAAAAAAATATAAAATTCTTCAAAATCCCAAAAAATAATATAATTTTTTTCATAAAATACAAAAAAAACATACAAATGTTTCGAAAATGATTTTAAAAAAAAAATCGTAACTATGTAATTTCATTCACGAGTTTCTTCATCTGATTGTTCCCAAGCATCTTTTCCAATAAATCAAACCACTCTTTGCAATGTAACTTTGCATATGGACATCAATTGGCTTTGGATTTCTCTTGGGGGAAACTTGACATCTATATATATTTGCTTCTTTATTAGATTTTTTTACATTAGTGTTTTTTTGTTCTCTAGCTTGTTTGCTTATTTACCATTTGTACATATAGAATTTTGTATTGTATTTTCTTATCTTAGTTTCTTATTTTTGATGGTTCGAATAAATAGTAATCTATGTATCTGTAATGCACTCATGAACCAATTTTAGGAAATTTATTCACATCCTAGTTCACATATAACTTTGGTGTGGTTATTTCCTATTTATATTGGGTTTATTTTTGTTACTTCTTTTATATCTTTTTGTCATTTGCATGTGTTGTGTTTTCCTCTTGGTTTATTTATGCCATGGAATGCCTTCATTTTTTGTTCACATTTGTATTTCCAAACTTTCAAAAATCAAATATTTCAAAAATTTAAAAAATAAATTAAAAAAATAACAAAAAATTGAACAAATATTCACTTCTCATAGAAATCATACAATTGGAAAACCCTTGAAGTAAATAGTTTGACATCTTAATACACTTTTGATAAATTTCATGCTTTTATCTATTACTCTAGTGCTCATGCCAATGTTACAACTATCACTTTTTTCCCCCTTGCATGATATGCTAACTCTATTTGGGGCAAGTCACACAAATTGTTTTCCTTCGTGATATAACTTCACCTGGGGAAATGTCAACTTTGGTCATTTACACAATGGATTCAGAAAAAGTGTCATAAGGATTCACTTTAACTCCTTTCCTTCAGTCTGATCCTATTTCCATTTGGGCGCATTTGTATCTACTTAATCATCATTATGGAATGCATTAGGGGCATAGTTGATTGTCTTCTTTTTTGAATTTGTGTTTCTTTGTTGATGTTTACTCTTTTTGGACCACTTACAAGTAGAGTGATTACATCTTGGCTCCTTTATAACCCTGATGCCATCACCTAATTTTATATTGGGTTTGTTTTCCTTTTTATATTTTCTTTTTTGTGTGTGTTTGTTTACGTGCATCTGGGTTAACCATCTTGATTATTTCATAATCATGGTGACAACTATATTGTGCAATAGCAAAAATCAGGTTTCTTTAAAAAAAAACTCTCAAAATAATGCTCATGATATAAAAATAGTCCTTTCCCATCATTTTTTTACTCCCTTGCTTTCTTCCTATCAAGTAGTTGTCCACCGCCTGGTTGCATCATTCATCCCCTTGAGGGGGCATTCCTCTACTATTTTGTTTGTTGGGGCATCTCAATGCTTTAAAAAAAAAATTCTCGTCAATTTGCATGTGTCTAATATATTTAAAGCACTATTACTCTACAATAACACTTTAAAGAGGGGTAAAATGTAGACACCCCAAAATTACACTTTTGTTTCCACTTGTTCCCAGTATTATTCTAGTACACCCTCTTATTCACCCATTTACAATTAATTAATTAATACATATTGTACCCCTTTGGATTAATTAAATTAATCCCATGTACCATTTGTACCCCTTTGGCTAAATTAATTATTATTTATTAATTAAATAATTAATTAAGTGTGTGCACATCGTAGTCATTTTCCACTTGTTCAAACTCCACTTAGACTCCACTTGGAATCCTTATCCTTACCATAGTGAATTGCGCTTCTAGAATCCTAGAAATATGGGGGAAATTAAATTTCATGTACAACCACCTTTCCAGATGCATATTTTTCCAATTAACTCATTTACTTCCCCCCAACACTTTTGCAACTACCCACAATGCTATTTTTATCATACTCATTTATCCGTGTGTAACTGATTTCAACTACCTTTTGCTTCTATAAATTACAAGCTTACCTTCCTTTCAAATCCTCTTGAATTTGAAGCACAAAAACTCTATTGAGCTGTGTTTGTAGCATTTTCCTTCAAATATTTGAGAGAACTCAAGAGCACCCAAAAATCATCTCTGGCATTCACTTACAAGGTTTCACAGACAAGGTCTTCACAACCCTTATTGAGGTTTGCAGTGGAGAAAGTACAGGGAAGGTTTACATTTTTAATTTGTTCATCTTTCATTACTCTATAGTTTTTCATTGCATACAAGAATCACATCTTCAGATATGATAATGCCATTTTTCAACAACTATACAAATATGTTCCTTTAAATGTTTGTTCGTTGTCAACCTTTATATGCCCTTTCTCATAATATAATTTAGAATACACCTATCAACATAATAAACTATCATTTATAGTTATTATGAATAATGCATGGCATGGAAGTGATTTAACACTAAAAAAATTAGACATGGGAATGTGATTATTTGCTTATTTAAATTCAAAAGGGGGTATGAACATGTGTATACTAAAATTATTAAATAAATATTCACTTTCTTATTTGAACATACATATAAAGTATTGAGAGAGATTAATTAGAATATGTGCCAAATGTAGATAGATAGATGAGAAATATTACACTTAACTCTTTGAATAAAAGTTGATGTGGGTGTGATAAAGGGATGAACTAGTTGGAAACATTCTTTAGATATTTTTCCTTTGATTATAGAACTGCACTATGCTCAAGGACAAAAATATTTGCATAAGACTGAACTAGTTGGAGGTTTCATCTTGTTGGAAAGTTTGGTCTGGATTGCAAATGGCATTTTGTAACTTAAAGGACCTCTACAAATGATCATTATGTTGGTGTAAACGCGTTCACAGTTGTCTTTGTGAACTAGATATTTTGCACCTTAAATAAGATCATTTGAGAGCATAGGATATAATTATTTTTTAGTTAGTTTATGGGATATTATTGCTTCCCGTAACTTCTTTGAGTTGTTTGATTTGTTTCCTGCACTCCTTGATTTATGGAGATGTGATTATCTCCTTGTTTTAGTGTTTCCTCCCTATTTTCTCGTTGAGGATTAGCTTTGTAAACACTATATAATTATGTGTTCACGGATGTGAAATACACAAGCTTGAATAATATTTCTTTTGGCTTTTCTTCTGTAACTTGCATTCATTTTGAAGTTGTGATCTTGGATTTCTTGCAAATATCTAGTGTTTTTCCCTTCATGGTACTAGAGCATTTGGTTGCTGCATAAATCCTTGTCCCAGTTATGTGCAATTATGTTGTCGAGTTTCATTATTTCGCAGATTTTTTTGATGTGTGCACTTTATACTTTATTGCTGCGCATTTGAGGACATCAAAGGGATTTTTGATTCCATTTGGCGCCACCGTGGCTATTATTACTTTACATTTTCCAACTATTAATATATTCACTAAGCATGCATTTTTTTTTGTCAGCAAAGAGCTGAGAGAGAGAAACTGTAAACAACCATGAAAATTTATTCACATGAGTTTATTTCATTAAATAATTTTCTGCATGCACAATCGATTCTAATTGGCCAGTTAAATTATTCTTTGTAAAACTATAGTTTTTAAAAGAAAAAAAATCTATAGTTTTGCTTAAATATTTTTTGAGGGTTGTTTATAAATAGAAGGCATAGTTAGAATCTACATCTTCTCTTGATTCTAATGAGTGGTCACACGACCACCTTTTCCTCTGATTGGTTTGAGTTTTTAATCAATGGGTTTTTTTAAATTAAAATTGGCCTATTTTACGGGAATTTGAAAGCTTAATAACTTTTTCCTGGTAACTCAAAATTGCGTGCCATTTTTTGTAAAAGTGCATGTTTTTTCGACCCCATTCTATTGGTTCAATTTTTATTACCATATGAGGAAGTATATTTTTTGAGGGAGAATTGGTCATTTTCTGCCATGTTAAGAAGTCTGCCTTCTTCGTCTGTGCTTGAAAACATCATGGATATACACCTGTTTGAACCATTAAATTCATCCAACTATCATGTTTGAAATCTAAAAATGAAATAGTTTCTCAAATCACATGGTTTGTGGTGTGTTTTTCAAGATTTAGTGCATGCCTTTACCAATGAGAATGACAAGTACAGTTACACATGCAGGCAAGATGAGGCCCTGAGAATTATTTCACTCAATGTTACAGAAAACCTTCAGTTTCATATTTCAGCTACCAAATCTCCTAAAGAGATATGGGAGATTTTTGAAAAATTGTTTGGTAAAATTAATGAGTTCAAGCTACTACAACTGGAAATGGAGTTTACAACTCTGTCACCTTCAGATTTTCCTCTCATAGAAGATTTCTGGACTAAATTCAAAGAAATAATAAGTAAATTAAATGATGGTGGTAAATAAAAAAAGGATCATGAATGCATTTTGTCTATTCTGTCAAAATAGAAAGGTCCATTTTTTGTGTTCACTTCGAATTTCTTTTCAACTATAGATGTTCTAGGGGATGTTTTCAAATTTCCAACATTTGAGGTTTTTTGTGAGAGCTTATATCACGAACCAAATAAGTTAATGGCACTTGATGCCTTGCCAACCTCAAACCAAGAAATTTTAGCAAATAAGATTTCAAAATCTCCTAAACCCTCTTCTACTACCACTAATAAAATTTTTGAATTCCCTAAACCTTCTAGTCCTAGAAAAGGGAAAAAGTCTGTCAAAATAAAGGTGTGTGATCCTTTTCCTTTCTGTAGAAAAAAAAGCCACTAGAATCACGGTGTTTTGTGAGAATTGAAGAATTTGAGAAGATTTTGAAACAACATAAACTTTTTGTTCTTGCACCTTCAACCTGTTCCAATTCTGGTAAAGGAAAAGCCCTTTCAGCTCAGGCCTTCAATCCATTGGACGATAGATGGGTTTTTTATTCAGGTGCCACACATCGCATCACACATTCAAAGAATTTACTAAGTTAAATTTCTCCTTAGAACACTTCTCATATTATGATGGGAAACTCTACTTCATTACAAGTAATGGGTGCAGGGATTGTTAACATGCCAAATGGTTCAGTGCATGATGTTCTACATGTTCCTCACATTTCTAACAATTTGTTGTCTTTTTATCAAATCTGTAATTTAGGGAAAGAAAAAACTCTTGAATTCTCACCTGATAAATTTGTAATAAAATAATTGAATGATCCTAATGATATTGTAGCTACAGGTGTGTTGGATACAAATTCTAGATTGTATCTCTTTGACAAGTTTGAGACTTCTGTAGGATCTTCTCTTATTGCAAGTTGTGGCATAAGATATTCGGCCATCTAAATTACAGATATCTGTATCAACTATCTTCTCAGAACATGGTAACTAGACTTCCTCAACTTTCTTCTACTTATGGTTTTTTTCCAGGTTGTATGTTAGGTAAACATCATTAGTATCCATTTCCCAAAGGATTGGCTAAGAGATCTAAGTCTCCTCTCGAGTTAGTACACAATGATTTGATGACTCTTCCTTCTCGTTCTTTTTCTTGTTACAAATATGTATTTACTTTTATTGATAATTTCACGAGGAAAACTTGGGTTTATTTTCTTCAGTATAAGAGTGATGTTTTCAATGGTTTTAAAGAATTTAAGTCTTTTGTTGAAAAACAATCATCTCATTCCATAAAAAATCTTCACATTGATAATGGGGGGAGTATATTAGTAATGCATTCAAAGATTTTTGTACTTACCATGAAATTCTACATCAGTATATAGTTCCTTACAGTCCTCCACAGAATGGTGTTGAAGAATGGAAAAATAGGACACTCAAAGAGGTGGAAAATTGTATGATTCATTCAAAGAACCTTGCACCCGAGTTTTTGGCTAAAGCCATGAATTGATCCAACTACATTCAGAATCAGATTCCCCATAAAGTTGTTTAAGGGATTACACCTGAGGAAGCATAGTTTGGAGAGAAGACTGATGTTTTTGATTTTCAAGTCTTTGGAAGTCTATCTTGGGATCATGTTATTGATGAATAAAGGAATTCCATGCAACCAAAGAGTAAGGAACTCATCTTTTTTGGCCACTATGAACATGTGAAGGAATACAACCTTATAGATCCTTCTACTCTGTAAGTTCATTTTTGAAGGGATGTTCATGTTAATGAGACAGATTATGTTGAGAATCCTGATGAAGATCAACATCTGCCTCCAATACCTCCTTCAACTGACATGGCTGACATGCTTATTAATGATTCTGATGATGCTTATGAAGAAGAGGTTGTTTCTCTAGCTCCTCTTTCCCCTCCATTTCTAGCACAATGACATCCAAAATGGCTTCAATCTACTCTGTAGGAAGCTGGTAACTTGGTAGGAGATCCAAGTGATCCTCGACGCACAAGATTTGAGACTTCAGGTGATATTGCTTATTGTCGCAATCAGTCTATGCCTTTGGGAATGTCTCTTGTAAGTGAATCTATCTCCTCTAGTCATGTTAATTTCCTAAAGCTTGTGGAAATTTTGAATGGGATGAAGCTATGAACAAAGAATATTAATATTTTATGAAAAATAATAGATGGGAATTGGTTCCTCTTCCTAAGGGAAGGAAAGTGGTAAAACGTAAATGGGTCTTTAAGACTAAGTATGTAGCTGATGGATCTGTAGAAAAGTATAAGGCACGTCTTGTTTCTAAGGGATTTCTCAAGTTGAATGGGTGGATTACTCTGATAATTTTTCTCCTACAGCAAGGATGGATTATGTTCACCTTGTTCTTTCCCTTGCTGCTTCTCATAGGTGGTCAGTTTTTCAGATGGATGTGAAGAGTGCCTTTTTGCATGGTGATCTCCATGAGGAAATTTATATGGAGTAACCCATTGGTTTTGTGCAGGATTCTTCACGGATTTGTAGATTTTTTCATTCTTTGTATGGTCTCAAACAAGCTCCTTGAAATTTGTATGAGAAAATGGATGAGTTTTTATTTTCTACTGGTTTTCATCGATGTTAAACTGATCATACTATATATGTTCTTAAACGTGATGATGAATTATTGATATGGGTTTTGTATGTTGACGATCTCATCCTCACTAGAAGCTCAACTTCTACAATTCAGGACTTTCAAAACAAATTGAGTGTAAAATTTGACATGAAAATTTTCAAATTATTGCACTATTTCCTTGATCTTCAGGTTTATGCGTCTTCTAAAGGAATCTCTATTGGACATAGGAAGTATGCTTCCGATATATTTTAGAAGTTCCACATGGCTGATTGCAAGACATATCCCACTCCATTTCAATCAGGTATTGAATTGAATATTAATTGCAAGTATAACCTTGTTGATGCTTCTTTGTATAGACAATTGGTTGGGGGTCTTTTGTATCTGACGCATACCCATCTTGATATCACCTTTGTTGTTAACCTTGTGTATCTTTTTTCACATGAGAGTCACTGGAAATCCGCAAAGAGAATTTTGAGATATATAAAAGGGACATTCAATTTTGGCATGCATTATTCACCATAGGGATATTTTGAAATCAAAGGCTATACATAATCAGATTGGGGAGGTTTTCGAGACACACAAAAATCTATTTATGGTTCTTTTTTCACCTTAGATCCAGTCCAGCAGTACGGGCATGTAAAAAAAATGTAGTTGCTTTGTCATCCACTGAAGTTGAGTACAAAGGTACATTAAAAGTAGGCCAGGAAGTTCTTTGGCTTCGCCAAATACTTGATGAGTTTAGATTTCCACAAGAATCTCCTTCTATCATATGGTGTGATGATCATAGCATTATTCAAATTGCACGTAATCCTATTGAACACTAGCATACCAAACACATTTAAATTCATATGCACTTCATCAGGAAATTGATTGAGGATGATGTTGTTGACTTGAAGTTTGTATCTACTGATGATCAGATAGCATTTATCAGTACTAAACCACTTGCTTCTCCTTGACATCTTATTCTACGAGAAAATGTTTGAGTCAAGGAAGTTGTACTCAGGGGGAATTCAGTATGAAGTCCCTTATTTCATTCTTCTTTTCTCTTGTTTGTAGTGGGTACCTTATTTGGCATAGTAGTCAGGACCCTTTCTAATTTTCTTCTCCCTTGCATTCACTTATGGGAGGGTGTTGGTGTAAACGTGTTCACACTTTTCTTTGTGAACTAGATATTTTTCACCTTAAATAAGCTCATTTGAGAGCATAAGATATAATTATTTTTTAATTATTTGATGGGATATATTTGCTTCCTGTAACTTCTTGAAGTTGTTTGAGTTGTTGCCTCCACTCCTTGATTTGTAGAGATGTGATTATCTCCTTGTTTTAGTGTTTCCTTCCTATTTTTTGGTTGAATATTAGCTTTGTAAACACTATACAATTGTGTGTTCATGGACATGAAATACACAAGCTTGAATAATATTTCTTTTGGATTTTTTTTTCTGCAACTTGAATGCATTTTGAAGTTGTGTGTTTGGATTTCTTACAAAGATCTAGTGTTTATCCCTTCAAAATATGTGTCTCATTATGTAATATTAGGTCTCAAAAATGTGTGAAACTGTCTGAAATCAACCACCTTAACCTAAAATTCTAATATTTGTAAAAATGCTACAAAAAAATTAGTGATTGGGTTAAATAGAAATCTATATGTTGTATACATTGGAACTTCTCTAAAGATGCCTCAAATCACACATTGTTCTCCACCTAGATAATTTTTTTGCATTTAATTAGGTTTCTTTTTCTTGACTTGGCTTTGTATACTCTTGATTTTAGAATCTTGACTCGTTAACATGATTTAGAGTAATTTAGACCTATGTGGCGGAAACACCTATTGTCTATTATTTCTTTAGGGAAGTGTTCCCACATGAGTTTTCACCCTTTGTTGAGGCCATTCTCAGCACCTCAATGAAACATTGGAATTTATAAAAGGTGTGGGACCTTTCTCTTTGGGACAAACCTACATGGAAGGTTAGTTCCTTAATAAAATACTCTAATGCTAACACTACTCCTAAGTTAAGATAATGATTGTAGGGGAAACAAGGAAGGATAAATGAATGAAATAAACTAAGAAAAATGGGGTGGTGATTACACCAAAATAGAAAGGATATCTCTCCTTGAGGGGAAGAATATGAGGGAAAATACAGTGCCAAGAGAGTAGAAACAAGCATTAGTTCACCCTACATAAACTAGACTCACATTCCACGTATTTAAGACAAAAATAAATAAAAAAACATGCAAGTATAGCTCACACACATCATGTAATCAATGAAGAGAGAGGTAAAAGGCACAATAAACATAAATTAAGGTCAAATATGAGCCACAATAACAAGATTTTATTTATAAGAATATACATAGTCTATTAAATCAATGGGGGAACGCACTCAGTACATTGCACAAGTCCATGTCAGAGTTCTATAACTCAGAATGGTCAACCACCATTTGGGCATGGTAACTTTACATTCAGGAGAGGATTCTTTAGAAATAAATTTGAGTTACATTTCATAGAGAAAGAAGAGAATCTAAATGATCAAAATATCTCCATAAATCAATAAGATCACCCACTTATTAACCACCAAAGGGACAATCAACATTAATATATATAGACCAATTATAGGCATCGTGGCTTGTCTTAGATCATGAAAAATCATATCATATCATTTTTTGGTTGCTCAAAATGATTTAATTATGGTTTTTGGGGGTGATTTGATCTAATTTGGGCACTATTTGATTGATAAAATAACTAAAAATGAATCAAAACTATATTAGTATAATCTCTCTAATTTGTCAATTATTCTATTTGAAACTAATCCCAAATTGAAGCTCTAATCAAGACCTTTCTAATTATACCTTGTGCAGGTGAAAACTATCTCTACATCAAAAGTGTGAGCATTTGAAACTGGTTTAGAATGTGGTCACCATGCTTGGGTTTAAATTGGATGTGGGCCCTTTAACTTGATTATTTGATCATAAGACCCACCTGAAGGGACCAAAATCCACTTTAACCATGATTTTATGTTCATGATCTTTCTAAAAATATTTTTTGCATGATTTAGTGGTCATGATCAAAAGATATGACCATTCAAATATCCTCATGTTTTTTGGTATAGATGATGGCCACAGGGCCATCAAAATTAGCATCTTGATCACTTTTTGCTATATATCAACTTCCCATTGGTTCTTCTGATCCAACCTATCACTCATATCTTGTGCCACGTGTCCTCTTTTAATTATTTCTCATTCCTCTTTAATATCCTTAGGGATTTTAGGCTCCTCGATTTCACAAGGATCACTTAGGTTTGAGGATCCATGTGATTGGTCCATGTGGACTAATCAAGCTCCCTTAATGAGTCTCATCTCACACTTGATTATTTTGTTTCTGAGTTCCTTAGATTTACTTGTATCTCAGGATCTCAAAATTCTGAGAGCCCCACCTTACTGAATCCATCACTTTCTTAAATGTTAACCCCTGGGAGCCCAAGTGGCTTGACATTGGTCAGTGATCCTTAACAACTATGACTTATGACCCAAACTTGATCCTTTTAATCAATAGTATCATTGGTTCACATGGACCAATGACAGTTGTTATCCAATTTTGCACACCTGGCAAGATTGGACAACGGGGTCCTATCACGTTCAAAATAAAACAATAGTCCCAGGAACCCACCTTCGGTTATTATCGAAATGCAATAATTAAAAATAATTCCTAAATTGCATATGAAGAGATCACCTAGCATCGAAAGGCACCCAGTTGATCTCGACTCAGTGAAGAGTTCGGGGTCGAGTTGATAGAGGATCCGGTTGTCAAATTGATAGTCATCTTGGAAATCATCTCAGTAGAGACTCTCAGTTGTAAGAGCTCGACGATGGTCTTGTTAATGCAAAATATAGCTCGTTGAAAATTGACGAATGAAAGGAACTGTACAAGGATCTCGGTGGAGATCGATGCAAAAGATCCGAAGGCCAAGTCAGGGAGAGTCAAAGTCAACATGATGTCAGGTTTAATCCACTAAGGCAGTGCTCGACCAACCACTTGGGAAAATTATCTTGTTTGACCAAGATGATATGAGATTATGCAGATATAACGATGAGGTCATCTGGTAGTGTTTGAACAAAAAAATGCTTGCAACCAAGCAACCAAATACATCTCAATTAAAATCTCGTAGCACTCTATGGAGAGGGTCGCTTGAAGGAGGCAGTACACGTTCTTCTTACAACACATAATCCATCTGTAAATTCTTTAACATATCTTCATCTACTACAGGATTGCATTACTAAGAAAGCCCTTGCGGAGGCCAAGCAAATCCACTCTCACATCAATAATAGGGGACACACATTTGGAGGACTCACGCTATTACCAAATAAACTTATCTACATGTATGACAAGTGTGAAAGTTTGATGGATGCTCGTAAAGTCTTCAACTGCATGACTGATCCAGATCTCTTCTCATGGAATATGGTAATTGTAGCTTACAGAAGGCATGGACATCCTATACATGCATTCAAACTATTTCATGAAATACAACGAACACCTGACCACCCCGATCACCTGAACATTCGTGTATAGCCTGGCCAATGGAAAAGAATCGATCAGTTGAGGATGGAGCTCAGACGTGGTAGCATTGGCTCACTCAGTCGAGCCTGACAAGGTCGTGAGCATCCAGAGTTTGTTTGGTTCGATTGTAAGTCGAGAAGGAAAAGTTGGGGTTCAAATCCGTGCTAAGGCATTGGCTCGGGAGAATCTCATCCCTTTTGTCGGGTTGGACTTTGATGATGGCAAGCCATTGTAAGATTCCCACATGGGAAATATTTCAGTATATTGCCAAGGTCATAAATTTGATAATGGCAGACCAAATCAGTATTTCCCCACATAGGATATCTTCATCCCGATTTCCATGGTGGAAAATTTACAGCGGAAAGCCAACACCAGGTTTTCACGTAAAGGGGGTCCCGAGTTTCATCTTGCCAAGGACGTGGGAAATAATGCAAGCAATGCCAATGGGAAATTTTGGGATGGAAAGCCATGGTCAAACTTCCGTGGAGTGGAGAAATCGGGTCAAATTGCCAAGTTTGCGCGGCAAAGCTGAGGCCGGGGCCCGTGGATTGGTGTGGCCAAGCCGTTATGCGGGGGAGATTTGGAGCAACACTGCCAGGCGTGGAGATTTTACAATGGCAATCCGTCATGAGACTTCCGCATGGCAAGAGAATGAAAATTCCGCGCAGTTGGAGTGGTCCGAGTCTTTGGGCGAGTCACACGCAAGGTAAGTCGGAAAAACGTGGGAATGAAGCAGTTGAAGTGTTAATAGGATTGACGTGGTTGTCTGGTCGGCCGTTTTGTAAACAGAGATGGGCGAAGGAGGCTCTACACGTTCTGCCTACCACACTGAGCATTCAGTGGTCGCGGCAAAATCCCACGCATATGCACAGGCATGCTGCAGTATAATAGAAGCCGTTTTTTAGCGCTCCCACGCACAGCTGCAGGAAACAAATATTCACTGCTGTATACGATGGATTAGAGTCATGTCATTCAAGGCTTCATGAAATTTGTCCGGGTCAGGAGATGAAAGTTTATTACGGTGCAGAATGAAACGATTCGTATTGCTCAGCATTTCTTTTCCTAGAAACGAATTGAATGTGAAGGTCAGCTCTGAAAATACCCCGGTCGGCCCGTTTTGCTGCATCCTTGTTACTCGAAAATGGTCTCTTTGAGAAACTCCGAGGGCAGTACACAATATTTATACCCTTCCATTATGTACGTCCAATCAGACAATAAAAGTATTCTTTTACCAGATTCAGAGCTTGTTTTTAAACAATGGACGATATACTGCAGTTTCAAACTGTTTTTATCTAGCTTTATTTCTATTAGCTTTGATCCACGACTAAGGAAGAATTCATATGGTTGTTACTGTACATTTTTTTTAAGGTCCTCTTGGCTGCCCCAGTTGTTCAATGTATTTTTTGAAGGGCTCCTTTTATGTTTTGAAAATTGTAACATGAAGGATCTTTTAAGTTCTGAAAAATGGGTATATTGTGTAGCTCACAGCTACCTATGCCATACTAAGATCCCAATAGTGGCATAATTGTTGATTGGAGCCGAGATTGCCGAGTGCACTGCCAGAATACCGAAGGTCTCTTTGGCCAAAATTCAGTCTCAAGGATGTCTATCGACATGTTATGGGCATGAGCCTGTGTCATCATCATGGCAGCATTGGGTCTTTATTGGTAATGGCATTTTCTCATTGTTTGGAGGGTACAATTGCGCTTATTATGGCAAAGCTAAACATTCTTACTACAAGTGTTATATGATAAGGAAGAACCGTGAGCATTGTGGTAAAACCATTCTTAGAGGCGTGAAAATGTGAACATGATCGAACAAATCTTAATATTTCCCGCAGATACAAAGCCAGGTCGAATCAGTTGAAGAGCTCGTGGTGTTGTTTTATGGAGTTTGAACGTGGAATGCATGTGAATATGTGGTCCAAAACAAGAAGAAATAACTCTATCTGTCAAACTAGAGTTATCACAGAGAAATCAATCGATTGAGTGTTGACAGGGCCACGTAACGTGATCCCTAACAATTTTCATAGCTTGAAAATCATTTCTAAATGGCGCAACATGCAGGAGTGAAATAATTTAAATTCATTAAATTGTTTAACCTCTGTGAGTACAAGCAATGTATCATGGGTCAAATCCACTAAGTATGATTTAGAGTCAAACTTTTCATATTGTGGAAACGTTGGTACCAGGTCAAGATAAAGAATAAGCTCACGGGTGTCGAAGTTTAATGTATTTGTAGAGGCTTTCAATTTCGAGCTTAAAGCTTCATGTTCACGATGCATATAGGTGGCTTGGTAATTCAGAATGGCCTCGAGTTAACAGAGCAAAACGGTAAGAATCAAGTTTGATAGCCCACCATTCGGAGGACTCAATGCAAAAGAGCGCGATTACCAAAGCAAGGAAAGAGTTAGTGCAGGGTCAAAAATCGATTGCAACACCGAATTAGCGGATTCGAAGCTCACCAAGTTGAGATTTGTGCAGACTCTATCCACATGGACCCCCCTCCTCTTCAAGTCAAACGGGTCAACGGGGGGGTCCCAACATTATGTTAATTAAATTAATATTTTTATTTAAATATTTTAATAATAATATTTATTATTATTATTTAAATATTTTATTTAAATATTCTTTTAATTAATTGAGAAGACTAGGTCATCAGGCAATTAATGACCCATGATGGAACCTTCTCAGGTAGTTCAACTAACTGCAATAAATACATCATGGGCCTCCATTTTAGGAATGTAATTATGACCATTTCCTCTTCTTTCTCACATATTCTTCTATAAATGTAAGTTGGGAGCTCATTTCAAAGGGTTCCAATAGTTCAGACAAGTTGGACAGTTAGATATCTCAGGCGAGTGTATACTTTTCAAAAATCCTCTCTCTTCTGCAAGTTGTTCTTGTGTGTTGAGAGAACTTTCAAGCCTCCTCTTCAAGACTGTAATGGCAACTATTGCCTCTTCTGAATGTATGATGCATTGTGCATGTTATTGAAGCAATAAAAGTGTGTGTTTTGTGACTAATCTCGGTCCTTTCATCCTTCTATGCTTTTTTGTGCCTTTCTCATACTTGCAGGTACACTGTGCAAGTTTAAGTTCTATTGCAGGTTCTTGGAGTTCTGTGCTTATCGAGTGGTGGAGTATTGCATGCAGTTGAGTTGTGGTGTCTATTCACCCTTCTTGAGTTCATCCTTCTTCGCTGGGAAACTGGTATATTTCTCAGTCTGATACAGTTTAACCAAGGGAACGCGTGTCTCTTAGTCTGTGGTATCATGTACCCTCTCTAAGTTGCAGTAGGTGAAGTTGACCTGTGGTGCACACACCCTCTTCAAATTAACCCTTCCTGAATCTGAAGACACCCTTTATTCGGTGCATCACCATCCCTAGTATAGTTTCATTTCTGTAAATCTCTTTCCCTAAAACCCCATGAAAATGTTAGCATAGGACTAGATAATCATTTTTGTTACACTAGGAGTAGTACAGCACTTAGTTTAGGAAGAGGAAGCCGGCATTCTCCGGAGGTTCACCTCGAGCCCAAGTCCCACAGCTTGAGAGGTGATCCCATGTGTCCCAATCGCACCGAACGTCCTATTCACATCCTGGCCATTCGGGGGGTGCAGTGATTTGGCGACAACAACAGTGTCATATGATTCTTAGGGTCAAGACCCATTTGATTCTAACACTTATCCAAATTTTAGATCCCACGGGAGCCCAAAATTTGTGTGATTAAATTTTAAATCCCAGTCTCATAAGGAAAGTGCCATTTTGGACATCACCAACCCTTCTTCATCCCAAAATGAGTGATTTAGATCAATTTTAAATGTTTTGAGCTATGGAACCCTGGAGACGATTCATGCAAGTGGATTCAAACAAGTTTTTAGACATCAAGGTGCAAAAATGAATGAATTATCAAGATCAACTTCCCTCCAAGTTAGAAATTTATATCATTTGTCTAGAAATGAAGAAGTGGTTCATTCTTGACAACATTTTGGTGACTCACAGGGGTCATATAACTATTATATTAATTGATAAATGGCCTTTATATCCATTAGGCATGGAGTCAACATATAGCTTGAAAACGGACCTTGAAGGTTTCAAAATGTACCCTAAATCAGTCTACTCTATTGAAATTTTTCATATTTAATTGTTAAACTTACACTATGCTCTAAATCTGATCTTTAAATTTGTATAAAACCTTGATCTCAATGAATAGGTAACCCAAAAATAATGTTTTATCACCCTGAATCTCTAGATCAAGGTATAAATCCTTTAACATTGGATTATGATTTAACTCAGACTAGTCGGTTCACATTTTCTTAGAGGTCTAATGTAAATGACTATGTATGAGATGAAAATAAGCTCACAAAAAATACATACAAAGAAAAAATTCATTAATGATTCAAATGAAAATATGTGGAGTGTGAATGAACACTTATTTTTTTGGAAATAAACTACACTACTCTTACTCTAACCATGTACAAAACCAACTCAAACAAAGCTAGATACTAGTTAGGAAAAATAGTTTCCCATTATGATGAAAAGAGGCCATGAAATCAAATTTTCCTCAAACAATTAGATGATGGGGACGGAGAAAACATGGCCAATAAATCACCATGGTTCAAAATATATCCCAACTTGGCTAAAAAAACCTCTATCTAATCATCATTCTATTCTAGAAGGTGTCTAGGGTAAATTTTGAAGCTTTAAAACTCTACCTCATGCCATGAAATATACATGACTGGTGGTAACTCAACTTAGAGATATGGAATACTTATATATCTAATGGGACACACTCTTTTCAAATTTTATCTTTCACAAAATTATCAGACAATCTTCCATCTTAACTCTTCTCATGATGGATGGTGTTTGTAAGTTCTAGTAACTTTTCTTCCTTTACTTTCTTCTGAATAAACACCTATATTTCAAAAATTAGTTCTACATTTTATTCCTCATCCTCATATGATAAATTGATGAGACTAAAATCATATTCCCCATCCTTGTGAAGCTCTATTTGATTAATTTCAGTGTATGGATATGATCTTGGTGACTTAGGACTACAATATTCCATAAGGGAAACAAACTCTAAACATGCTAACCAATAAGGATAATTGCATTCATTTAAAATATTTTTCTTACCGTCTTCCTAATTATCAAATTTATTCTATTCAATTTTTTTTGTAGAAACACTTCCTCTTCCTCAAGCTCAAGTTGATATACCTCTAAATATTCTTGATCTCTCCCTATGGTGGAAACCTCCTAGCATCAAAAATGTGTGCTCTCATAATCAGAATCAGAATCATGTCATTCTAAAAGATTGATTCCATTGTCTACTCTAGTGGAATTTGTCTGAACTGGGCATGAAAAATTTGTAAGGGGCTATTCATTGATAAAATTTAAGACATAACTAGTCTGAGATCAAACTTACCATTCTATCCCTCTAAAAAGTCCAAATGATCTTTGAAAATATGTCCCTACCTTATCAAATAAAGGAAATTAAGAAAACTTTGTCTAATTTTAACTGTCTCATGTTAATCCTCATTATAGTTTCATGGTTTGGAATCAAAGTTATTTGGAATGTTGAAGATCTTGAAAGTTGTCCTAATCATTACAAAGATTGAAAAATCCACCACCTACCAACATCGTAGGGAAATTCGTATTTTCCAAAGTTGGATAAATAATAGGTACATCACATGAAATGCCATATTTCCTCAAAGTTTCATGATAAAAATTTCCAAAGAGTTAGGTAATGCCATATGTGGAGGTCAGAGGAAATTTGGTGAAACATAGGGGATACTAGAGATTTTATAAGATTCTTGATAAGAAAAATAATGATTATGAACCACGGGGCCTTCCTAGATCTGAAGTGGAACATTAGGAGGCTCAACTACAACACAAAGAACTAGAGGAAATTCACAAATTGAGGGTAAAATAGGAGAAATGTGAGTGGTTTTTTTCCTTCATGAATTAAAATCCTCTTAGCCTAAATGTAAACGTTACAAGAGTGTTACCCCCAAGGGACTGAATCATAACAACAAGGTCATAATCAAAGTATCTCAAATAATACAAGAATATCATACCTAGTTGGGATTTGAATACTCGAGGGATTCTCCTCCAAGTCCTTTTGAATATGAGGTTAAAGTATGAAACAAGTTCCATAGATGCCCTCTTTATAGTGCTGAGGTATCCTATGAGAGATATAACATATGCATTCTCCTTGAACCCTTTCTTTAACTATTCTCCTAGCTGATCTTATGTGAAATTGTATTGTCGAGCCAAAATCATGTACCATTATTGGGCTTTACCTATGAATGAAGAAATAAGAAGTCTTAGGGAAACATTTTCTTCTATGATATTTTGTATGAAAAAATGATTGGCTATATACTAAATGTGCTCAACAAGACTTATAGCACCATTTCCATGAAAGAGGGGAATATTTTTTAGGGTTGATTTGGGGATTACATCCTACCATTACAAATGAAGGGTGTTAGAGTTGAAATGAGGGAATGGTTAAGTTCTTTAGAGAGCCATGAAAGAGTGAAAACATTAAGATATGAAAGGGGATGAAAAATAGTTTTATGAATGGGAGAATGGGTATTTAAGACCAATGGATTCATCCGGTGTGTTGAGATGATACCTTAAAAGCTAGATATCATTAAGACACATAATAATCTTAGCGAAATTAGATCTAAATTACTAAAGGGTTCCACCGGTATTTAAGACCAATGGAGTCATCAGGTGTGTTGAGATGATACCTTCAAAGGATAGATACCATTAATATAGACAATAATATTAGTGAAATTAGATCTAAATTACTCAGGATGTTCCATCGGGCGTGCCAAAAACTATTGTCACTTGAAATTATACCCTTTTCTAAGGCCAGACTCAACACCTTAGTGAAACATTGGAATGTTCCCAAGGTGTGGGACCTTACTCCTTGGGACAAACCTCTACATAAGGTTGCTTCCTCAACTAACTATTCTAATGCTAATAATACTCCTATCTTAAGCTATTGATTGCAAGGGAAAAGGGGAAGGATAAATGCATGAAATAAACTAAGTAAAAAGGGGTATTTATTGCACCAAAATAGAAAGAATATCTCTCTTTGAGGGGAAGAATAAGAGGGAAAATGCAATGCTAAGAGGAAAAAACAAGATATAAATGAAAACAAAACTCTCATTCCACACATTTAAGACACATAGAAATGAAAACATGTAGGTATATCTCACACAGATCATGTCATTAATGAACGTATAGGTAAGAGGCACAATAAACACAAGTTAAGTGCATATATGAGCCAACATAACAAGATTTTATTGATAAGAATATAAAAATTCCATTAAATCAATAGGGGAAAGTACCGAATGCATTACACAAGTACATATCATAGGTCCAAAATTCAAAATATTCAGCCACCATTTGGGCATGGTAACTTTACATTCGAGGGAGGATTATTTACAATGAAATATTAGTTTCATTATACGGAGAAATAAGAGAAGAGAAAGGATCAACATATCTATAGAAATCAATAAGTCCACCCACTTCTCAAAAATTAAAGGAAAAATCAAAATTAATATGTGCAGATGAGGTATGAGTCTCATGGATTGTCTTGGATGATGCAAAATCATATCAGATCATGTTGTGGTTTCTCTAAATGATTTAATGTTGGTTGTTGGTGGTGATTTTATTTGGGTGATATTTGATTGAGAAAATAGCTAAAAATTCCTCCAACCTATGTCATTAATATCTCTAAATTATTCTCTCTAAAACTGATCCTAGATTGAATCCCTAATTAAGACCTTTTTAACGATACCACATATAGGTGAACATGGTCTCTGGATCAAAAGATATGAGTATTTGACATTGGTTCAGAATGTGGTCACTAAGCTTAGGTTTAAAATTGTATTGGGCCATTTAACTTGATTATTTGATCATAAAGTGCACATGAAAGGACCCAAAACCACTCTAATCATGATATTCTCTTCAAAAAATTTCCAAAAAGACCGATTTTTCACAATTTGGTGGTCGTGATAAAAACAAATATGACTATTCAAATATCCCCATGTCATTTGGTACAGATGATAGTCACAGGGCCTTCAAAATTAGCCTCTTGAACACTTTTTTTTACATGTCAACTTCCCATATACATTTTTGATCCAACCTCTCGCTCATATCTTGTGTCATATATCCTCTTTTCATCAGTTCTTGGGCCTCCTTGATATCCTTAGGGATTTCAGGATCTCAAGTTTCACATAGATCACTAAGGTTGTAGGAGGCCCGTGATTGGTCCACGTGGACCAATCATGGTCCCTTAATGAGTCTTAGAGGACTCTTTAATATTTTATTTTTGGGCCACATTATATTTATTGAGATCTCTGAATCTCGAGATCCTACCTTACTGTCTTCACTGCTTGCTTAAAGGCCAACCCCCAGGAGCCTGGGTGGCTTGGAATTGGTCTACGATCCTTAATAGTTATGACCCATGACTTATGAATTGTGATCCAAACTCGATCCTTTTGATCCTTATCATCATTGGTCCACATGGACCAATGACAGTGTCCTCTGATTCTCAGGGTCAAAATCCCTTTGATTCTAACACTTGGCCAATTTTTTGGATCCTACGAGATCTTTAAATTTTTGTGATTAAATTTGACATGCCCATCTATTAAGAAAAGTGCAATTTTGGACGTCACCAACCCTTTTTCACCCTAAAATGAGTGATTTTGATCAAATTTTTGAAAAAAACTTGGAGATGATCCATACAAGTGGATTTGAATAGGTTTCGATACATCAAGGTATAAAAATGAATGAATGATCAAGGTAAATTACCATCCAAGCTAGAAATTTATATCAATTGTCTAAAAATGAAGTAGGGTCTCATTTTTGACAAGTAATTAAGGAGTGATTTATATATAAGTCTTGATAGATATTTTCAAGATGATTTAATTAGAATACCATGTTTTTAGGTGAGTAAAAGAGTGTCTTAGGCTTTCCTATATAGGGTTGTGTGGTTATAATTTTTTATTAAGGCCAATCCATAGTGGAGATAATGACCAATAAAATATATTCAAATTAGAAAAGTGAGCATTGGGTGGCCTAGGATGGGATTGTTCTTCTCAGGACTGAACCAATATGAGACTATTCCATGGATTAACTACTAGATGTGTCGTATGTTATAATATGATTTTACATAATGTGAGCCTTAAAAATGTCACTAGGCATGTCCTCCAGTGTCCATGTGACTACGTGAGCTTGGATAACCATCACAAGATTTGAGTTATGTGACATGTTTTGAAGTGTTGCAAGTTATGAAAAGTGGCGAGGGATGTTGCAAGTTCTACATGGTACTATGATTACTTGTAGTATTAAAAAGTTGTGTGATGATGTGAGTTGGAACAAGTGTTACAAAGTGTTGTGAGGTGCAACGATCGTTATGTGGTGCCATGATGTTATCAAACATTTGACACGAGTAACTTCCCCTCAACTCCATAAGGGATAATCACTTGAACTTATGTGCTCCACGCCTATCAATTGGATTATGTGATGTCGTCTTTTGATTTACACAACATGTTCCTTGGTGCTACATAAGAGGCTCATGATGCAAGGGGATATGAGGTGATGAACATGTGAATAATTAAATCAAGGTAATTTTTGAATTGTGTAGATGTGTGAGGATCACTATGCAATTAGCATGTGATCTATATAGAAATGAAATAAACCCTAGAAAAAATTAGTTTTTCCCAAGGAGGAAGACTTAGCGCTAAAGGGAGAAAGAGAGCATGTTCTTGCCAAAATGTAATTGAAATAACTATATGTTACATTTAAAATGTAAATAAACACCCATATCACATGAAATTACATTACATAGACTTAACACATACACTAATAAATAAGTATGACCTAATTAATTATTTTAAGATGAGAAATAATGAAGGGAGTGTTGTTTAGGTTTAGCTTGTTTCCAATAGTGATAAGAGGAAATTTTCCAAAATTTGATAATATAATTTAGGATTTTAAAGGTAGACAAAGTGAACCCCCCAAAATATGAATGAATAGTGAATTTTGTAAAACATTGTGTCTAGGAAGTGCATAATATGGATTGTGAAGATGATTATGGAAAATTTCTTTGATCTAAAATTCACTTTTACAACTAGATTCACTGATTTATTCCTTTTAGAAACCTCACTTAGTTTTATGAAACTTTTCTTCAATTGTTGGGAAAATATTTTTCTTTTTCCTAACTCTAGTTGGGATTCAAATTTCTAGATCCATAAAAGAATGTGGTTTGTTTGGGGGATATATGTTTACGTTGAGAGGCATTTCTACAATAGTAGCCAATACTATAATGGAGTGAGTTGTTCAAATTTTATCTTGATATTAACTTTGATGTTCATAATATTGTCACGTGACAATTCATCAATAAATTTGACTTCTATTGAATTGTGACTTAAATGTTTTTTTCTTTTCCCTTTGATAAGTCAACCAAAAAATAGTAATATCTTAGCCATATGGTATTGTTTGGGCCCTTTTTTCTTCAAATTTTTGTGTTGAGATTGACCAAATGGTGCAACTAAATTGATTCTATTTGCAAAAAATCAACGAGAAATCAACATGGGATGTAATGAAGTTATTAATTAATGTGGTATGTGAAAACCTTAAGCTACAAACCTTGAAATTGATATCTATTGATATATTTCATATAGATGTATTTCTTATAATATATTTTTATTTTTTTATTGGTATACTTATAACATACTAGCATAGATATATTAAATGCAATTATCTACAGTACATTAAGAGATATCAATCTCAAGGCACATGTATTTATTATTTTACATCGGTTACATAGGTGCCTTGAGATTGATGTCTCTATGCGTATTATAGATAGATGCATTTAAGATATCTATGCTAGTATCAAGATTATTATCAAATCTTTTAATTTGATGCAATATCAAAGACATCACACAAAGTATATGTAATCATTTAATAGGCATGAAAACAAGTGCAATGCGTTATATCTCTATTATGAATTGTAGTGCTTCAAGGAATGCTTGTAAATTCCTAATAATTTCCTTCTCTAACAGTCACATGAAAGCTTCTTGATTATAATGAATTCTTAAATGGATAGATGTTAGATGGCGATATATAATAAATGGTTGTAGATGCCTAAACTAGATAGGTGCTTGTGTGTTAATACAAAATTATGAAATTCAAATTAGGATCCTATTGGCATGAAAGCCAACATCTAATAGTATAAATGATAACAATACATAATAATGGTTAGATGGGTTGAAGGAGAGAAGGGCTTAGTTAAATACATCCAAACTATGCACTTCACGTTTTTGGTATGTTATGAATGTATAGTCCACATTCTATGCAAAAAAAGGCCATAAATGGTGAGGAATGAGTAGATGAGATGAGGTGACAACTGGATAATACATAAACATGATGCGGGGACCACTAGAAGTCAAAAAAGAATGCCAATAAACTGTACTTTAAATCCAAAATCGGTAAATACACAAAAAATCTCAAAAACATACAATTTAGTAACTAATAAATATTTTTAAACCACTTCTAAGTGTCGCACAGATAAATTTAGAACATTTTTTTTTAATCATTATTGGTTATAAATTTATACTAAAAATAATAATGCTAAAACAAAATTGGACTTAAGGTCTTGGATTATTGGTGAGTTCCAAGTAGTTTGTAATCATGAACCCAAGTTGCATTCCCATTAAGTCTATCGGACACTTTAAATAAGTGGCCATGGGAACACCTTGAGATAAGGGTCAAACTTCTCCATGTAGACCAAGTAGAACACAACAGGGCGTTTTGAATATGGTTTGGTCGGTGGACATTATGGACCCAATCCCACCCCAATATCTTACTCTGAGAAGGTGCTCATCTATCACTCTGGTTCATAACTTTAGTATAATAAAATTGTTTACCATCTAAATTTTAGCCTCAAGGGTTGACTCATTCAACTTCAGCAACAATTTTAGGTTGCTTAAGTCATGGGTTCAAATTCTGCAATCAACCTGCAACATGTGTTGAGGGTTATGTGTATTGCTCCAAATAGAATTGATCAATGACACTCACTTTGTATTAGACATTCACTCTTTGAAACTCTAAATCATTAAGTATTTGTTAATTTCTTCAATTTTAAAAATAAATAATAAAAACAATAAAATTAAATCACTCATAAAATTGATTTATATTAAAATTCTTATGAATATACTTTCTAATTCTTTTAGAACATTACTATTAATATTTGTAAAAAACAATACATTTAAATTGGTTTGGTTAGATGTATTTCTAGCAGGCCCCTAATGTTAGTTTGGTTAGATGAGAAATCTCTACGTGACAAATTAAGGAGAAGGTACATTCCATCAAAAATGGCATGTGCCTGCCTTGACATAAATTCAAAATGGCAATAATCATGCTTTGAATAGATATATCACTCTTGTAGATTTATCTCTTATATTCCACTCCAAACTCCTTAGAGAGATGATATTCCTCGTAAGATCACATGGAACCAATCAAATTCCAATTCTAATGGAATGGGCCTCATCTCATGTGAGGAATAAATGAGTACAATAATTATACCAAAGTCTTCCAAGGAAATATTGTTCCATTCTTCATTTTGTTGACTCCTTTTTAGCGGTACAATTTCAACACTTCTGTGGGCCTTTTCGGCCCACCTCCAACATTCTTGACAAACCTTGTCACCTTCACAATTGTATAAAATTTATAGCCTCAAATATATGTTTAGAATGTTCAACTCACACACACCCTCTCTCTATATATAACGGTTGATTATGGGGTTCTAATCCATGTCAAACTTCCTTCTGAGTGCTCCCACGAATAATGTCATAAAATTTATGGCCTTAAATATATTGTTCGAAAGTATATAATTATTCATATTTCATGATTTGCTCTTTATAAAATTGTTTCCCTTCACAGAATTATTATTATCAATAAGGCATTTTATAGTGGTAGAGATTCTTGTGAAATGTTTGTTTGTGTATTCAACATAAGAAAACAATAAACAAGATTATTTCGTTATAATTTCATGTTGTGTGATATTCCTTTGCAATTTCACAATAACAACTAAAATTATACTATAATCTTTTGAGACATCTTTACTAGGGAGGCTAAGCAAGTAGATTTTATTAGAGTTAACATATCTAGAACACTACTTCCTAGATTGGCTCACTTGATCTCGTCTATTGTTTTAGGTGGCCCAAATTGTGGGATTAAATCCCACAATTTACTCGTGTCATATGTTAAAGGCTTGATGTATGTTATACTCCAAATGAGGTTGATCGTCGAAACTTTGTGTCTCTATGTATTCACTGATCCTTTTAGATTATAAAAAAAATTGAAACACTATATATCATTTATAAAAATATCTTAAAATTTTCTATTAAAAACATTAATATTTTGTTATATAAATAAAAAACAATAACAATTTTGTTCATTGAAAATTTCATAGAGATTAATTGATCTCACTTTTTTCATAAATTTAATATCATAAATGGCCTTAATAGAGGTTCACCACTATGCGATTTTGAAAAAATCTTGTTGAATGACTATTTGTATTGTTGCATCATTCCATTAGAATAATGATAATTGTCTATTGAGTTTATATATTGCTATGAACCAAGTCAACAACAAACTACTTAAAGTTAAAGTTTTTTTTTTTTAATTTGAAATTTACACAAATTAGGTGCACATAATTTTTTAGGCTTAGCTACCAATTTCCATTTCACCAAATTCATTTAAGGCATAATACCAATCTCAATTATAGTCCAACAATATGAATCGTGGTTTAAAAGGTGTTGCCTAGCCATCTACTAAGATACGAATCTCAAAAATTAATTTTTTGAATAATGAAGATTTAAAACTCTTAGTTAAGCAATTCAAGATACACTAAAGATACATATCCTACTTAAAATAATAAAACATGCTATTAAATGTATTTTAATTAAAATATATATATCATAAAATTACATAGGAAAAAGCCAAACATTAAACCACCAAACATATTTATTCTTCAACCAATCAACCATTACGTTAATATAAAAAGACCCATTCAAATTAAGCCTACTAATTAATTTGCACACTTTTTTCAAAATAGTAAAACCTCTATGAATTCATATTATATAATACTCCTTTTTAAATAAAAATGGAATTATCTTACTTTTAAAATAAAAATATTAGATAAAAATGAGTTTCAATGCTGGTCTAGTTTAAATTATGTTTTTAAATATATTTTTTCTCTCCATTATCATATGATTACATATAATATGTCATTATCACTATTAAATTAAGTGATATTTAATAATTTCATTTATAAGTTATAAAACCATAGTACTTATAAATGTTTTGTCTTTTTCTTTTTATTTCTTTCCCTTTTGTGGGTAGTTAGAAGGGTGACTTAAATATCCTATCTATATTGCGGAGAAAAAATTAGAAAGATGCATTAATATATTGATTTTCTTAAACATTTTAAATTATTTTTAATGTTATGGTTCATGCATATATCTTTTCTTGAACATTTTTAAATATTTTTTTAATGTAAAGTTCATGAGGTGATTTTCTTGTGTGCATAATTTTCTTTTGTATCATGGCAAAACTTTTTCCTATTCCAATCACCGTAATTTTTGGTGTTTAGTGGGACTTGGATACCGACAATCAAATCAAAACAACATTGTTTCGGATTATTCAAAATATTTTCGAGCTAACTTCGTAAATCACCGCCACAAATGTTTACGAACGAACATGGGTTGTCCAATATTTTTGGACATTATATGGCCCACTTAATATGAATTGTCCTCTTCATATTTTCTTTCCTAATTATGGTGGAGGTGTTCTTTTAGTGTAGTCTTTCCTCATATTATTATTGAGAACCCATCATCCCTGTTACATGTGCATATGGAGGTTGATATTTGATTGGCAAAGGTGGATATCAAATATACATGTTGGTCAATTTACTTTTGTCAACATGTTCCCAAGTCGTGTCACGTTAGATTTTACGACAAGGTAAGGTTGTCCACGAAAGTACAATGAAAGTGGATTTCTATCTGATGTTATAGTCGATCAAATCCCTATGAGAAAGGTGACCCCATGGACTGCAATGATTGCAGGTATGCACATTACGGGTCTGTTGAAAAGGCCACGAAAGCTTTTAAGAAAATTCCATTGGCGGGCTTAAAGCTCAACCCCAAAACCTTTGTCAGTATATTCACAACCATGACAAGTAAAATCTTTGCAACAGGGTATGGGCATTCTCTAAAGCATAATGGAAAGGGGTTCTTTAGTTGTGTCATTACCAAGTGCCCTGTTAGAAATATGTGTAAACATATAGAAGCATGCATAAGGCCTATGAACTATTTGAAAAAATCTCCCGAAAAAAATGTGGTCATATGGAATATGGTGTTTGCAACGAAAATGATGTTCTTGATAGGTCTATAAGGCCTTACATGGTGTCGTTACCAGGTGCCTTGTTAGAAATATGTTTAAACATATAGAAGCATGCATAAGGCCTATGAACTATTTGAAAAAATCTCCCGAAAAAATGTGGTCATATGGAATATGGTGTTTGCAACGAAAATGATGTTCTTGATAGGTCTATAAGGCCTTACATGGAAGTACTAGTCAAACAATTTTAAGTAAATTCATGGGGTGGTGAATATGTGTACACATGTTTTTCCTTTATATCTTTGCACATGTCCCCTGCATTTCAATGTAGCTCGCCTATACTTTTTAATAATATTTAGAAGTATCAAATTTGTTGTCATCCTTATGGACAATCATTTGTATCATTTATTAATATCAAAGTTTGCAATGACATAATATCTAACTTCTCAAATTCTTTACTGCATGCTTAGCTACGAGAGGATTGATTATGACTTTAGATGCAGTGTCATGGATGGCGATGGTAGACACACGAAAAAATGATAGGGAATGTTAAGAGAAACTTCTAACACAAACGACATCATTCATGCGAACCTAGTTATCAGGCATAGATCTCTAACTCACAAGCGAAGACCATGCTAAGAGTTTTCATGTAGGGGCTTGGGTTGATAACGCGAGACGTGCATAACGATGCCACATCTCATGCAAGCTCAAGAGTGGGTACACCTTCCACCAGTCACACCCCCTTATGGCATCCGAGTTCTGTCACAAAATAACAGATGCCACAAAAAAATGATTTTGTCTACGATTCTCCTCTGTCTATCCCCATCATCATCTCCACTCGTCTCCCTATAATGTTTTCCCTTCATTGCTTCAACTTGAAATTCTTTCACGCCTCCCTTTTGACTTCTCCATTGCACCACTTGGGAGTGATTGCTAGCACTAACAATCACATACGAGTGGTGCAATAGAGATGTTGATAGGGATGTGTTGATGAACTTAAACTTAAAGGATTGAAATATTGTATGAGGAAGATGAGTGCTGACGAAGGGGATTGAGGGTGGAGTCTATGGGTGGGAAAAATGTTAGGGAGGACATATGTGACACTCTTTTTCTTCCGAGTAGACACATATGAACCACACGCTATTTTTGTCAATCGTTTCAAGGAGATAGGGGTTTTGGTGCACATATCGTTGAGGAAATACACTTTGGGGATGTATTAGAAAACAATCCCATATCGATCAATATGTGAAATGTGGATAGTTCTTTTTTACAATGTCAGTATTTTGTTTAGTGGATAGTTAGAGCACACAATAATTTTAAGGGAAATTTCTTGTGCGTGCCATGGGATACTCGATGTTCCACTTGCATATGTCAAGGGGATGTAACATCTCATGTAGAGATGATGTAGTACTTAAAGTTGATAACCACAAAACATGGTAGGTTGGCTAGTTTCACGCCATTTTTATAGACCATTATCTTAGGCCATTATACATGTTTGCGTAGGAAACATCAAATATCACCTGCACGAGTTTTTTGTTTAGATTTGTATTTGGCATTTCCTCATGACCATTCTAGGTTCCTAACACTCACTAAATTTGAAGCATTGTCACGTGTATGATCTTATTCTTGTTATTTTGATTTTTTGGTGTTATTTGGTTTTATAGTATGAGGGAGTGGACAAAGAAGTGAGAGAGGACCAAGTGTATGGGTATTTTGATAAATAGTATAAAGAATTTATTGAAATTAAATGTAGCAACTATTGATTTGTTAAACTTTATTTTCTAATATTATATACATATTTTATTTATCTTGTATAGTTTTCATAACTATTACATTTCGTCAGCTTCACTATTGCTAGAAATGTTATCCTTAAGGTTTGAACTCATGACTCAGTACTGCTCTTAATATTTTCTTGTTTCTCAGTCAAAGACGGATTGTTGCTATAGTCATGGTTTTTATCTTCTATATCTATCAAAACTAAACACACTAATTGTCTATTCATTAAATGGTGTTTTCTAATAATATATGTGTATATAATGATAAGAAACGTAGTTGATTTCAACAACATAGAAATTACAGTTAACAACTGCCATCATTATAGTCCAATAAGTTTCTATAACATATCCTCTGAAGAAATAAATTTGAATATGATTATTCTAATATTATGAACTGTATGCATTTTTCACAAGGGTTTTGGTTATTCATGAGACTTGTTTTCTTTCAAATACGACATTATACAATGACAAATTTGATGATTCAATATTTTTTAATCTATACCATAAATTATATTTCTAATGAATCCTCTCAAATGTGGAATGAGGTGCACACAATATGAGTGGAGTGAAAAGGGACCCAACAAACAAAGTTAGGGGAGATGACCAGTCCAATTGAAATCCTGTAACTGCTCAACTCCCTCCACCGTCTATCGGAGACCACATACATACATAACCCTCAAGAGAATACATTAATGGGAAAGCATATGAATAAGAGATTAAGGAAAAAAAGGAATAATATTAAAATAAGCATGCTGATAATAAATTAATGTATATGTCAACAAACCAATGAAAAAATCAATCAATTTTGTATGTTGGAAAAAATTGATATTATCGGTACTAACACTACACCGTCTTAATTGTTTACCCTTGAATTTTTATTAGAGGCGTGTTTTTTTAGCTTCTTGGGCTATGTAAGAACATTATAAGAATCGTCTTTGGGCTCACCTGATTTTGTTGATTTTGATGAATAAAGAAGCGCAAATATTTTAATGTATTCGACATAGGGTGGATATAAATTTTTCAGTGCAAGGATTGAAAATTTTCTGCTTAGATTATATCTCCAAGGAAGCTACAAATTTGTTGTTACAAGGATTGAGAATTTGATTCTCACCATACATCTCCAAAAATACGACAATGTTTTGGGTTATTTGACAATATAAGGGAACAAGCTCACTAGGGAAAGGTTAATGAATCTTCTCCTTGGAGTAAATTTGAAAGCAAATGTAGCATGTTTGGTAAGAGACACCAACAATATGAATGGAATTAAAGGGGAAAAACTAGCAAAACCAAGGAATATGGTCACCCAATTAAAATCCTTTAACAACTCATCTATCATCTATGATCCTCTTCTTTCTCCTGTTAAGTCACATATGGACTATGTTCCATTTGTGTGGATTGATTGGGGGAGATAGGGGTTGCAAACTACATGAAAGGCATATGAAAAAAGTTATTGACGTGGAGATCAATTATCCATATCTTATATACTGTCATTCTTCCTTCAAACAATAAATGAAAAAATGGAGAATTCATTATTATTGTGGCTACTCATGATACCAGTGTCAATCAAACATTATATCTAGAAGCGTTTAGAGAAATTTTTGATAAAGGAATTGAAATTTTATGGATCTGGGTTTTTTCTATGGGACTTCAAAATGTACAGTGGGATTTTTGGGTAAGTATTGTCTACCCAAAATTTTGATAACAAGAACACTTGGTCAAATTCTTAGGGTAGACGAGAACACAATAGGATAAAGGATCCATTTTTTCCCTTTGATTACATTCCCAACATAGCCTCTTACACATGGAAAAGGTAATAAAAATAGAGTGAATTCAAAGGGTGTTCATATATGCGACGTCAGGGGATACATACAACCAAATTAAAAGCTTCTACCAGCGCAAATCCCTCCTTCATCAAATCCACATATACTATAATGGACTCTAAAAGGATAATATATTTATTTCCATTTTAAAATTTCCATTTGAGTTGAATTTTGATCCAATTAGCCATTATTGGCCTCATGTGCACACTAATATTTAGAGTAAAATTAAATCTTCATTGTAACATTACAAACTTAGATATTAATAATTGATACCAAAAAATGTTTACTGTTAAATATTTCTTAATAACCACCAACCTAAAATGTCTTGTTTTAATAGATTTGTAACTTTGACAGATTACTTTCATTACATTCTTATATAAATTAATAACAAATATCTTATTAAATGCAAAAACCTATAAACATAATGAAAATAGAAAATATTGCAGAACATGAAACATCATATATTAAGAATAATTTTAAACATGTATTGTAAGGGTCTTATCAAATTAGATAACTTCAAATATTATGAATAAACAACAGGTCACATATATAAGAGCATAAGGGACAATTTACTTTGTAACTTTTTGGATTATTGTAATTATATTATTATTTGTTTTAATAACATAAGTGTTAAATTAATATAATGAATTTTTTTAAACAAAATAAAATATTAAAAATACTTAACAACAAAAAAATGGCATATCAAGAATATTTTTTAACACATATTGTAAGGTTCACAAGAAATTTGCCAAATTTAAACATTATTCATAAAATATAGGTTGCATATGTAGGAATGCATGTGACATTAACTCTTAACACACAACTAATAAAAACATTGTGTCAACGTTGCAGAAGTGAAAATGCCATAGCAATATTAAAAAAATCAAATCTTGAGAGTTTTTTCAAATATTAAGAAGGAAAACAGGTATAAAAATATTTAACCCCCAAAAAATTACATAAGTATTGTTAACCCATTAAATATTTAATGATTTTTTAAAAACTTATATATGATATTTTTCACCGACACTCTAGACCACCATCTTACATTCCTCAAGCCAAAAACTATCTTGTTTCAAAATCCACCACACCAAAATCCTCAAAAAAATACTCCATCTATTATTTTACTATGCAATTCATAAAAAAATAATATTTTCACAAAACAAAATAGATAAAATCTATTTATTTCGTTGGAATAATGGTTTGAAGCCCTTTTCCTTCCCTCAGAGGCAATGAACCTCTTTACTTGTAACTACTTAGGAAAATACCAAATCCACAGGTCGTGCATAAGTTATTAGGAAAATGACGATAAATAATATTAAACAAAACTTTGATATCCACCATGTTGTCACCCTCAAAATTCCCCTCATTTTTAAAGTCAAGTTTCGAAAGTTTTGAGTTGGTACCTTGGAGAGATGTTTGAGCAGAGTGAGAAGTCTGGAGAGATAGAAAACATTCATGCTTTGAAGATGTTGGTGCTCATTTGCAATCTCGCCCTGTTAATTTAAAATCTTGAAGTCTACATGGTTTGATAAACTTTCTATCTTCCCATCCGGATGCTTGAAAATTGTTTCCTCTATTCAAATGAAATTTTCAAATCCTTTTTCTATGGCCATGGACTGCATCAATCCTGGTATTGTTTACAATTCTTCTTTCCACGAGGAGTAATTTTTTTTTTGGGCAGAAAAGAGACAGAGCCAGCCATTTAAACAGCTAAGTATAAGGGTCGGCGGAAGTATCCATGTGTCTCATCAACACAATTTCAAAGGCGCGACCCAAAGAAAAACCCCCAAACATATGTCAGCTCGCCACATGGTCAGAGTAAAAAAGAAGATAGATTCACCCGTTGAAGAGTCCTGGACCAGCGAAAGGAGCCACGCATCAGCTCGGCAACCTTTCAGGGGGCGAATCCAAATCGGAGAATCAAATGAGCACCAAATCTCCATGTGTCTAGGGTCCAACAGAAGTCAAGTGGGCAGAAGACCCGAATCAGCTAAGTATAAGAGGGTCAGCGGAAGCCTCCATGTGCCTCATCGGTGCAACTTCAGAAGTGAGACCCAAGGGACAGACCCTAAACAATTGTCATTCCTCCACATGGTCAGAGCCTTAAAAAAATTAAGCCAACTATTGAATCGGCTAAGGAAAGGAGAACCAGTGGAAAGCCCCACGTGTCCCTTTAGCGCTCTTTCAAGGGGAGAATCCAAAATCAGGTCCCAAAAATGCATCAGCTCTCCACGTGTCCAATCAGCGCACCTCTAAAGGTCAGGTCCAAACAGAGTCTCCAAATGAGACGGAAGCCTCCACGTGTCCAGAGTCAGACATAATGCCTTCGCCAAATAGAGGGACTTAGTGAAAACAAAAAAAATACTGAACATGCCCGCAAAGGGACACGTGGTCATGTTTCAAGCGGTGGCGGAAAGGCAGGCCCTTGTTGTGTTTTTGATGCTTTGAAATGTCAAAAGTGGGAAGGCAGGTTTTCGGGACACTTTAGGAATTTTACCTTTGTTTCCAAAAGGGCGTAAAGTTATAAAGTGACTCGTGGCCCCGTTCATGCCAAGGGATAAAGTCAAATGTTGAGCCCGCATCAAAAGTCAAAGTGGGGAGGCGGGTTGACGGAGAACTTTGAGTTTTTGAGCCTTTCTTTGAAAAGAGTTAAAATTGTAAAAGCAAGCCGTGACTCCGTCACCACTCAAGTAAAGCCATGTGTCAAGACTATATCAGAAGTAGATGGGCAGACCAAAATGTCTAAAATGCACAATATTTATAAAAATTATAAAATGCAAAAGGTGCCCCTAGGCCCACTTTAGAAAATCTCTACCACATGGATGAATCAAATTCAAAGTTTGCAGAAGTAGAATGAACGGTTGTGATATGATGCATCTGGTTTTGTCGCCAGGTGGAAACAGCCGAGGCGTTAGAGAAGTTCAGACATCAGTTTCATAATTTTTTTGAAACCGAATGTAACCATTTTTTAGGATTATTTAATGGCTTCTCCATGTCATTATGTGGGTTGGATCCTGGTACTTTGTAGATGTAATAGATTTGAAAGTAATCAATACATAATTTTTTCCCTTTCTTCCTCTGCTATTCCTTCTTTCCTTGTCTGAAATTCGTGAATCATTAATCTTTTATGATAAGAAACTTTGCGTTCTTGTTTATATGATTTCTAGAACTTTGCATCTTTGGAATTATATCTATTATGAAAGTGAATGATTCTATTGTGCATCTCCCTGGCTCAATACATATGAGGTTATACTCTGCTATCTATATTTCCTGAAAATATTTTTATGTTCTTCCTCTCTCATCTCCTTAGTTCTTCTATTCTTTCGTATTGATGATCTTTGGGCATAAAACGTTTCAAAGTATCAAGAATCCACACTTTGAAAGTTGTACATTTGTATATAAGCTTTGCTTCTTGCTTTCAATAAGGGAACCTCTCCCATTAAATAGGAAGGACTTTATGTCCCCTGACTATAGTTTGTTAAAGTATCATTTTAAAAACCCAACAGTTTTTGGTGACTCTGCTGGGGATTTCATTTCAAATGTATCCCTGTCTAAAAGAACAACTTCAAGATCATTTTAGATCTGGTGACTCTAGGATATACTTGTGGTAAAAAGGTTCCCGGAATAGAAGATTCCCATTTTCAACTTCTGGAACAAAAAAACTTTTCTCTTCTTCCAGCAAGAAGGAACAGAGGAACTCGTTCTACAAGCACACCTCTTGTTAAAGATACAAATTCCAAGAATAGCATTCCTCAAGAACAACTCAATCCTAATCTTCGTGCTTTGATACCTACTGGTGTTTCATTTCCCCTTCAATCAATTTTTCCAAAGATGGCAGCCCCTTTTCCTTAGGGACAACAGTTTGGGCCTCTTTCTCGCCTCTTTCTCTTCCTCATTCATTACATGAGTTACCTAGGGGTAACAAGAAATTTTTTCCCAAATTTTGGGGTGATGGGAAGGTTCATCTAGATGAACAAATTGCAGCCTTCTTTGTTGAATGTGGGATTCTTGGGGTTGAACATGAATATGTCTCCTTCAGGATTTTTGTGGAGACATTGTAGAATAATGCTGCTGATTGGTTTTATCATCTTCCTGTTGGGTCGATCACTAATTGGAATACCATGAAAACTTAGTTTGAGAAGAGTTTCAAGCTTGCTGAAGATGTGCATGCTCTATTATCTCATATCTCTCATATCAAGAAGGAACCATTCAAGACCATGAGAGAATTTGTGGTCAAATTCAACAAGCTAATTCATAAAATTCCACATAACACTTGTCTAGTGGATCAAATCCAAAAATGCTTCTTCCTCAATGCTTAGTTACCTGAAGTAAGATATGCACTAATTAGATCTAACCTTGTAACTTTGGATGCTGATCAACATTTGGCTATCAGTGTTAAGGATGATTTAATCATGTCTGGTAAACTGAAAAGAGAATCCTCCAAATCTAAAGCATCTTCTTCTTTCTCTTCCCCTGGAGCCAACTCTGAGCAATTAGTATAGAAGCTTGCAAATGATCTGATTGCTATCAAGAAACAATTGGCTCAACATACTCCTTACCAAGACATCCCAAGGAAGAATTTTTAGCCCAGGAACCATTTTCCTTCTTCTCAAACCAGATTGGTTATTGAAGGCCCACCCATCAAGGTTCCAGTCAATGCAACTTTTAAAGTTCAGGAACCTGATGATGAGGAGTTTAGTGAACCCTATAAAGAACCAGAAGAGGAGGTTGATGAAGAACTGGAGGAGATTGGTGGATCTCAAGTTCATTTGCTCACCATTGAAGGTATGGATAATGAAGATGGATATGATGAAAGAGTGGAAGATATGAATAGTGATTCATATAATGTCATGACTCGAGAGCAAACAAATAGAAAAGAAAAAGTGGTACAGCCTGCTAAGAAATCTAAGGAGTTTCCTATAACTATTCTAGTGGTTACAAGAAGAGGAGCTCCTATTCCCACTGCCTCCACACAAAAAGGTGAGTAATGATAATCCTCCTTCTACTTTTGTTTCCAAAACTTCTTGTTCTTCAAATCCTAAAACTTATAAATCAAAAGTCTCTCAACTTCTTAGCAATGATTCCCCATCCACCTCTGGATTTTTTGATATCATTGATCACCTCAAAAAGACCAAAATCTGAATTTCAAAGGCAGAGTTTTACCAAACCCATCCAAAAGCCTTTGCTAAAATGGTAAAAAATTTCAATTCCAAATCCAAAGCTTCATCCAATACTTCTAAAGGTATTTTTCCTACTCCCTCTTCCTCACCTCAAAAAATCCTTATGGCTGCAGTCACTTCCCCTAATGAGAAAATTAAACCATTCTTTGTGACTTTCCTCATAGCTGGCCATAAACTCAGTAATTTTGTTATAGACTCAGGAGCATAAAACAATGTAATACCTGCAAAAGTAGCTCATGCTTTGAGCCTGACTCTAACGCGCGCCTTTGGTTCTTGCTATTCCATGGAGGGTAGAAAAGTGCCTTTGGTTGGAAGAATTAAAGATGCACAAGTAACTTTTGCTATTTTTCCAGAGAAAAGGGTCTTAGCAACTATTTTGGTAGCTAATATTCCTCCCTCATATGGGATGTTACTGAGTAGAAATTTCTGTAAGGAGGTAGGAGGTGAAATTCAGATGGATTGGTCGCATTCTTTGATCCCAGTCAATGGAAAAATGAAGAAGCTGCTACCTAAGAAACAGATTGAGTACATTGTGCAAAAGACTGATGATCCAAAAGCACAGATACTCTATGAAGATATAGGGCATGGTAACTACATGATCATGTCACAAGATGAGGTAAAAATTACTAAGGGAGTGATCCATGATCCCAATGGAATTTGGACTCTGGAATTTGATGAAAGTTCTTCTTTAGATGGTTCTGGAGTTGGAGTGGTGTTGATCTCACCAGAAGGGAAGATTCATCCTTTTTCATTCAAGATTTTTTTTGAAAATACAAACAATACAGCTGAATATGAGGCACTCATACTTGGATTGAACATGGCAAAAGAAATGGGAGTGAAGAATCTTTGTGCTCGTGGTGATACAGAGCTGATTGTGAAAAAAGTTAGAGATATTTTTCAACTGAAGAATAGGATACTGAAGCATTAAAGAAATCTTGTCTAGGATTCCATTGAGTTTCTTGATGCTTTCTCCATTGAAGTTGTGACAAGAGAAAGGAACACTAGAGCTGATTCTCGAGTTGTCTCAGGCTCTTTATTGATTCCTCACCTAGATTTCTCTCAGGAGAAATTCACCATTGAAATGATTCATAGGCCCAGTGTACCAGATAATGCAAATAACTGGCATGTTTTCAATGATGACCAAAATTTGATCTCTTTCTTAGAGCTTAAGGACAACTTCAACCAATTATATTTTGAAGGAAGTGAGACCTTTCCTAGAGAGTGTGTATCCTCTAATGAAGGAGATATCAAGGAATAGATGGATCAAGATGGTTGCATTAAATTTAAAGGTAACAAGATCCCTAAAGGGCTGGTGAGTTTGCAAGATCTGTTTGATAATCATGATAGGTACATTAAGTATAAAGCTTCCCAAGGAGCTCGGTAGTCTGCTGAATGTGAAAAGGTTAATATTGGGAGTATTGATGAATCCAAGATGGTGAACATTGGAAACTGATACACTCAAGAGGAGAAGAAGAAGGTAGTAAATCTACTAAAAAGGTATGTTGATGTTCTTGCCTATTCGTATGATGATCTCAAGGCTTTCCAGCCAAAGGAGATGCATCATTTTATCCTCTGAAACCTGAGATCAAATTGTTTAAGAAGAAACAAAGGAAATACAATCCCAAGGTTATTGGCACTATTTTTCAAGAGATCCAGAAGTTACTAAAAGCAAAGATCATTTTCCCTATACATCATTCAACATGGATTGCCAACATTGTGCCTATCAGAAAGAAAAATGGTGAGATTCGCATCTGTGTGGATTTTAGGAATTTGAGTCAGGCCTCTTTGAAGGAAAACTACCCTCTCCCCATGATGGATCAATTTTTGCAAGATGTCATAGGATATGAGATGTTGTCTATGCTTGATAGATTCTCTAGGTACAATCTAGTGCAAGTCAGTACCCCATATCAACAAAAAACTGCTTTTACTACTCCTTAGGGCACCTTTGCCTACAAGAGGATGCCTTTTTTTCTTATCAGTGTTGGTGCCACCTTCTAGAGGGAAATGGATTTAGCTTTTGGCAATCTAAAGGGAAAGTTAATTGTTATGTACCTTGATGATTTGACCATTTTCTCCAAAACAAGGGCAAATCACTTTCAACATCTTGAAGCAGTCCTCTAGAAATGCAGAGAACATGGAGTGTCTCTTAATCCTAAGAAGTCTATCTTTTGTGTTACTGCAAGAAATTTGTTGGGGAATATTGTCTCCAAAGGAGTCAATATATATCCAGAAAGAGTTCAAGAAAATCAACAGATTCCTCTTCCCACAAGAAAAAAGGGTGTTCACTCTTTCTTTGGTAAGATAAACTTCCTGAGGAGATTCATTCCTTATTTTTTAGAACTGAATATGAGCATTTCCCACATGATGAAAGGAAAGAAAAACTTTTGTTAGACTTTCGAAGGTAAAGAAGCATTTGAAGGTATCAAAAAAGCCATTGCTAATACTCCCATCTTAGCATGTCCTGATTTTAGCAAGGATTTTATCATCTATTGCTATGCTACAGAGAATACCTTGGATGTTGTGCTAACTCAGAAGAATTCTGAGGATCATGAACTTCCAATTTACTTCATGAGTTATGTTCTAAAAGCTCATGAATTGAAATATACTATGATGGAGAAACATATTTTTGCAGTGGTCAAAGCTGTCAAGCAGTTTCATTTTTATATTCTTAATTCTCACTCTGTTGTGCTTGTACCTGATACAACCATCAAGTCCTATTCTTACACAACAGGAGTTTGGAACTAAGAGATGTAATTGGGTAGCAAAAGTCCAAGAATATGATCTTGATATCAACACAACTAAGATAGTCCAGGGTAAGGGCTTATGTGAGCTTATTACTGAAGGAGTTGATGCAGAATTATCCAAAGAAGCAGTTGATGTTCCTGTTGTCCTCTTCCTCAGTTTAACAGATGAATGGTATGCTGATATTACACATTTTCTTACTTATGGAGAGTGTCCATCCCACTTGAGTGACTAAGGAAAAGAGAGCTATTAAGTTAAGATATGCACAGTATGTATTATGGGAGCATGCTTTGTTCAAGCGAGGCATAGATGAAAGATTCTTGAAGTGTGTAGACAAAGAGAAAAAAAAATAAGTTGTTCTCAGCTTTCCATGATCAAGCTTGTAGGAGGGCATTTCTCTTCTGCTGTCACTACCCATAAAATCCTTCATGTTGGGTATTATTGGCCTACATTATGTAGAGATACATCAAAATGGGTAGGTAAGTGTGAAGCCTATCAAAATGTTTGTTGGGATACCTAAGTTGGTTGCTTTGCCACTAAAGCCAGTGGTGATTGATGAGCCTTTTCAACAGTGGGGATTGGATTTCATTAGAACTCTTAATCCACCATCCAATGTTGGGCATACTCACATGATAACTACTATAGATTACTTCACAAAGTGGGTATAGGCTATTCCAGTCAAAATCACTACTTCTGAGGTGGTGTGTGATTTCATCAAAGAGAACATCTTGATAAGGTTTGGGGGTACCAAACAAGATTGTAACTGATAATGCTTCTAATTTTTTCTTCTTCTGAGATGATGGATTTCTACTATGGTTATGGAATTTCCCTTGCTCATTCTTCAGACAACTACCCCTAAGGGAATGGAGACCAGTAAGAATCAACAAATAAGAATTTGGTAACCATCATTCGGAAGATTTTCAATTACTCCTAGAGGAATTGGCAAAAGAAACTTTATGATGCTCTCTAAAAAGATAGAATTACACCCAAAAGAGCAATTAGAATGTCTCCATTTCAAGTGGTGTATGGTGTTGAAGCTCAGCTGCCAGTAATAGTGGAATTACCAGCCTTGCACTTAATGAAGGCTATTGAAGATTCAAGTTTTAACAGCTCCTTGGAAAAGAGGATCATGTATCTCCAGAAGCTGGATGAAAATAGGTTGCAAGTTTTTGATAGAATCTCAGGTCATCAACTAAAGGTGAAAGCTTTATTTGATAAGAAAGCTAGACCCAAAGATTTTCAAGTGGGAGACAGTTGTTCTGTTGTGGTACAAAAGACATAAACCTCAAGGAATGCCATAGTAATTTTGATTCTCTTTGGCTTGGTCCTTTCAAAATCAGGAACTTTGTCTGGAGAAAACTCTTTCTATTTGGATTATATGGATGGATCTCCTCTCCTACTTCCTTATAGTGGGCAGTATTTGAAATTGTTCAAGTCCTAGGTGACTAGGCTATTCCTTATGTATATTGTGTACAGTGTTTTAGATTTTTGGTCGTTCCTTTGTGTTTTATTTTTGGTCTTTCCATTTTGGTTTGTTTCTTTTCCTGTTGCTTGTGTGTTGTCTTCTGTATTGGTTTTTCCTTTGAATCTATTATTGCCCAATGGATAAGGCACTAGTCTACTTTCCCTAGAGTTTTTCTATGGTTCTTGATCTTTCCTCATTCCTCTGTCCTAGCCAAGTCATCCCTAGAAAGAGCCAATTGTTGTCACCCTCAAAATTCCCCTCATTTTTCAAGTCAAGTTTTGAGAAGTTTTGAGTTAGTGCCTTGGAGAAATTCGTGCTTTAATGTCTTGGGTGCTCATTTTTAATCTCGTCCTTTAGAGATTGAAAATTCTTTTGTCTTCGCAGTTCGAAGTACTTTCTATTTCCCCATTTGGATGAGTGAAAATCATTTTCTTTCATTTCGAATGTCATTATCAATCCTTGCCCTTTGGCTATGGATCACGTCGAGCCTAGTATTGTTTGTAGTTTTCCCATTCCATGGATGAACAATTTGAAAATTCGGGTGTATCTTCCATTTGAATCAATTTGTTCCCAAACATCCACGGGTAGGTGGAAATCTATGATTGGCGTGTAACACAGTGGTAGCGGATGGCACCATGTTCCTCATCAGCACAAATTCAAGAGGTGTGGCCCAAAGAGACACCCCAAACTTACGTCAGCTCACCACATGATCAGAGTCAAAAAGGGACAGATTCGGCCGTTGAATCGGCTAAGGATAAAATGAGACAATGGAAGCCTCCATGTGTTTCAATGACGGCATAATTTCCAAGGCGTAGGGACCCAAGGGATAGTCCCCAAATGATGCACCAGGCTTTCCACATGGTCCCAGCTCTCAAAAAGAAGACAGAACGTAGGCCGTTGAATCAGTCTAAGTATGGAAGGGCCAGCAGATAGCGCACACATTAGTCATCAGCGCACCCTTTCAAGGGTCGAAGCCAAAGGCAGAGTTCCCCAAACTTATGCCTTAGCCCTCCACGTGTCCCAGGGTCTAATAGAAGTCAAGTGGACAGAGTCGTGCCGTTTAATCAACTAAGTATAAGAGGGTTGGCGGAATCCTCCACGTGCCTCATCAGTGCAACTTCAAAAGTGAAGACCCAAGGTACAGACCCCAAATGAGTGTCAGCCCTCCACGTGGTTCAAAGCCTCAAAAAGTTAAATTGGTCATTGAATCACCTAAGGAAAGGAGAACTAGTAGAAAGCCCCATGTGTCCCTTTGATGCTCTTTCAGGGGGTGAATCCAAAGGTAGATCCCAAACATGCGCCATCTCTCCACATGCCTCATCGGTGCACCTCCAAAGGTCAGGTCTAAATAGAGTCTCCAAATGAGTGGGAAGCCTCCACATGTCCAAGGTCCAGCAAAAGGGACATAATGGCCATGTTGCCAAGCGGATAGGCGGGCCCTTTTTGTGTTTTGATGCTTTGAAAAGTTGAACATGCCCACAAAGGGAAAGCCCTTTTTATGTTTTGCCATACTTTAAAAATGGTCAAAGCGGAAAGGTGGGCCCTTTTTATGTTTTTGATGCTTCGAAAATTTCAATAGTGGGAGAGGCGGGCTGTCGGAGTGACTTTGGGAATTTTGGTTTTATTTCCAAAAGGGCGTAAAGTTATAAAGTGACCCGCAGCCCCACTCATGCCAAGGGATAAAGTAAAATGTTAAGCCCACATCGAAAGTCAAAGCAGGGAGGCAGATTGGCAAAGCACTTTGCAGTTTTTGAGCCTTTGTTGAAAAGAGTTTAAATTGTAAAAGTGATTTGCGACTCCATCCCCACTCAAGTAAATCCACGTGTCAAGCCCGTATCATAAAAACGTATGGGCAGGACCAAAATTTCTAAAATGCACAATCTCTATAAAAAATATAAAATGCAAAAGGTGCCCCTAGTCTCACTTCAGCAAATCTCTCCCATGTGGATGGCTCAAATTCAAAGTTTGTACCAAAGTAGGATGAATGGACTGCGATTTAATGCATCTGGTTTTTACGCACTAGGTATGGAAATGGTTGATGTCATTGGAGAATTTTTAGACGTCGGTTTCTTGAATCATTTTTATCATTTTTTTTGTAACCAAATGTAACCATTCTTGGAAGGATTATTTAATGGCTTCTCCACACCATTGTTGTGGGTGGGTTCCTGGTACTCTGTATATGTAGTAGATTCGAAAGTAATCAATACAGAAGTTTTTCCCTTTCTTCCTCTGCTTTTTCTTCTTTCCTTGTTTGAATTTGTGAATCATTAATATTTTATGATAAGAAACTTTGTGTTCTTGTTTATATGATTTATGGAACTTTGTGTCTGTGGAATTAATATCTGTTATGAAAGTGAATGATTCTACTCTTGCATCTCCCTGGCTCAATACGTATAAGATTATACTCTGCTATATATATATTTCTTGAAAGTATTATCATGTTCTTCCTCTCTCATCTCCTTATTTCTTCTATTATTTCGTATTGATGGTCTTTGGGCATAAAATGTTTCAAAGTATCAAGAATCCACACTTTGAAAGTTGTACATTTGTATATAAGCTTTGCGGCTTTCTTTCAATAAGGGAACCTCTCCCATTAAAGAGGAGGGACTTGTTGTCCCCTGACTATAGTTTGTTAAAGTATCATTTTAAAAACCCAACACACCATAAATATAAGAAGGATTATAGTTTATGATTGTACAAAAAATTAGAAATAATTAAACCATAGATTGCATGAGTAACAATGAAAGTAGATATGCCATAACCCATAATAATGAACACAAAACATAGGATTTAATTAGGAAAACCTTTCATAAAAAACCCACTGAAAATATCACTTATCTTTGTTAGGAATTGAATTTCTCCCAGCACTTCCACTATTTCCACATATCCCCAACAATTACACCTTATCAAATGAATTACAAATTGTAAAAAAAATTCATTTAATGCAGAGTACTAGCTCACATATTTCGCATTCATGTTTCTCGATTATGCTCACATATAGCTCTCATCATTCATCATCTCTCATAACAATATCAAATGATATCACCTTGTTTTATACAAGATGAGTGATTGGTTTTACCACTTCACTCTTATAATTGAAAATTTTAATTATCAACCGCCTTACACTATTTGGCATGGGGATCCAACACATTTTTTTAAACATAAGTTATACCACAAAGTTCTTAGTATTTAATGGGTTTTTGATTAAGTGGTTTCTAGCTTGATATTACAAACCTGACACTCCGCCTTAATATTAAGTAGGGAAACATGTCAAGTCACCTTTTTATACAAAAGGAATTATAATCCATAAACCATCTAAGCGATTTAGGATATCATGTAAACACATAAAAAAATATTCCCAAAACACATGCCAAGTCACCTTTTTATACAAAACGAATTACAATCCATAAATCATCGAAGTGATTTAGAATAACATGTACAAAATCTCTTTATCCCGCATATTTTTATCAAGCCATAATACACAACTTTAGTATTTTGAGGGTTTTAAGAAAAACACGTCGCGGTAAAAATATTTAGTGTTTCATGGATTTTTAAAAATATGTGGTACAAGGCTTAGTATTTTGCAAATTTTAAAAAGGTCACAACACAAAGCTTAGTGTTCTACAGTTTTTGAAAAAACATGCCATGGTACAAAACTTTTAGTGCTTCGATGATTTTGGAAATGCCACGGTACATTGCATAGTGTTCCTTGAGGTTTAAAAAATAGAAACTCTACGATACACTGGAACACAAAAAAATTCTCAAGATAAAGTGATAAAGTACAAATTCTTACATAAGATTATGGAGTATTTTATAAAACAATAATATATGATATCTAATGCTTCATTGGGTATTACAAGTAAATTCACATGAAGTTATTATTTACTTAAACAAAATGGAAATAGTATTGGGAGATAACTAGCCGATAAGAGGTGGAATCGACATGCTCATTCCCCCTCGAGGGAAATTGTAAAGTGCCAAATTCTCACCTAATTCAAAGGTGGAAATCAACATCATCCATATGATCATTTGAGCCAAATTCTAATAAGCCTAACATGACATGAAATTTGCAAAACACAATGGTTTTGTAAAACTATTTGCTACTTAATCTTCAATTGAAGAAAACTTGAGATCAATGTTACCATTTAGAATATTCTCCCAAATAAAGTGCATATGTATTTCAATATGCATTATTATTTGATGTTTAACTAGTTATTTGCAAGAACAATACAACTTTGGCTATCACATAGAAGAAGAGTACTTCATTTTATGCCCATATGAATTTCATTCAACAATCTAATTTCAACAACATAGCTTCCTTTGTTGCTTGCATAATACTTGTATCCTTTGCTCCAGTAGAAGAGATACATATCAATTGGTTGCTTCTTACTACTCTAAGTGATTTCACCTACACCCAACTTGAAAACATATCCAAAAGTAGATTTTCTATCCACAATATCACCAACGTGGTCAAAATCATAATAACTACATAAATTTAAATCATTAATAGAAGAATAATAAAAAACATAATTGATTACACCTTTGATATACCTTAAAATTCCTTTTTCCATTTTCCAACGGTCCTCATAAGGATCTTTCATGAATTTAGAAAAAATTCCAACTGCATAGGATATATCAGGCATAGTGATAGTTTAATAAATCAAACTACCAATACATTGTTTATATAGAGTAGGATTAAATTTATCATATGTAGGTGTTGGATCTATTTTAACAGTAACTTACATAGGAATAGGAACATATTTACAATCAACCATGTTAAATATTTTAATAAGATTATAATCATATTGTTCTTGGGATTGTCATCACCAATCCAGCACTATGATAATTCTTCAACGGGAACTCCTCGTGCTATGATTATTTACTAATGCACAACTTTTAGTCTGGTGGATGAAATCTAGAAACACAACAACAAACATAACACAAGAATACCATAGAATATGATAAGAAGGAATGATGATAAACCTGAAATATTCAGTGTAAATTATAATATTAACATGAAATTATTACAATCTCACCCATGAGGTACTTCAAGTGTTACTGACTTTCACTTGCCTTCCACCAATAACTATGGGAGAAACTTTCACAATTACATCTCTTAATGGCTTCTTTAACACACCTTCAAAATGATGGCTTCGTTTACACACTTACTCATACAATATTTCTCACTACTTCCTTCTATGCTAAATGAGGGGGGGTGGCCTCTTTATTTATAGAACTTCCAGGCTTATCCATCTTATCTCTAAGATAGGATAAGAAATCCACTCTAACGAATCATATTCCATACCTTAACTCTTATCTGTACATGTAAGCTTATCTTTTAAGATAAGATAAACCTTATCATTTCACATGGGTTCCACATTTTTAAACTTTTTACAAATAAAATACACAAAATATTTATGACCTCACTCCTTGTCCTTATTACTAATATAATATTTCTAATTCCTAATCTTGTAGACCCTACTTCTCTACTTACCCCAACTTTGACATTTTAACATTACTGGACCACTTACGACAAATATTTACTTTTTACCACAACATTTCTGTTATACTTTTGACTATTACCATACTATAAATTATTGGTGGTGTCATAATGGCAGTGTTGTTATCTTCTATCGGATGCTACTACTAATTATAATTAACAACATCCTCTTCCTAATACATACATTAATGAAATATAAATTATACGGAGGAAAACTTTAGTGTCGACATCTACCCCGGGGCCAAGTATTCTACATCCGTCCTCGAAAAAGACTATGGTGGTGCAGGGAGAAGACCCCAAAGCCAGAAAGAACCACCATCTGAGGAAGAATCATATGTAATGAGGAGTGAAAACCACATTCCTCCAGTCGGTACCAGTACCATCCTTCATGCCAAAGAAGAGGAAACTATTTTGAATAAGTGGCCCCCATCCATTTTGGAAGACAAAAGGATCTGAGCTTCTTTTTTTGTATTTAGAATCATGAATATTAGAGAAGAGGAGCTTGAGGTAAATCATGAATTGATTGATGTGCAATGAATCTGAAGAAGATGATGGAGGAGGAGGTTAAGAACGAGTTCATTTTCTTCATGTGTAGGAAGAGAACCTAGGAGGATGAAGGTCCCTTATTTCCTCGAGAAAGGAGTGACGAGGATAGTACCAACCATTCTTTTACTGAATCACTTTCATGCCAAGATCATGGAGGATGAAGTAAATGAGACTCTGACAAGGGAGGAATATCAAACTCAACATTGAAGACCTTTGGATCGATGCCATAGAGTTGGAGTGACAATGGTGAGTATCCTATTGTTAGACGAGTTTAAGGAAGTTGCCCAGAGAAAGAAGCCACAATAGCTACATGAATCCTTTTATCCCACATTAACGGTAACTGTGTACCAAGGCGTGCATCTTTTGCTAGGAAGTAAACACATACACAAGGAGGATTTGTTCATTCCACCTGGGTCCATGTTGATGACTTGGCTTGTATGTTGTTTACTTCCTGTGCGTTACTAGAAAACTTATTGACTAGGGCTTACTAAGGAACTCATAGTAATGGAAGTGGCTTCCTCGAAATGTTAGGGTGGATAATCGAGGACAAGGACCAAATTCTGGTGACAATGCATTCATTTATGAACCTTCCCACCTTGACAGCCATAGAATTCAAAGTAATGGCCATGGGCTGGTGATGACACTACCTGGTTAAATAATCTGTGGAAAACCCCATTATACTTATGTGTAACAACTGTCAAATGAGCAAGTGTGCAACGTGGACTCAACAAGGTCTATTCCCCACTTTTCAAAGGGAGGTGAAAGAATAGGGCATCTTTGGAGCTAAGTGATATGTCTTACGGTTACCATATGTTTGACCTAATGGAGCAAAAGTCTTAGGAATAATTATAACTAATATATAACAAGAGTGGCCTCAACCTTGAAAAATTGCATCCAAGATGCTTCAGTTGCTACTGAGAATTGTCCAGAAGAAAAAGTGCCAAGGTGCGTGACATGTCACAAGAAGGTGGAGCTCATTTCAAATGCAACTCCATCCCTTGAAGCACCCATAACCTTAACCCTGCCATCTTGTAAAAGTCCATCAAGTTCTATCCTTGAAATAATACTCCATGGAGGACTTGAATATGGATGACTCACCATGGAATAGGCATCTTCCTGGCCTTAGAGTCTACTAAAGCATTGGTACCATTAGCACACTTGGAATTCAGGAAGATAATTCTAAATATCTATGTATTCACTAGGGATTGTGTCAAGGGATAACAATGTTGTATCTGGAAATCATTGTCATCACAAGATAGCAAGGGTAAACCATTATGACCATTGAGAGAGTAAGACAAGGTGACATTGCATGCTTCTTTCCTAGCCTATGAAAAAGAGGAGATTGAAGGATTCTTAGGGAGAAAGATTATCCATCTTGCTATCCTAAATGATGGGTTAGAGCTTATTTATAATAGATCTTAGAGCCTGAGGGTGAAAAATAAATCATAAGCTATTGAGATCTTACGGGGATCAATCAAGTAATTCCTAAGGAGCTATACCTGGTAATCACAAGGAGGATAGCTAGATGCCTCTTTGGAAGATACAGGGTAATTTAACTTAGCATTACTCATTGTGGAGACCTTCTCCACACAAGGGGACTAGATGTTCATTCCCATTTTGATGATTTTGGCTAAGACTACATTTCTCGATAATGCTGCATTTCCAGAAGGCATCAGTGTACACAATGAATGGATTGCTCCAATTTAGATTCTTTAGAATAGGTGAAGACACCAAGGCTTCCTTCAGTTGTTCAAAATCATTCCCTTTATTCATTTACCTAAGGAAAAAAATTTCCTTATTTCCCTTTTTCTTCATTATTCTTTTCTCAATTCAAGGCCTTACAATTGTTTTTTATTCTTAGACGGGGTTTTTTATAGAGAATAGGTGACAACTCTTTGATTTTTGAAACTTTATCAAGATCAGTACCAATACCATCTCTGGATACAACATGCCCTAACAAAACACCTTTAGAACATCCAAAGACACACTTTGTAGGGTTTAGTGAGGCTTGTGATTCATCTAACCTTTGAAATTATGTCTCCATCTGGTGCAGGTGGTCCATCTTGCTCCCATAGATGCATAAATCATCTAGAAATACTCTGATGAAGTTCCCAATGTAGGGTTCGAACACCCTATTCATAAAACGCTGGAACGTTTCCTGAGCATTACACAACCCAAAAGGCATAACTCTATAAGCAAACATTCCCCAAGGAGTGGTGAATGTGGTCTTCAGCTGATCTTTCTCTACTATACGAGCTTGGTTGTATCCGTTATACCCATCAGCAAAACTATAGCACTCCTGGCCAACTACTTTATCCAAGATCTGATCTGAGAATGGAAGAGGGTAATGATCCTTCTTTGTTTCCTTATTGAGCTTCCTATAATCAACACAAATGTGTAGCTTCCCATTATTTTTTATCGAGATCAAAATGGGAGAAACCCATTCTGAATTCTCCACAAAAAATATGAATCATGCATCAAGCAAATTATCTATTTCTTCTTTTACAGTCTTAGAAAAATTAGGATTCATTCTATATGACATTTTCTTTATGGGCTTAGCACCATCTACCAGCTCAATAGAATGTTCTACCCAACTTACTTGATGGAGTTCCTTGTAATCAAAAGTGAATAGGTGTATGTGCCTTCGAAAGAGTTGGAGTTAGCATTCCTTCTCACTCTCCATCACAACATCACCAATCTTTATTTGTTGGAGACGATCATCAATTTCTTCTTTAGATAATTTTATGGGTTCATGAGTCAGTGTGGCTATAAAGATATCCATGACCGAAATATCAACCTTGCTTTCTTTATCTTCTGTGTCCACTTCACTGGTACTAGAGTAATCAGAGGATGTCCAATCATCAGTTTCATCACTTGAATCCACAGGCTCACTTATGATGCTGAGGGATCACGTTTATCTTCACCCCTCTCTTTGGTCCAAGTTTCATGAAACCTTCATTCCAGTAGTTTCTTACATGAAATCTCCTTAGCTATAGCCTTCCCAACAATATTGGGTACGCATTAATACCATTTTTCATTACCTGAAAGTCTACCACACATACAACACCCATAACAAATATTGCCACATTTGAAACTACACCTTCTGGTTTAGTTTTTCCCTTATTTAATGACCTTAACATAAGTGTTGAGGGCTGATCAATTTTTAAACCCAACATATTCATTATAGACTCAGTCATTACATTAACTACAACACCTCCATCAACTAAGACATCATGAATTGAAATACCATTACATAATACCTCAACTTGTGGAGCGTAGGGATCTTCCTCTGACTCTAAAACAGGGACCTCAATCTCCTTCCTTCGTCAAGCATTGAGTCCACTTCGTAGCTCCTGCCTCTTCTCAGAAGACATAGCCAAGAGTTGACCATATGTAATATTTGCAGGCCTTTTGGATAGATCTTCTAAGATGGAGTATGGTGTTAGGAATATCTATGTTGTAGTGTGAACATATAATATTATGTAAGTGATTATATTATCTAGGATAATATAATATGTGTTGTAATAATTAATTATATTATTGTAAATGTAATTATGAGTGAGTGAGTAAATATTGTTATGAGTTGTTGAGTAAACAAATCATTAACAATATTAGTTTTGTGAGAAAACAAAATCTCACGTAAAATAGCATGGAGTTATTTTAGGAGTTATGTGTGGAGATATTTATGGAGATTATATCTCCTTAAATATAGGAACAACATCTCCTATTTAAATGGATGTAATACTTCCTATGAATGTAGCAAGAATAAAGAGTAAGATTTCAAAAAAAAATTATGCAATTATGATATTAATTTTTCATTTGGTAACAGAGCAGGTTTGATGCAAGAAATTTCAGTGCTTTCATGATCAAATCTGTCTCAAATAATATGTCATAGTTTTTGTTTCTAGATGTGGGTTTTTCTATAATTTTACGTGCAGAATTATGTGTTGGTGAAGAAACTACAGAAGAAATTTTAGTAGAACCCAGTACGTATTTTGGAAGAAATACGGATTTTACTATGAAGCTATCAAATTAAGCACATCAATTCTTCTACTGAAAGTTTTCTCTAATTTTCAATAATGTTGAATTATTAATACAAGTTCTTGACTTGCTTGGAGGTTAAAAGGTATTCAATATAAAATTTTAAAGTACTTGATTCAATTTTGTATTTTTTTATCAGTATTGTACAAAATAATGGACAAACTAAATCTGATTGAAAAGTTTGAAGGACAAGATTTCCATACATGGCAACTACAGATGCAATTACATTTAATAGAAAAGGATCTATGGGATGTGGTGAAGTCTAATTAAACTCCACCCATTGGAGGAAATGAATTGAAAAAGTGGAATGCAAAAGATCAGAGAGCATTGGGTACCATTGGTCTGGGCTTATCAAAAGCCTATCTACATCATGTGGATTTCACAAAATCTGTAAAAGAAATTTGGGAGTCTCTTAACAAATTGTTTGGTTCTGAAGCTGAAATGGCAAAGACTACACTGAAGCAATGCTTGTACGGGTTGAAAATGGAAGAGAACTCAAAAATGACAGATCATATAAGTAAGTTTCGTTCTTTGCTAAATCAACTAGCTGGAATTAAAGAACATGTAAAAGATGATGATGCTAAAGCTATTCTTCTTAATAGCATGCCTAATAGTTACTCAAATATTGTATTTACTTTGAGTAAAATTACTATTAGTCTAGAAGGAGTGATTTCTACATTGTTAGAACAAAGCAGTCATGAAGAACATGAAGAAGTACTATATGTAGGAAACAAACCTAACTCCTCATCTAAGAAGGAAAAACATAAACCAAAGAAGGTTCCTTCACATGGAAAAATAAAATGTTTTTATTGTAATGAGATTGGGCATGTAATACTGAACTATAAAAAGAGAGCTCAGGATCTTCTTGATGACAAGATAGATCAGAAAGCCCTTCTAGCTGAAGTAGAAACTGATTGGGAAATCTACTCAACTGATGAAGAACTTTCATGTCCTAGTGATGAGGATTTCCTATGGTAGACTATTTTCTTGTTGGAGGAAGGAGGCAATGGAGGAAGGAGGAAAATCAACGTCCTCTTGTCATTCACCAACGATGGGGTCGCAGACAGATGTGGTGATATTTTATTTCAGTTATGTGGTGTGTTTATACATAAAGGGGTGAACCTAGTTTCATGTTTTGATTTTAATGTGTTCACATAGACTAACAACAGTTCCTGAGTGTCTATTTGGTGTGCAAGAAACAAACTTCTTGACTCAGCTTACAAGGGAAAATCATCTACGTACGGTCCTCTGACTATCTACGGTCCCTCTGACTGCCATACTTGGTGGAAGGTACTTCGTTGGAAGGTGATCAGTCGATGAAGATGTTCATATGACAAGGATGATCATTAGCAGCAAGATCTAGATAGCAAGATCCAGTAGCAATGGCTACTCCGACAAGTTTGATGTTTCCAGGAGCTCTTACCCCATGTTCACACTAAGGGGGTGAATGTTAGGAATATCTATATTGTAGTGTGAAGATACAATATTATGTGAGTGATACTATCTAGGATAATATAATATGTGTTGTAATAATTAATTACATTATTGTAAATGTAATTATGAGTGGGTGAGTAAATATTGTTATGAGTTGTTGAGTAAACAAATAATTAACAATATTAGTTTTGTGAGAAAATAAAATCTCACGTATAATAACATGAAGTTGTTTTAGGAGTTATGTGTGGAGATATTTATGGAGATTATATCTCCTTAAATATAGGAACAACATCTCCTATTTAAATGGATGTAATACTTCCTATGAATGTAGCAAGAATAAAGAGTAAGATTTCAAATTTTCTTTATGTAATTATGATATTAATTTTTCATATGGTCCTTGTCCCTGTGAAATCAAAAAATCATGCATACCCAACTTTATTCTCCTAGATTTCTTACTAGTTTCTCCTTTCATCTTCTTAGGATCATTTCCATATTGATTATCTTTTTCTTTCTTTCTTTTTGTTACAAACACATCTACTTCATTATTTATGATCTTATCTACTACATCAAAAGAATTCACAGGTGCTTTTCCTTTATCATTATCTCTTGTACCAAATGTAGAAGCTCTATCCGGACAATTATACTTATAATGACCCTTTTTATAACAACCATAACATACAACCTCAGAAATATTTCTTTTTGGACCTCTATCTCCTCCCAGATAACTAAATTATTTTCCTTGAAGAAGATTAATAGTTAACTGACCCATCTTCTTGAGTAGATCTTCATACTCAATATATGTACTAGGAGAAAGATTTGTGCTCACCGAGAGTGGTTGTGGATTCTGGACCAAAGGTGCTGGTATAGGCTCTACTTAGCAACAATTTCTTTGGGCTCCTCTTCCATGCTTTCTTCTCGCCTTCTTGCAATCTCCTTTATTTGTTAAATGATAGTTGGGCGGTCATACTTCACTCATTGTCTGATCTCTGGCTTCATCCCAAGAATGAAGTGCTTACAAAGGAGATTATCCATGTCATTCATCAACCCATCTGCTAATCCTTCCTTTCGGATCTAGGCATCTAGCTTCCTCCTTAGCTTTAGAACACAAACATGATAATCCATTATCTTCTCCTTCTCTTCTTGGGATAGCTTTGTGATATCGATCATGAGATTTACATATTTCTATTGTTCACCAAATTCTTCAAGAAAACTTTCAGTTAATAAATCCCATGAGTTTTTCACATTATCACCTAGTGTTTCAAACCACCTAAGGGCTAAACCATCCAAAAAGGTAGAAAAAAATTTAGTCCATTGTTCCCTTCTTATGAGACCATTACAAATGCAATATTGTTTAAACTCTTGAATGAAAGAGGAAGCATCTTCATTAGATTGGGCTGAAAAAATAGGAATCTTCCCCATTTCCAAAAGTAACCACAATGAAATACCAATCCACAAGTACAATCAACAAGACTTATGTGCACAAATAATTGGAATCACTATAATAGAAAATAGAAATGACCACGGTAAACTATGGTAAAAATTGACTTACTATGGTAAAAACTAACTTTACTGTGGTAAACACTATTCACAGTAAAAAGTGAAGTTACTGCGATAAATACTATTCATGGTAAAAAGTGACTTTACTGTGGTAAATACTATTCACGGCAAAAAATGACTTTACCATGGTAACTACTATGCATAGTAAAAACAAGGTTACCCTCCAAATGTTTTCTAACTAAGTGGGAATATCTCTCCAGAAAATCCACCATCGAGGAATGGTCCCGGCAACAGAACCAAAATGTCATCACCAATCCGGCACTATGATAATTCTTCACCGGGAACTCCTCGTGCTATGATTATTTACTAATGCACAACTTTTAGTTTGGTGGATGAAATCTAGAAACACAACAACAAACATAACACAAGAATATCATAGAATATGATAAGAAGGAATGATGATAAATCTGAAATATCAGTGTAAATTATAATATCAACATGAAATTGTTACAATCTCACCCATGAGGTACTTCAAGTGTTACTGACTTCACTTGCCTTCCAACAATAACTATGGGAGAAACTTCACAATTACACCTCTTAATGGATTCTTTAACACACCTTCCAAATGATGGCTTCCTTTACACACTTCCTCATACAATATTTCTCACTACTTCCTTCTATGCTAATTTAGTGGGGGTGGCCTCTTTATTTATAGAACTTCTTATCTCTAAGATAGGATAAGAAATTCACTCTGAAGAATCATATTCCATACCTTAACTCTTATCTGTACATGTAAGCTTATCTTTTAAGATAAGATATAAACCTTATCATTTCACATGGGTTCCACATTTTTAGACTTTTTACTAATAAAATACACAAAATATTTATGACCTCACTCGTTGTCCTTATTACCAATATAATATTTCTAATTCCTAATCATGTAGACCCTACTTCTCTACTTACCCCAACTTTGACATTTTAACATTATCAGACCACTTACAACAAATATTTACTTTTTACTACAACATTCCTATTGTATTTTTGACTATTACCGTACTATACATTATTGGCAGCATCATATTGGCAGCGCTGTTATCTTCTATCAGACGCTACTACTAATTATACTTAACAACATCCTATTCCTAATACATACATTAATGAAATAGAAATTACGGAGGAAAATTTTAGTGTCGACATGATGCAACACTAGATTTGTGATCTTGAATAATAATATGCCTAAAAAATGATTTAGCATTCCTAAATCAATCATTTCAGAATGTTGTCTTAATTTCTCTTTGATTTTAAGAATTATATTCTTATCACTACTAGTAATCAAAAGATCATTAACATATAATACAATAATGATAATATGACTATTTTTAAATTTTACAAACAAATCATTATCACTAAAACAATTTTTGAAACTAAGATTTTGAAAAAAGCTATTTATCTTAGTATACCAAACTCTATGAGGTTGTTTAAAACCATATTTTTTTTTAAAGTTTACAAGCAAATAGTTCCTTACCAACTTATTTAAACCATTTTTTATGCATGTAAATGTTTTCTTTCAAATCACCATTTAAGAAAGCATTCTTAACATCTATTTGGTGAATCTCCCATCCACGTTGAGCAACTAGAGTTAGAAGAACTCTAACAGTTCTCATTTTGGAAACATGAGAAAAGGTATCAACATAGTCTAGACCAAATTTATCAGTAAACCCTCTAGCTATTGATCTTGCATTGAACTTGGCTGTCCTTACCAACCGTGTTGTACATGATATTATACAACCATCTATATCCTACAATTTTTCTTTTCGAAGGAAGTGGGATTAGTTCCCAAGTTTTATTCTCAATTAGAGCACTATATTATTTTTTCATAGCTTCAATCCACCTTTCATCTAGGATATATTCTTTAAAGGATTGAGGTTAAACCTCATACTAAGTTGACAATGCATATTAAAAACATTGGTTGTGGGTCATTTTTCTTAGATTATTAGCCTGAAAGTTAGAAACTATATTTTGAGCCCATTTAGGAATTCTAGAATGAGACACAGATTGTGAAAGCTCCACCTCAATATCCACATCCATCATCTCTGATTAATTATTCTCATCCTCTTGAAATTATGTTTCCATATTATTTATAGAATATTTATTAATCTCTAGGGTTTAAGACTCATGAGAGATAGATGAAGGAAGAGAGGAAGAATAAAAAATGGTTTCTCAAGAACATGAACATTCCTATTTTTTATGATCTCATGTTTGGATAGATTATATACTCTTATTAATTTTTTGCAACCACCATACCCATGAAAGATGCAAGAGTAGAAGGTATGATCAAGTTTATGTCTTTTGACTTTAGGAATGAGAAGGAAACATGACTAACAAATATCTTTAAATGAGAGATATCAAGTTTTTGTTCGATCCACACTTTATGAGGTGTAGTTTTATGTAATTATTTATTAGGAACCCTATTTATAATGTGGAAAATAGTGTTCATGACTTCATCCCATAGAAAATTAGGCATATTAGAAGCACAAAGCATGGTCCTAGCCATTTCTATTATGGTTTTATTCTTCCTTTCAACTATGTCATTTTGTTGTGGGGAATGAAGTTGTTAGTTCTCTCTTTGAATTCCACAAGAAAAAAAACCCATCAAACCCATTTTTTGTATACCCATCTCAATTATCAATTCTTATTCTTACAATTTTCATACTAGCCACATTTTTAACTAGGACTTTAAACTCTTGAAACTTAGACAGAACATCAGAATTTCTCTTAATGTAATAAGGCCAAAACATTCTAGAGAATTCATCAATGAAAATTACAACATACAAGGCTCCACCAAGAGAGGGAAATTCCAAAGGACCTCTTACATCACTATGGATTAACTCAAGAAAGTTAGAGGAATTATATTCATGATGTTTATGAAATGGTTCACCATGTTTCTTACCACGCAAATAACTTTCAAAAGATACATGATTTGATTTCATTTTAGAGAGACTTATCAAAAGGTTAATATGTGACATTTCATAAAAACTCTTAAATTTCACGTCCCCAAGCCTTTTATGCCACATTTTATCATCATTACAAGAAGACGAAGAATTACATGTTTAAAAAACAAATCCATCAAAGATATACAAACCATTTTTCTGGATACCAACAGTAAAAACATTACCAAACTCATTCTTCACATACCATTTAGCATTCAATAACACAACATTATAGTTTTTTCTAGTTAATTGTGAACAAGATAAAAGTTTCTTATTTAAGTTATGAACAAATAAAACATTTATAATAGTTCCATTGTATAACTTAACATTTCCACAAATTTCAGATGTAATGATAGAATTATCACCTAGATATATATCTTCATGACATTTGAATATATTCTTAGAGGCACCACTATCTAGGATCCATTCATTGTCATTAGAGGATGAGAGAGAAGTATAAAGAGCAATAGTTTTCTCGGCATTATTAGCTTAGTTTTTAGCATGATTCTAATTTTTATTCCTCTTTTTATGGTTGAAGTTCATACTTGTAAAATTTTTATTTAATTAATTTGAATTAGAATAACACTCACTTGATTTATGAACAAATTTATTACACTTAGAACAAGAGCCATCAAACTTAACTTTAAAATTTTGATTATTCAAGTTAATTCTAAACTTATATTTAAAGTTTGATTTTTGATTAACATTGTTGTTATTATGATTTTTGTAAGAAAATTGGTTTTGAGATAATAGTTCTTGAGACACATTCTCTTTTTAATAAAGATTCTCCATTACTCTTCCTTCATGAATTAGGAGAGAAAACAAAGTATCCAAATCAAGCAATAAGATTCATTTTTATACTTTGAATTCAACATAGAGATAAAATTTCGAAATTTTTCATGTATGTTGATTTGAATAATTAAATACAGAAAATTAGCTTGAAATAATTCATAGTTACATTCATATAATTGCTCCTGAATATTGTTAATTTTAGATAAGTAATTGACTATCTTATCATCTCCTTTCATTGGAGTTGTAAACAAATCCATAAAAAGCTTGATTATCTTAGAAAGGTGATTACCTTCATGCATAGTTTGCAATCAATTCCATGCATCAACTTGAGACTCCATGTGTCCTATGAGTAACGTGATTTCATCTTTAATGCTTTGCAATAGGATTTCCATGTCCTCTATAGATTTTTAGGAGAAGGAACAATAGCTTTCAGGGTTAGCTTGTCTTTCAGCAGGTCATTTTTCAACACCACTAGCTAAATTTCATAGATTTCTTGCCATAAAGCTGACTTTCATCATAACCCTCTAAATTCTATAATTATTTCTATTTAAAAATTAATATTTATACATGGATAAATTATATTAACTACTCATACTTCAAAAAACTTAGCAAATTAGAGAAAATTAGTGTTATGTGGTTAGTTGTATAGATCCGCGATTAGAGATCTGCGAAACGTAGATTTTTGCAAAATGAAGGCTACAAACTTTTATGGATTTAACAAAACACATATTTCCATAGAATGAATTGTAACTCATTAAACAATCTCAAAAAAGGTACGAGAATCAAGAAGGGATGTTGTAAAACAAAAAGAGAGCAACATGAGAAGCCATGAAGCAAGAGGCAAAAAGATAAAAAATTTAAAGTTTGGAATTCGTGGAAAAAAGGAAACAATGTTCTGTAATTTTTTAAAATGAAATTATTATTCATTGGAATTTTAAGGTAAATTCCATGAAACACATAAAACAAGAAACAAATAATTTTTTTGATAATCCAAGGAAGGTACACGGAACAAAGGAATGCAAAAAAAGTCGTGAAATAAAGACAAAATGTTGTGGAGTGAAGAAAATTCCAAGCAAAAAGGTTTGTGGAACAAAGGAATGTGGAAAAATAATCAAAACAAATACATAATGTTTTGAAGTGAAGAAAATTCCGTGTAAAAAGGTAAACTACTGCAAAACAAGTAGAAAGTCACACAAGACTATAAAATGTAGAGGAAGGTAAAAAATGACCAAAAAACACAATTCTAATTACTTAGAAGGCTTTAGAAGATGGGCACAACCACAAAATTTATTTAGATCTTCCACGATTATTTACAAAACTTATAAAATCAATTTATTTCATAGATAATTGGAGTTTTTCACATGTAGTCTTTGAAAATGCCACGAAGCAAAAAAACACAGTTTCACAGATTTTGAAATATTTCAAGCAATTTTTTCAAACCGATCTACAAATGAATTTTCCCCTACAAAAAAAATTTATCCTACACAACCAAAAAACTCCTTTCTCTAATACCATGTTAGGAAAGTGGGGACAAATAATAAACAATTTTTTTATATCTGCCATAAATATGCTAATAATTATAGTGTATGATTGTACAAAAAATTAGAAAGAATTAAACCATAAATTTCATGAATAACATTGAAATTAAAGGGCCCATAACACATAATAATGAACACTAAATACAATATTTAAGTGGGAAAACATTACGGTAAAATAACCACTAAAAATATTACTTATTTTTATTGAGAATTGAATTTCTCCTAGAACTTCCACTATTTCCATAGATCTCCAACAATAACACTTTATGAATGGTATTACAAACTGTAAACAACATTTTCTCAATGCCTTTTACTAGCTCACATATTTCACATTCATGTTTCTTGATTTTTCTTATAAATAGCTCACAACATTCATCATCATTGCTCATAACAATCTCAAATGAGTCACCTTGTTTTATACAAGGCATGTGATCAGTTTTACCTCTACACTCTATTAATTCAAATTTTGAATAATTAGTCACCTTACACTGGTCACCAAGGAGATCCCCCCTTATGTTTTAAACATAATTTATAAGGTAAAGTTATTAGTATTTGGCGGGTTTTTTAATAATTGGTTTCCCACTTAATATTACAAACCCCAACATAAGTGACCACATGTTAATTATGGTGGTGGTCTAATGTTTAAATTGAAGGCTATTAAAGACTGATATAGAGAAAATTTTGGGAAGTATTTGTTAATCCTTTGAAATTCAATCTTCAAAATCAATTATTCCATGTAGTCTAAGAAAGGAACAATTGTTTTCGAATCCCTAATATCTTCACCCCTGAATTTGTGGAACCCTCCCTAAGTGAATATGGCGATACAAAAGGATTGAAGTGATGAACATGGGGACTAATGGAGGAAGAAAATGATATATACATATAGAATATTAACATGGATTTGGTTGTGAGATGTGTATATATATTTTCTCTGGAAGGGATCAAACCATTCTCATGTACATGCAAGATTGTCTATGGGAAGGGAAAAATTAGTGAAGGTTTTTTAAATAACAAATAAATTTGGTGATGAGATAAGATTAGATATATTAAATCAATTAGAATGCATATACAAATGTTGGATTTTGTTCAATAATAATGGGGTTTTATAGTTGTTAGCCTTGAAATCCCAAATGATTAGGGTATTTTTACTAAGGGAAACTAGTGAAAATGGATTACCATGGAGTCCATGGATCTTATTTCTAATAGGCCATGGTTTCACCATCCAAAGATGTGATTTCATTCCCTTAGAAGAAACCATGGAATCCAGCTTTGAAGAAATAGAAAAAAATTCCATTAATAAGGTGGTGTTTCCCGTTGAGAATTATTTAGATGACATTATAGGTAGGAATTGTGATTTTCTATTATACTAATCAAGGCTGCACATTATGGGGGATGTTTTTCTAAAGTTAAATCATCATTAATTTGTTTTAAATGAGATGAAAAGGGTTGTCAGCTTCTTAGAAGTAGTGGATCACTAAAAATAACTAATATTTATTTCATCAATGGTTGGATCGCTAGTTTTTTAGAGTGGCCTTAAATGAACAAAAAAATACACACCTTTAAATGTATGTAAATTTTTTAGTATTTGGTCACCTTTTCTAATAATCAATTTGGAACATTCCTATTGATGTATAAAATGTCATTTATAGTTAATGTGAATAATGTATGGTCTAAAAATAATTCAACCCTGAAAATTTAGACATGGGAATGTGGTTATTTACTTATTTAAATTTAGGAGAGGGTCATAATAGGATGTATACTGAGATTATTAAATAAATATCAATATTCATATACGAACATACATATAATGCTTCAAGAGATAGATCAATTAGAACATGTGCTAAATATAGAAAGATAGATGAGAAGAAGTGTATAATAGGTAGATAATTTGTCTCTTATTCTAGAACTACACTATGCTTAGGGATGAAACCATTTTCATATGACCAGACAGGTTGGTGGTTTTTCCTTGTTGGACAATTTTGTCTAAATTATAAATGGAGCTATGTAACTTCCAACATTTTAATGTATGAATGGTATGTGCCTTGGTGTGAAATATTAGGTCTTGACAATTTGATATCCTTTGAAAATAACCACCTTAACCTAAAACCCTAATTTTTGGTAAAAACCATGTAAAATATTAGTGGTTGGGTTGAAGCACAATATGTACACCATCTACATTGACACCACTCCTTAGAAACCTCAAACCACACATTGTTCTCCATCTATACATGTGACATAATACTGCATAGATGTATCTATATTCGATAATTTGAATACTTGATTATTTCTTTGTATTGAATTGACTTGATTTTTCTTGACTTGGCTTTGTAGGCTCTTGATTTGGGAATATTGACATGGTTTAAGGTTATTCAAACCTAGATGGGGGATACTCCTAGTGTCTGTTGTTGTAGTGCCCTCTTGCTTTCACTTTTTTCCCCCATGTTTCTATATCCTACCTATGATCCCTTGGCAAGCCAAGGTGAGCTCATGTCACATGTCAGTGCATCTTCACACATAGGTGTTGAAGAGGCTTTATTAAGTCACATTGTATTTTCCTCACCCAACACCCTCATTGGCAATAATATGAGTTTTTATTATAGTTAATGATTAGCATTCTATTTTTCTATTCCTTGATCATCTTAATCTCACATTTACAAAATATGAATAAAAATAATAGAATGAAACAAAAAAATATTAGTTAAATAGATTTCAAATAATAATGATAATAATAAAGAAATAAATAATTAGGGATGATACTTTTTAGATAAATAATTAAAAAGGGGGAATTTAAATAAGTAAATTTTAAATAAAATAAAATAAACGACTAGAATATGGAGGTTGATGAATTTATAGAGGTGGGTGAAAATTTGATGGTGGGGGGTAGAGATCCTAACAGGATCTGCACAAAATTGATTTATTGAAAAGACTTTGGGAAGCTTTCAAGAAGAATGTGCTTGGTGAGGGGAGATCAAACAGTAATGGAGTTTGGTGGGGGTATACTTGTGTCAGGATATTTTAGGGTTGACATGACATGTGCGTCGTCACCACCATTCACATGGTTTCCACCAAAGGTAGAAAACCAATCTTCCACTTAATCAGTTATTTAGACCATTATTTTCTCATCTTGGGCACCATCACTCCCCTCCTCCCAACATTTCTTTCCCCAAGCATTCCAAATAGAAATTAGTGCCCTATTAGAAATGTATGTAATTCATGGAAGCATGCACTTGGTAGGTCAGCCACCCAATTCAAAAAATATGTGTTGGTTTTCCCCAGCCAATTTGTGCCAAAATAAGGGCATGTTTTCAAAACACATTTGGTGTTACAAATTTTTTAGTCTATTTAATAAAAAAATTGTTCAAGCAATATTTTTCCACTTTGATGTTGAAGTTTTCATTTTTGTATGGCTTATACATCCATGAAAATAAGAACTTTAGCACATGTCATAAGTGTATTTTCTCAAATTGGGTTTTTCAACAAATTCATTTGTAACATGAACTTTTTCGTTCAACCTTGTATGTCACATAAATACTAGATGAGGTTTTAAATAAATTAAAGGTCATCACTTGACATACCTCGTGCATGTCAAAAATCTGAATTCAAAGGGAATTCCTTTATTACACACAAGTTTTTCGAAATAAATTTAGTGGGAGTTTGGTGGATGCTCGTAAATTTTTTCAATGACATGAAATAACGGGATGGAGGAATTAAATCATTTAAGCCTACCAAAGACATGAGTATCCTCACAAGGCATTAAAATTGTATTTGTAATGAACAAGTTTCCTACCCAATTAGTTATCCTTTTTCATCATAGGATGGACCCATTAAAACATATTGGGAAGGGTATTTTTAGGTGTTGTAATAACAAATGCTCTATTATATTTGAATGCAAAATTTTGAAGCAAGGACTTAGCATGTGAATTTTTTTATAAATTCCTTGAAGGAATGCGGCCTCAAAAGGCATGTCAACTATTTGTTAGATTGCCTCAAAAATTGTGTCTCATGGAATGCGTTGTTTGTTTTCTATGCATAAAATGGATTAATGAGATAGGGATTTATAAATTTTTAAGAAAAATAAATTCGGTGTCCCCATAAACTAATTCCACAACTTTTTCAGGTGCCCTCCCTACTTGTTCCGAAATGGGTTCTTTAAAACGGGGCATGGACATCCATCAAACATTATGGATATAGGGATTTTTTTCAATTCTACATTAGCAATAGCCCTGAAAAACAAGTATGTAAAATGGAGAATATTTTTGAATGCATGCAAACCATTTGACGAAATGCCTTCTTGAGATGTAGAACTAAGCTCCACAACCTTGACCATTTCCTCTTCCTCCAGGTATGATTTTTCATCCTTTCTCCTAAATTTTCCTTTCGTATCTTGCATCTATAATTTTTTATAGGTTAAGTAAAATAGTGAATGATTAGTTAAAAATCTTTAATTTTATATTTTGTAAATCATTTCAAATCGAAAAACATTCCAATTAAACCTACCATGAAAATACCTCTTTTGATGTCATTATAGTCCAGTTCAATCATGAACCAAATAAAACTAAGTCAAAATATTACTATCATGAATTTACCATTTGTGATGACCAATCACAAAGGAAAAAAGAGAGAATACATTCTCTCTCAAGGTCAAAACAACCCCCTCCAAATATGAAAAATGCCTCTTGGGATAGATGTGTAAAGAGCGCCTCTTAAACTCGTTTCCTAGATTTAACTGATGTAACTCCTTGTTGTATGAGGATGTCATCCTACCCTAAAACACTACCAACACAACCATCAACCATGTTTTTTAAGTGGTTCTTGAGGCTAATTTTGTGAATTTACTATTTTAGGAAGCTACTTGAAAACAACAAAATCCCTCTGAATCCACCCAAGTTTTAGTGCCCATGGTCCCCAAAAATTAAATGTGAAACTCAAACCTCTACCTTGTCATGCAAAAAATCACTTTTCATAGTTCATTTGAACTGTACTCTTCGAAAATGCACTTTTGTGTAACCATTTCAGATACAACCTGGCTTAAGCTCATGCTGGGTAGTAGTTAAATTCAGATAAGTGACCTCGAAAAAATACTCCCCGTTTGAGCGTCATTTATCGGTTTTGGATATCGTTTACTCCTTGTGTTTCTCTATTTAGTAGAGAAGAAGATTGAACTTTGAAACATTCCATTTTGATTTTCCATTCACTTTTGGCGGGCCCCTTTTGGAGGCCACTTTACCCCAGTTGTTAAAGAACAAACAACCAAATTTAGCTAACTAGCTTTAGAAAGTTACATCTAGTTTGAGCTCTGCTTATCGATTTCGCAATCCGTCTTTTTCTCATAACTCGCTATATAGTAGATAGTAAATTGGAAGCATTAAACACCTCATGATGATGTTGGGTGCTATTTTTGCGGGCCAATTTCGTGGCCACTTGGACCAATTTACTAAACAGTGCAATCTAAGGTTGTGGACCCATGTTGACCCTCTAAAGTTTGTGTGAGGGATAAAACTAGGGTAGTGGTTGATAATATACACGTGGAATAAAGATACATTGTTTGGATCCAGTAAAGTGATGGTCAACGAAATGCCATACTAGCATAGTGTGACACATCCCTAACCTCCTCTGTGACCAAAGAAAAAGGACATGTATTGGCAATCGTAATTTACTATGATATATATGTTCATATATGTTTTCTGCATGTAACACTTGATAGGATACTTTTTCACCCCTTTCCTTGCGTATAAAAAATAAATATTTTCTATCTACTCTCCCTTTCTCTCTCTCTTAAATCTAAAATGAAATCATGCTCCAAAAATATGGAAATTAGTTATGTTTATCGAGTTTACAGAATTAGCCAAATTTTACTAAATTATCTTCTTGATTTCATTTATAAATATGTTGTGAAACCTACATCATGTAAGTTAGAAAGGAGTATCTCTATATGAATTAAAAAGGAATTGTTCCCTAAAACCCTTCACTTCATCATCTTGCCTCAATTATTACATGAATAGTAGGATATATTTGACACTAGATTGTTGAGAACTACTTAAGATTCCTTTTGTTTTGAGTGATCCCCACTTTGAGCATGATCATCTTCAGTACATGTTCTTGCATTTACCAACTAATATTTCTATCCTTAGGTGATGTGGATCCAATGATAAGAGGTCGAAATGCCTCCAAAACACACACATAATTTTGAAAAAATCTAGAAGCTTTAAAATGGTTTTCTTCTCATTATTTAATCCACAGTAATCTTTTATAACCTTACAATATTCATTTTATTTCCCACTATCTCTAAGAAAACTCTAAAATGTGAAAAAACCCTAAAACTCAAAAAACCCTAAAAAGTAAAACACCTCGGATGGACCCCAATTTTTACATACAAATTATGATTTTATAAATTAAGTTGTATGTCAAATCTTGGCTTATTACATATAACAGAGAAAAAGTATTAAAACTCTAAGTGCTAGACAAAACCACAAAAAAGGTTTAGAGCCAATTTTAGACCAATAGAACAATGAATTGGGCCCCAAAAATATGTCAAACGATAACCCAGCGTTTTTTCAAAACATTAGGCATGACGCATTACTAATCAAGATATAATACCCTAGAAAATTTCAAGAGGATCCGACGACCGGATCAAAAATTCTGGTCTTTGGAAGTTATGCTCATGCATTATTAGGTGTTTTGTTTTGATAAAACCTTGCGATGATGAGTTGTATCCCTTGTGTTTCATTATGAGAATATCATATTTAGTGGATAAATCATGATATCACCTTGTGTATAATATAAGTCTCATATTTATCGAAGCAATGAGTTGTGGGAAAATTAATGGTAAGGCTATCCTTGAAGCCATTAGAAAACATGTTTTTTTATGCTCTTAGTTGACCCATAGTTTATCCTAAGGGAATATACCAATTCAGGGATGATTGTTAAGGATACATGCTCTAACATTATTGAGCTGTGAAAATGTTGTAGTGTTTACTGTGAATTTTTTTACCTTAATTTGATTAACCTAATACCTCTTCAGAGGTCATTTTTGGACAAGGAACGTACCTAGTAAAAACCTCTACACTAGGTCCTATGAAGTTGTTGACCCCAAAGTAAATTAAAAATAATGATTTATTCCCTAGACTTAGTGATAAACATGCTATGCATTTATTATATGAGGGATTGATCCTCGTGGGAACCAATGATTGAGAAAACATAGTTTCACATTTGGGAATAAAAAAATATGATGTATAAATGTTAAGATAATTATAATTAGAAATCAAGTTGTTTCATGTGTAACATAATTTTGGAAACTAGGAATCCTAATTGAAATCAAGAGGAATGTGATTCTCACGCATATCTTAAATGGGGAAAAATGAAAAGCTAAGATGCATAGTTAAATGTAATAACACAAGCAATTAGGGAAGTGTGTTTTTGAGGCTAAAACTTGTAATGAAGATGAAAAGGGATTTTTCCACTCTTAGGCATAATTTGCTTTCCCCTTGTTTTCATGTTAGTATTCCTTTATGTAATTTAAGTGAATAAAAGGTTGAATAAATATTATTTTAGGAGAAAGGACCCTTAGCCTAAGATAAAACTTTAGGTGTCTCATATGTGATTAAATGTTCTAACAATCACCAAAGTCATACAAATGATTTGCAATAAGAGAAAAGAACCAAATTAAGTGTACTCATTGGAAGATAAATGCTGAATGAAATGAAGGGAAATGTAATTTAGAACATGGGATTATATTTCTACTTATTGAATGCTCTTTAAATCTTTAAATTTAAATAATGAAATGTTATTATAATAAAGATGTACTCTTAAAAATGTTATGTCGTGGAAAGCTCCCATCTGTAAGTTTATATTGTGGTTGGATTGTCGTTTGTATTTTTCTTCTAGTTGGAAAATGTGGTTTTGATGTGCATCATGTGTTTTCATGTGGTTATATTTCTTCTTCTTAGGGTGAGGTTTCATCATTGATTATTGGAGGAATAAGGTGTATGTTTTTCATCTTAATTTTTTTATGTTTATCGGTTCCTCATCATGTTATCTGTGTGTGTGGTAGGGGGGAGTTCATGCTTTGCAAACATCTCATGTGTTATGAGTTATCCTAATTGATCCCATGTGGTATCGTGTATCAAGTAATGTAAATAAAAAATTATTTCAGTGTTTTTTTTGTTGTCTATGTGTGTCAAAATTATGGGCGTGACATTTGCTACTTTAGGGAAGTTTAGGAGAGATTTTAACAAGACTTGATAGGTATTTACTAGAGAAGAAGTTGAGAATACTAGGTTTCCAGGTGACCAAATGAGTGTAATATAATTTATTATATAGGGTTTCGTGGTTATAATTTCGCTTTAAGGCCAACCCATAGTAGAGATGTTAACCCATAAAATATATACAATTTGGAAAAATGATCATTAGGTGGCTTAGAACGAGACCATTCTTCTTAGGACCAAACTATTAGAAATTTTGGTCCCAATGATGAATTTTACTATGGAGTTATGTGTAGGATAATCATGAATAATAGACTTGTGACTAATATGAGAATTTCTATAAGTGGTTAAACAATTGAATCAGGAGACAAAGTCTTGCAATAGGATTAAGTATGGACTAAGACATATAAATTGAGCTGAGAGTAGTGCACAAGTCATGATTAAAGGTATTAAGTCAATATTAATATCACCAAGTTATAAATTACCAAATTTAGGTTCCTATATCCTCTCTACCCCCTCACACCCCCTTAAGATGGGAAATAAAATTTAATTTATTATAGGAAATATATACTTTAGTATGTAAAAATACTTTGTCTTACTAGATATTCTTGAGTGTTTGCAAGACACACAAAGTGAAAACCTATATAAAGTGTATTAAATGTCCATATAAAAAAATTAACTTTAAATTGAAGCTTGAAAATTGAAATTGAACAAATCGTAGAAGGAGTGCACCTATTTACCTTGTAAATGTAGGAGATTCTTGTCGAATCACTTGGATAGAGGGATTGAAATTACACCAATGCAGTGGAGTGATTATTATATGCTGGGTAAAAGAGAGGTTCTCAGCTAGGTTCTTAAATATAGGGATCCAATCTAATATTGACCACAATATGCATATACAAATGTGATCAAGGAGCACTAAGGTTGTAAATATAGAGGATAGTAATCCTATCCCTAGGATAACTATAAGTTTCTAAGGTCTATAACAAAGATAAAAATATGTATCCTACTAGGATTCTGAAATGGAAAGGGAAATAACTAAGGGCAGCTAAATCTAAGGGGCATAGTAATGATAAGATAATGTAATAAACTAAATCAAACATATGTCTACTCTATCCTATAGAAATGAATGACCAATAACAATAGCACACACATACATACAAAATAAGATACTAAAGAGGTCTAGAAATAGTTACATGTAGCATGTGTGTGTGTGTGTGTGTGTGTGTGTGTGTGTGTGTGTGTGTGTGTGTGTGTGTGTGTGTGTGTGTGTGTGTGTGTGTGTGTGTGTGTGTGTGTGTGTGTGTGTGTGTGAACATTAATTCATAACAACACTGAGAGAGAGTTGTTATGGGAAGAGAAAGGAAAATATCAATAAGAATATCTCTATTCCTAACTCACTATGGTGACCCAAATGTAAAAGAGGTAAGCTCTAAGAATCCAGATTCAGCCAGCAAGTGTAAATGTAGTGTGAATATAGTGCAAAATAATACAAGGAAAATAAAGTATACGTGTCAAAAAATGATTATAAACAAGGAAGCATAGGGGTATATATACACAACACCATTTCTCATAGGCGATGACATTGTCCATGGAAAAGCCAAAAATAGGTGCCATCATCCATGGGAGATGACATCAACCTTGAGACAAACCCTAATATAGTAGGGTGAAAATCATGAGAAATATAGGCCAAAAGATAAATGAGGAAAAATAACGAAGGTCTAGGGTGACCAAAAGTAGGGATAATAACATGCAACAAAAAATGAGTGAACATAATGTGATAATTGGACATGATGAGTGCAATGTGTGAATAAGCTGAAGAAACAAGACATGTATATGGTAACCAAGGCTAATAGAGACATATATTAAATGTTCAATCATACCCCAATTCCGATAGGCCCCTTAAGGCACCTTCTCACGAAGAGAATGTATCAACAACCCATGCATATAACAAATGGTTAACAAACATAAAAATATGGTGTAAACACATACCTTAAATGGAAATCGTCATGTGTCACAATAGTGAAACACGAGGTGAACTTCAAAAATATGCTTATGAAATATTAAATCAAAAGGAAATGCTAAAAGTAAAGAGCTGAAATGAAGTAATGAAATGTTAAATGAAATATACCTACCACATACTTACCTTCTAGTGTCTCTCATCTTTCTTGTGGTGAGCATCATAACTTTCTGAAAAATTGAATAAGGAAGATAAAAAATAAACACTAGAAGATAATTGGTAAAATAAGACATAAATCACCTAGCTAGGAGGTCCATGGGGGGGATAGCCAAGAGGTGGATGGAAATTCTTAAGAGGAAAAAACATTAATGGGTAAATTCTATAAGGATGATAAAGTGTGATAAAAGGTGCTAATTATGATGTAATTTCATGGAGTTAGTGGACCTAAAGTGATAGATAAATTACCAAAGTATCCAAGATAGGAAGGATAAAATGATGTAGGAGCATCTCTTCCCAACATGAATGGTTTTCTTTTGTCTTCAATTTTGTCTTGATAGTGTGTTAGGTAGGATTAGGATTTGTTAGAAGGTCTTAGATAATCATCTTATGTGTTTGATTTGGGTCTAACCCCTACAAAATTTTAATTCTTACTTTTCCCTCAAAAAGTAAATTTGAATTTGTGAAGGGAATTTTGGCTTGTTTTAGGAGTCTTAATGTACTTATTGGAGCACTTGGAGGTTGAGAAGTCACAGTCAAGTCATAATCATGGTTTAGTTCTTAAGGTCTTAAGTTTCTAGCCTAGATTTGAGTTTCTTGATGTTATAATGAATACAAAACATCTGACTTGGAGGTCTTATGAGACCCAAATTTGGTGGAGAACTAATTTAGGGGTGATATATGTATTAATTATAACTAGCTTTAGACATTCCATTTGAAATAAATAGTGAAACATTGATAAGAGTCTCCAACAAAAAGTGAGAGAAAGTTACCTTTACTTAAAAAACTATAATTTTTTCTTCCACATATGTGTGTGTAGAATTTGAATAATTGTTTTCATGGTGTATGTTTTTTGCAAGCTCATCTAGAATGGTAAGAATAATCTTTTTTTATATTAGTTGTTATTGCTAAGTATATTCAATTTGGTTTGTTTTCCTTGTGTGGAAACACATGTTCCAGTCTTGAGAAGAAAAAGTTAACATATAAAAAGTAATAACAAAGCCTTAAAGTGGGAGGAATTTTTGATTGGGAATGGTGCTCATACTTTATACATTCCTTAAACAACTAACATTGGGCCTTGAAACTCGAGCTGACCTTCAAAATTCCGAAGACTCTCCTCTCGGGTTTGACAGATTTGTAGAAACCCTCATTTAGGGTTTTGAGCAATAAATTGAAACTATAGGAGTTGTAACCATTGGAAATAATTGAAAATTGGTGGGAATATTTTTCTATGGGTTCTCTAACATATTTTTTTGATTTGGATCAAAAATACTCATTCTACTGTATGGATATTCTAATAGTTACCTTTAGAATATTGATATGCCTAATTGGTGTGAGACAGAGTATGAGAAAAGTGCTTTGTGTTTGGAATTGAGTAATTAAACTTCTTGGAAAGTTGAATGAGGTAAAATGGCATTGGAATCAGCCTTTAGTTTGGTTTTAAGTTTATTGTATTGGTTACTAAATCTGATAGTTGGCTCAAGGAGGGCTACAAGGTTGTTAAAACCAAAATCTACATCAAAATAGAGAAGTGTTAGAGAAAGTAGGTCATTGGTTTGGAAGAGCATCAAAACACTTATTAGAGAGTTGTATGTGGTGAAAGGGTTCCTGAAATTATCCCTGTCTTGTTTTGAAACCCCATTAAACTTCCATTAAGCTTGAGAATTGGACCTAGAAGGGATACTAGTCAAAGAATTCAATTTGGACTTTAGGCACATAATAATGAAGTGAACATTTGAGAAATCCTTCTCTGTATCATAAAACCAAGCGAGATGGAACTAATAAAAAATAGTAGGTTGATGAAGTACTTAATTTGGAGGATGTTGTTAAAGAGAAGGTATTATTCTTCAAACGTTTCTTAGATTTAAATTTTTGATTTGAAAGGAGGGTACACATTGCAAGGTGCCCCAAATTATGATATGATAAAATAAATGGCATCATGAGATTCCCAAAAATAAGTTTCAACCATGTGGGTATTATAGTTAAAGGTATACATTATTTCCAAGTTGTGTTGGTAATGAAGAACATCTAAATGGAGTGATTTCACATGAATAAGAAATAATATTCATTAATGATAGGTGAAGAAAAATGAGTCATTGTATCATCATAATTAGGCTTGTTAGATTCAAATGTATTGTTGCAAGACATGGCCCCATTTTTGTTAAAAGAGTGTGGTGATAGTGGGTTCAAAAATAGGTGTGCAATAGAAAGATCATGGTTTTCAAGGGGATTACCCTGATGATGAATAGAGGAGGAAACATGAAACATTATAAGGATTTACATCATACTATAAAATGGGTGGAAATTGATCTCGAGGTAGTATAACCAAAGGAATCTAGATTGTAATTGAAATTTGTAAATGGTTTTTAATGATTGTGTTTTTAAATTCATTAGGTTAGTCATCATATGAATTGGCTAAGGTGACTAGAATATTAGATCTATAGTCATAAAACTCAAGGTATGGGATGCTAGGGACTATAACAATAGTAGGCTTACGAAAGGTTTTTTCAGTGAAGGTGACATGTATGTTCCAAAGATTTTGGTCAACATCATGTCTATATTATTAATAATTATTAATGAACTTATTGAATAGGTACAAAAATGATGCAAATACATGCATGTGATGTGTCAAATGTTGATCAAGAATAAAATTATAAGAAAGAAGGTGATAAAGTACCATGAGATTAGTGTAAAAGGTATTGGATCCCACTACGATAGGAAGCCAAATGAAACCAAGTGGATTTTGACGAGTTTAATCGAATCCACAAGTGATATAGGTGTGTTCAAGCTCATTAGTATAAAATCCAAGGTTTTGAATGAGAGATGAGGAATTGACATTAATAAATGAGTCTTCATCCACCAAGACTCTTCATACTTGGGCATCTTGAATTATGACACTAATAAGAAAGGGATGGTTGTCATCATAAAATAGGATTTTTCATTAATCATATCATCCTTGAAAAAATCTATGGCTATAGACTCAAAATCTTGTGAATTTTAAGGAAGATTTCTTTTTGGATTAGGCTTAATTGAAGGAGAAGGATCATCCTTGGATTGTGAATGGGATATATCCGTACATTTTTAATTTGTAGATAAATAATTTTTGGGTTTGTATTCGAGTGCTAGGAATTAGAGAACAAATATGCATAAACAATTCCTCAAATCACAGCAATAGGAAACTATTTTGCAAAAATGAACTTGCAGAAAATAACAACATATATAAACAATGCAAAAAAGAAGACAAGACAATATTTAACGCGGTTCACCCAATGTGGGATACGTCCACCAAGAAATTTTTTAGATTTTTTTAACAAGAGTAAAACCAACTCTCATAGTTACAATTTCATAGCAATCACTCATGAACTCATAACAAAATTCCCAAAGATGCTAAACCACACCTAAGACACAATTGACACCCAATTACTCAACCTTGATCAATCTTGATAACCTCTTGATGTTTTAAGACTCAAGAACCTTTTTATCACTAATGATACATTAGGAAACCTCTAACACTTCTATTGATAAGATTACAATTCTTATAGGAAGTTCTAAAGCCAACCCTAGAAGTTTTAAAGTTGTAACCTTTCAACTTCCCACGGCTAGAAAATCTGTCACCCAGTTATCCACCAAGTAACAACTTAACAGAAAATACACAATGTAAAACTAGAACATAACTGAAGAATTCTCCTGAAGTATCCAAACTTAACCGTTTAAAATCCAACACTTCAATGTTGATTCTAGAATACCAAAAATAGGCTCCACACCCCAATACTATCCCACTTGGAGACTGTTTCCACTGATCAAAGTTATCAACCCTTCATTTTCAACCATGAAGGCCAACCAAAGTTGAACAAAAATTCAAATTCTCCCTTGTGACTGCCTTTGTCATCATATTCGCAAGATTCTAACTGGTATGAATATTTTCTAGCTTTAACTTATCTTCTTCCAAAGGTGCCTTGATGAAATGATATCTCAGTTGAATGTGCTTCTTCCTAAAGTGGAAAAAAGATTTCTTCACCAAATGAATAGCACTCTGAATATCAGTGTGTAGTCTCCCAACTTCCTGCTTATTCCCCAACTCATCAAGTGATTGTTGTAGCTAAACCATCTCCTTGCTTTCCTCTGTGGAAAAAACATACTCAACCTTTATGGTTGACAAAGCCACAACCTTTTGTAACCATGAAATCTAGCTAACTGTTATATCACCAACCGTGAATAAATAACCTATCATGCTCCTCCTACTATCCAAATATCCTGACATGTCTGAATGTACACAGCCAAGTAATATAGTGTTTGATCCACTGAAACACAATGTTTCTCCCATGGTCCCTCTCAAATACCAAAGGATCCACTTCACTTCCTGTCAGTGCTCTCTACCTAGATCACTCATTAACCTATTCACTACTCCCACTGTATGGGAAATATCAGATCTAGTGCATACCATATCATGCATCAAGCTACCAACTGCTGATGAGTACGGTACCATGGAAAACTGGATTCTATCCTCCTTACTCTTAGGACTTTTTTCCTTTGATAATTTAAAGTGACTTGCCAAAGGAGTGCCAACCGGTTTGGAATCCTGCATACTAAACCTCTCCAAGACCTTCTTTATGTAATCTTCTTGAGATAATACCAGCTTCCTCTCCTTTCTCTTCTGAGTTATTCTCATACCAAGGATTTACTTTACTACCTCTAAATACTTCATAACAAAGGAGTCACCTACCTGCTTCTTGAGTACCTTTATTTCTTGCATGTTATTCCCTACAACAAGCATATCATCCACATATAAGAAAAAAATGATATAAGTACCATCAAGAAACTTCTTTATGTACATGAAATGGTCTGAGTGACACCTGGAGTAACCTTTCTCCTGCATAAAACTTTCAAAATTCTTGCACCATTGTCATGGAGCTTGTTTCAGTCCATACAAGCTCTTCTTCAATTTGCACACTAACCTCTCCTTCCCTTTGACCTCATAACCCCATGGATGCTACATATACAATTACTCCTCCAACTCACCATGAAGGAATGTAGTCTTCACATCCAGTTGATCTAAGTGCAAGTCTTCGACTGCTACTAAACCAAGAATAGTCCTAATAGAATTCATTTTAACAACAAGAAAAAAAAATTCATCAAATTCTATACCTTTCTTCTTGGAAAATCCCTTGACCACCAACTGAGCCTTGTAAAAAAAATTTCTTCCATTTTCCTCTTTGGTTTTGTATACCCACATGTTCTGAAATGATCTCTTTCCCTCAGGTAGCTCCACCAAATCCCAAGTCCAGAACTCCATAAGAGATCTATTCTCTTCATCCATGGCCTACTCCCACTTCTCCTTGGCATCCACCTACACTGATTCCTCAAAGCACTCTGGCTCTCCACTATCAGCGAGTAATAAATAGTTCAAAGATGGATTAAAACATTCAGGTTCCCTTCTTACCCTAGAAGACCTTCTCACCTCAGGAGTTTGGGATTCTTGATGAGTAGGTTCTTGAATTGGCTGTTCTAGAACATGCTACACCTGAACTGGTCCCTTGGACACCTTGCTATCCAAAATTTCCTCTAAAACTATTTATTATTTCTTTGATTCCTCTTTTTGTTCCTATAACTGATATGTATACATGAATTTATCATTAAAGACAATATATCTAGATCAAAATATTTTCTTTTCCTTAAGAATCAAAAAATGGAAACAAAATTCATCCACACCATATCCAACAAAGGTAAATTTCTTAGACTTAGCCTCTAACATGGTCCCATCATCTTTTTTAATGTGAACAAACACCTCACATCCAAATAATTTAAGAAATGAGTAATCAATTTTATTACCAGACCAAGCCTCCTAATGTATACATCCATCCAAGACCATAGAGGGTCATCTGTTAATCAGATAAATAGTTGTGCTCACTTCAACCACCCAAAACATGAGTGGCAACCTCGTATGTAACCTCATGCACCTAGCACGCTCCATGATTTTCCTATTCATTCTTTCTGACACTCCATTTTTCTGTGGGAGTCTTCAGAATCATCCTTTTCCTACGGATCCCATTCACTGAACAATAACCAATAAATTCATTTCTACAATACTCCCCTCCATTATTCGACCTAGGACATTTCAGCTTGAGACCTATTTCATTCTCAACCAAGGATTTCCATTTTTTGAATGTTTCAAACACATTAGATTTCTTTCTAAAGAAATATACCCAACTGTTTCTAATTGCATCATTAATGAAAGTGACATAATAACATGAACCACCAATATAATCTACCTTAGTTTCCCCCCATACATATGTATTCACCAACTCTAACTTACCCTCCTTCTTGGTAGGTTCAACCTTGAGGAATCCTAGCTGCTTATGTTTCCCATAAACACATGCCTCACAGAAGTCCAAATCTAACTTCTTTAATCCAAGAAATTTTTCCTTTAGAATCTGTATGCCCTTTTGACTCATATGACCAAGTCTCTGGTGCCACAAAGTTGCATCTCCATCTGTAGTAACTAAATTGCAATAATCAACACCACTAGTTAAATACAAAGTACCAGTTTTCTTACCTCTTGCAACCATAAGGGTTCCCTTGGTAACCTTCCAAGAATCTACTATAAAATTTTCTGTACAACCATCACTACCTAGCTGACCCACTGATATCAAGTTTCACCTCAACTTAGGCACATGCTTGACATCCTTAAGTAGCCATGTGTTCCCATTCTGCATTTTCACCTGAACACAACCTTTCCTTATTATAATTCATGGTTCATCATCACCAAGATATACATGTCTAAAATCACCTCGAAAAAACTTAGTAAAGTAATGTCTATGTGGGGTGGCATGGAAAGAAGCCCCTGAATCTAACACCTAAGGCTCAACAATATTACCTAAAGAAAGAATTAAGGCATCCTAACAAACATCACCTACTTCCATATTTACCTCCAGTTTCCTCCTTGTTATTTTTATCTCGAAGAGTCCAACTATCTTTCTTAGCATGACCAACCTTCCCACAATGTCAACATTCTAACTTTATTTTAGACTTTGACCTTCCATGATCACTTAACTTCCCACGGTTACCTTTCCCTCTATTCTTTTCTCTCCTTCTTCTCTCCACCATCAAAGTGTTTCCAAAAGTAGAATAATCCTAGGAGTTCTTCGTTTGAATTTCCTTTCTCATGATCACACCTATCACATCTTAAAACTTCAACTTTGAATTATTAGAGACTAAATTACTGATAGCCATAACCAAGTTGTCCTAGCTATTTAGAAAGGAGAAAAAAATCAACAAATCCCTGACCTTAACATCAAATTCAATTTTCACCAAGTTTAACATAATCACAACCATATTAAATTCATTTAAATGATCATCAATGGAATTATTCTCAGACATCTTCATATTAAATAAATTTTTCATCAAAATTATTTTATTAGAGGCAGAGGGTTTTTCATATAACTTCCCCAATGCATTTATGAGACCTTCTGTGGTCTTATCCTGTGATATGTTGAAAGCAACCAAAGATGTAAGACATAACCAAATTTCCTTGAGCGCCTTTCTATCCAGAAACTCCCAATCCTCATCCTTCATGGTTGTAGGTTTATTTTATTTTCTATCGAAAGGAACATGGAGGTCCTTACACAAGTAATCCTCCATTTGCATCTTCCACAAACTAAAGTTCTACCCATTGAACTTCTCAACCCTTGATCTACCCTCATTTTTCATAGCTCCCACTCAAGATAAATTTTCCTTACGAATCACCACTTCAGTAAAAAAGCACCAAATCTCTGATACTAGTTATTTGGAATTAGAGAAAAAATATGCGAAAACAATTCCTCAAATCATAGAAGTAGGAAACTATTTACAAAAAATGAACTTGCAGAAATATAACAACATATATAAACAATGCACAAAAGAAGAAAATATAAGATTTAACATATGGCTATGTTGACCAAGAACTTTCTCAAGTTGTATTAACAAGATTAAAACTAACTCTCACAATATTCTCTCAGTTACAATTGCAAAGCAATCACTTATGAACTCATAAAAAAATCCCAAATATGTTAAACCACATTTAAGACAAAATTGACACCCAATTGCTCAACCTTGATCACCTCTTGATGTTATAAGACTCAAGAACCTTTTGATCACTCAAGATACATTAGGACACCCCTAACACCTCTATTTATAAGATTATAATCCTTATAGGAAATTCTAAATCCGACCATAGAAGTTTAAAAGTGATAACCTTTTAACTTCCCATGGCTGGAAAAAATGTCACTATGTCCTTATGTCATTAATTGATTTTATCTACATTAAAATATTGTGAATTAAGGTATTTATGGTCATAGCATCCTTCAATAGTACCTACAAATATGTTCATAGGTTCTTTTTATGGTTGATCCTAGATAAGTGGTCCTCATGAGCTTGGAGAATAGATTTATATTTCTCATAATGTTATTAGATAATAACATCGGTATCCAAATGAGGCCCAAAGAATAAATCAAGGGAAACCTTTTTGAGATCTCGAATCCTCGTGGGAATGGATGATAGTGACATAAAACCAACAAATGTGGTTAGGATTAAAGGAATTCAATTGCTTGGTAAAAGGAAAAATGTGAGGTATGGGAATAACTTGTAATAGTTCACCATGTGATAAAGGTGAGTGGTGTGGGTTATGAGAAATAATATTTTGAGTATCACTATTTGAATAGGAATTTGTGATATATTTTCCTTTAGAAAGTTATTTTGAGTGAATGGAGTTGGACATGAATTTGAGGGTGTTTGAGGGATTAGATGGTTATTTAAATTGTTACATAAGGTAATCATGTTTCCTGATATGTTTGGGAGCCTCTTCCAACATGATTGGAGAGAAGGATCAAACCTTATATTGGATATTATGAATGAGGTCCTTATGGATAGTTGAAAAATGTTTTGATTGTCAATATAATGGTTGGATTGATTAGATAAGATCTAACATTGCTTTATGTAATCATGAGCTGATTCATTAGAAGATTGTTTCAAATTAATGAAGTTTTAAAATGTATTTTCATGAAGGTCATGTTGTTGGAGATCCACTAAGGCTTGGACTAAATTTTTGGGATTGATAATAGAGTGTGAAGGGATTTGATTGTACCATTCTAAATAATCTCCTACAAAGGTCTTTGCAAGGAGCTTGGTTGTAGCATAAACATTGGTTTGAATCCATTCCTTATAGATGTTCCCAAATTTCTTAAGATAGATGGTTGGATAAAAGGAATCATCATAAGAAATGATATGACATATCCCCCATATATCTATAGATGTTATGTAAGGAGATAGGGTACATTTTCCAATGTTTGAAGAGCCTATTACAGATTGGAGGAGGAGGGATGGAATTATCATTAATATCCAAAGGATAAGGAAGTATTGAAGTATGATTAGGAACTGTAAGGACTTGTGTTGGTTGAGAATCCATTCTCAAAATCTGATTTCACATTTGAAGGATTTTATAAGTGGTATAAGATTTCATAGAGGCCACTTAATCTATTAACATGATAATAATAAGATTAGAGTTTTTGGGGCTTGATAAGGGGTTGCTTCATTTATAAGAGGCTTGTCATGACTAATAGGTTTTGAATGAGGTTTGAGGATTGTGTCTTCTATAAAACCTATACCTTGATAAATTTTGATTAATTTCTCTTCCTTTTTGGGTGTGAAGCATTCATTATTGTTCAAATTTATTATGGTTTTTCAAGGAGATTTTTTTTTGAATTTATATGACGCCGTATTCCATTGTTGTTATATATATATGGGACCAACCGTGCTTGAGCACAAGGGCTAATGAAATGGGAAGATACAAATAGAATTGTTTTTGTAGAGGAAGCTATAAATTGATGATAAAGAAGAATATTATTTTGGGGTTCTTCAATTGTGATGGAGTAGAACAAACAATTTCTAGGTCTCAAATTCTAGAAATGATGTAATTCATATTATGATCTATCTATTCGATGACGTTGGAACTATAGTTGAGGCTATTGAAAAGATGGTCCATGGTATTTTTCCCCAAATGCTAATGAGATTATTACTGTAGAGACACACAGGGGATGATGGAACCATAAAAGGGTAGGGTAAAGAGATAAGACATTGGATAAAAGATATGGGTCGTGCAAGATGACAAGTCTAATGACATAAGATCAGATAAGTGAATACATCTAGGCATGATCACTTGTGTAAGGGGATTTACACTGGAGAAGATGGCGTAGGAAGTGAATATATTAAAATTAAGATAGTTGATGTACAATATAAAAAAGATAAGGAGAAAAATAATTAGATCATAGGCTTCATGGAATAGAGAACTAAAAATTTGTTTATTGGAGATGGATAATATTAATCCCAAAATTAGTAATGAAGGTAAACCCAAAAAGTGATGTTTTAATAAAAGATGGCCATCATCAAATTACTAAAGTGACCATTTATGGAAATAGAAAGTGAATTCAATGAAATAAAAAGAGGTATTTTATAACATTAATATTTGGAATAAAAAATCTCCATGTAATATTTCAAAAAGTGAATATATTTGAATTATGCCCTTATTACTAAATATGGTAAATTTAGATTTCAATTTTTTTGCTAATATTTATGCCAAATAGAAGAGTTTCATTAAATTTATAAATAAACAAAAAAATTAAGGGATTATAAAATAGAGTCATTAATTGCAAGATATGAAATGAAAGCTGATTTGCCCAAAAAAAATCCCCATAAAGAGACTCAAAGAGGAAGATCGATCTTGAAACCTAGGGGAAATTGTGAAAGTCATATTTTAGGGTTTGTAATAGATGGAAATATGAATAGAAACCTAAAATATTGACATTATCTAAAATATTAGAGAAATTAGGGCTTGGGAATAGTGATAGATTCTATTCAAAACTGTATAATGTGAATATAGGAGATGAAATGTGAAGACAACTCAATCTAGAGATGGAGTAAGATTAATGTAGCATTTACCAGAGTGTAGTGAATTTGATTTGAAGATTATTTATAAAGAAAAGGTTGAATGAAATGTGAAAATTATATGTGAAAACAAAATAATCTAGAATGAGATGGCCCATGGAGAAATCTTCTAGAGGGGCTGATGGTGTTCAGAAAAGAAGGAAAAATAAAAGGGGTAAATATGACCTAATTTGAGGTAGAGTAAGATTCACTTTGGGTTCACCAGAGTTTATGATGGGTAAAATATAGGTTCCCATCTAGGTTTATAAATATAGGAATCCAATCTAAGACCAACCACACTATGTAGATACAAAGGTGTTCAAGGACTACCACCTGAAAATAATCCTATCCTATAGATAACCATAGGTTTCCAAGGCCTAAAACTAAGATAGATATATGTATCCTACTAGGATTTTGAAATAGAAAAGGAAAAAACCAAGGTGGATAAATCCAAGGGGTGTAGTAATAATAAGACAATGTAATAAACTAAAACAAACATACATCTACTCGAGCCTGTAAAAATGAATGACAAATAACAAACAGAAACACATACATACAAAATAATATACTAAAGAGGGTTAAAAATACTTACATGTAGCATGTGTGTGACCTCTAATGGATAATATTTCCTAGATAAAACAACACCACAAGAGAGTTCTTATGGGCAAAGAAGGGGAAATATCAATAAGAAATTCTTCATTCATAACTTGCTATGGTGACCCAAATGAAAAATAGATAAGCTCCAAGACTCCAAAGTCAACCAATAAGTATGAATGAATTTCAAAATAGTGTAAGGAAAATAAAGTGTAGGTGTTAATAATTTATTTTCAATTAGTAAAAATAAAAAGGAATCATAGGGGTATATATACCAGATGCCCATGCATGGGTGATGGCATCGGCCTTAGGGGAAAACCTAAGGCCGAAGGGTAGAAATCATGAGGAATTGAGGATGAATGATGAAGGTCTAGGGTGACCAAAAGTAGGGATAATAGCAAGTAATAAGAAGAAATAAGTGGACATGTATTGGAACAAGTGGACATGATGAGTGAAATGTGTAAAAAAAGGGAAGAAATGAGGCATGCATAGGGTAACTAAGGATAATAAAGACATATCTCAAATGTTATAGTCTTTCTCACATGAAAAATTCTAACCATAACCTAATCTTAATATGCCTCTGAAGGAACCTTCTTAGGAGGAGAATGCATTATCAACCCTTGCACAAACGAAATGGCTAGCAATTATAAAATTATGGTGTATAAAATTAGCCCCCAATTTTTATAAGTAGCATGAACCAAAATATATTGGGTATCACTTGACCCAAAATACAAGTAACCAAAGGAGGTTAGGTGTCACTTGATCTAACTATCCTCAAAATAGAGTGAGATAATTAATGTTTTCCTAAGGAATCACTAGGCCCATATGTACCATGGGTGTCACTAGATCCAATGTAAAAACATACACCCATGGAATCACACCATTGTATATGGATCTAGATTCCAAATGTGTAAATTAAAAATGTAAATTAAGTATACACATGACCCCATCATGCATTGTATTAGTATTTTTAAAAATAGAGATACAATGATGTTTATGCTCACACCCCTACAATACCAATTTGATAATGTAAATGCATGCCAAATAGATAATGTATAGGGCAATATTGGATTGAAATTTTCACCACTCAAATTATATTCTATCATAAGATAAAGTGAAATCTTTATTGAAATTGTATATTTATCATTGAACTTATATCAAAGACCTCTAAAACCTTATATTTTCTCAAAAATTCTGAAATTGGATGTCAAAATATTCCTTTAACAATACCATCCATTAGGGTAGTAATGTATAATAGTTTTATCCTTTGTTGGATGATTTTATCTAGTTTGAAGCTTTGTGAATGATTATTGTTTGTACATGTAACTTAGTTCATATATCCTATTTTAATATATTCTAAAATATGTAATTGTTTGTGTAAACCTGAATTGAAGTGATATTCTTATAGCAGTTCAACTAGATGACCACTCTTTTGAGCTAAGAAATATAGATTGTAGGTGTCTCAGATTAAAATAATTGAAGTGTTTCCATGTAAAATATTGTGTATAATCATTGTTGGAATACATAAAAGATAATTTTATGTGGCCACCATATAGCACCAGGCCTTGCAAGAGAGTGCATGATAGAAACCATGACATAATGAGATAACATACACAAAAAATATACAAGTATATAAATATTAAATCATATAAGTAAAATAATAAATGTCACAAAAATGTCATGTAGAATTCCAAGGGCCATATACAAGGGACACAATAGTGTCACACACACAAATAAGGGACAAAAGGACACACTAAAACAGTCTATTGAGACCAAAAACAATGGAGACAAGTGTGTTGCACCCACACATATAGAAATCCAAGGACACACACACACACATAATAAAAAACTATAAGCAATCTAACATGTAATAATGGATAAAAATTATCCAATATGAATATAGAGAACAATATATTAGTTCAGTATAGTCCACATGTGGTAATCCCACAAATATAGATAAATAATATATCACAATACATGATATAACTATAACCATGATCTGAAAGAATAATGTGTAATAAGTCAAATGATAACACTTAATAGTATAAAAGATGCCCTCAAATTATAAAGGAAACATCAATGATCATGTAGAGTCTTTTGAATCATATATCATGCTCACATACCTCATGAAACATGTGTGCATATAGAATAATATCTTTATCAAATCATTGACAATCAAGATATGTATATCATAATCTAGTCGATAAAAGCATGCTTGGGTCCTGATTTTTTCATTTTTTCATCTTTGATTTTTTTTTTGTGTTTTTAGAAAATAATTACAAAGATAAAACTACCAAATTATGTAATCAAGAGGGTGAGGAGAGGAACCCACAAGTCAGGTGGTCTGGGCCTCAATAAAATAATATACACAATAGGAGGAAGATGTGTAACTTGATGCCAAGGGTGCGGTACATTTTATGGAGATGCATTTTATATAGGAGGATACTTAGGAGAATTACTTTGCAAGATAATACATGTATATAAAGAACATGTATACTAAATAGTATGTGTTGTAGAGATTGTCGCTACATTAGAAGAAGGAATAAGTGGCATTTTGTAGGTTATCTTCCCCCACTTGAAGGGGTAATGGAATATGCCCAATATATTTTTGAATAGATAAAGAAGTGGGATGTCAATGTTGTGTATTATATCCCAAATATTTAAGAAATTTCATACTACATATGTTGAATAGCTTACAAAGCGTCATTTTGAACCATAATAATGTATTGTAGTCATTCAAAAAAATATTGCATTATGTGTGATAGTTGGTTGTATGTAGAATTTGACTCTTTATGTAGCTTAGTGTCCATCAACCAGATGTTAAGAAATGAGTGTTTCCTCAATTGAGGTAGTATCCTATGTAAGTATATATTTCCTTTACATTTCCTTATTAAGAACCCTATCTTGAAAATGTTGTTTTTCTCGTCTTGTATTGGGATTTATTCAATTTTCTTACTATCATCTTTAATGAGAGAGGTATTTGTAACCTTGAATTTATTAAATTTAACTCCATATGTTCATGGAAATGTAGAGGTAAAATTAGAATTATTTTCATCAATGTGATTGAAATTTAACTTTCACAAACACTCGTTTGATATATGTATGTGATCAGTTTCAATATCATACCCATTGGTCACCATAGTATCTTCTTGCTCCAAATGGAATAGTGATGGAAAATCAAAGATGACCTTGGAATTATTCGTCATATTTCCCCTAACTATGATTAGGGAATGGATTATATGTTCACTTACTTTGTGATGATTCTTGCTTTAATGGTTCCTTTTTTAACAATAGCATGTGATTCTATCACTGAGATATTTTTTTTAGAATTATGCATTTATTTCATATCTGCATCAAAAGTAGATTGTTTTTTTCATATAAGACACAATTATATTATTTATTATTATATTACATTCATATGATATAGATGTGTTAGATTTAGGTAACTATATAGATTTAGGTTATCCATATGATCGTATAGGAGATAATACTCTCTAAGGATCATCTCACATAAGATATCTAGGGACTAGTGGATCCAAGAAAGGGGTGTCAAGGGATATACATATCTCTGTAGAGTAATGGATTAGAGAAGGAGACAATAATTTAGCAGAGGAAGTATAACATATATCAAAAGAAATAATATCCTTAGTGTGAAGTTACTTTATCATATGTTGTTAAGTGTGATAATCATTTTCAATATGTTTATTAATGTTATGATAGTTGCACTAAGGTTTCCTATTTACCTTCTCAATGCTATAAGGATGGTTATGAGAATTAAATGGTAAATTGATCAATATTTTATCCAATGAAACATGTGAATTATTATGTGGTATGTTTTGAGACTTATTAAAGTGGAGTATTTATTTTTGGGTGATTTATCACTTGATAATGCTAGTTTTGGTTTAATCATTAAATTGTGACTTGTGTACACATTTCAAGTTCGATTACCTATCCCTATCCCCATTGAATGACTTGATCTCCTCATTATAGTGCTCAGTCACTCAAAACATTTCTTACATTACTCCATTGTAGTTTATCACTCCCAAGTTTCATTCCCAAAACATTCCATTAACTCACTCTTTACCCATGCAAGATACGAAAATAAGGACCAAAATGTCAAACAGTTTAGTTTGAAAATGACAGTTTCATCCCAAGTATCCCAATAGAAATTTTATAGCATTTATATATTTTATAGTTCAGTAGTTTACTCATGGATCAAAATTAATTAAAAATTGAACCTAAAATCCTATTTAGCAATTCACATGCACTCATTTACTCACCTGACATCTACTTGGCAATTACAAAATCTCCTCAAGTAAATATCTTCCAAAAGAACTCAAAACTATCATATATCTCCTATAGACAAAAACACACATTATAATAAATACCTATGTAATTATAAAGCACTCTAAACCATGACTTCGAGTCAAGCTTCCCAAGCCAAATACCATCAAAACCAAGTCAAACAAGACCAAGTAAGCAATTACAAAACATTGTCAAGTGAACAAATTTCTAAAGATAGTTGCATCCATATAGATATTAAATATATAGGTAAATAACCATTTTTGGTTTGAGGCCTCTTTAGAGTAGTTCCAACATAGGTAGCATGCATATTGTACTTCAACCCAACCTATAACCCTTTTGTAGGATTTTTTTTCCCATAGCAAGTGTTTGAAGCTATTTTGGTAGATATAAAGGGTTTCTTCGAGGCCTAGTTTTTTAACAAGAAGGAAAGTTATAGAAATTCACATAGAAATATTTTTACAATATGTTGTCAAATCTCTGCATAAAACTGCCAAACTGGTACAAAATAGCTAAACATTTTCGTACGTAACCACTAGTGTCATCCCTACTCATCATGTACCTCCAAAACCAAAAAAGAAGCATTTATGGATTATTTTCAGCTCTTTCATCCTTCTTCCACGACCATATTATCTTTCGAAATAGTATAATAGCTAATCAAAATCTATCCTCATGTGTTTTATTTTATTTACCAATGTTCTTATGGTTCTATATTGAAAATTTATAATATAGATATATTTTGATCTACACATTAATATTAAGTTAATTAATATTAATATATATGTTATTTATAACACTCATCTAAAATTGAATTAACTAAAAGAATTTAACTCCATTTCCTATAAACCTTAAATTTTGGTGTAATCATTAGATGAACCCACCTATTGATCAAATTAGTAACCTATTTGGCATAGGGCACCCTATTCCAAATCAAGGTTTCCATTTTACATGTTTCTTCTCCTCATCTTTAGGTATGTTATCCTTTCTACTTTCATGTCTTACTCTACCTATTAATTACTTAGAAATTTTCACTATACTAATGTAAAAAGTTCATTACTTGAGTTATTTCAAAGAAACCCTACATGTAAATATAGTCTCTATAGGGTCTCCCTGTTAATGAGTGTTATGTTTGTGGAGCCTATTTTCATGTAAGAGTGTGGTACACCTTCTATGTGTTACACTCAGGTATTTTTACGGCGGTCTCGCTCGCCGGTGAGCAGGTTAGGGGGGTTCGGGGGAAAAGCTCCCTAAGAAAATTTTCATGGGTGGTTTATTAACCCATGGGTAATGGGTAACTGTTATGGGCTGTTTTTGGGCCCATGGTTTTTCGGTACCCATTGTTTTGTAAAACTACCTCTTCAGCTACCCATAGGTTTATGGGATGGTTTTTTTTTTGCCCATTGTTTGATACCCACGGTTTTGTAAAATTGCTTAAGCAATTGTCTATTTATATGGTCTTATGCATATGATAGATGGAAAAGAAAATATATTGCAGATGTGTTTTGAATTTGGGTGTGAATTTTGTAGAGTTTGTTGAGCATAGCTCTAAAAGGATATCGGTATTGTATTGAGAGAGTGGAGGCTTGTAATAAAATATGAGCAAGTGATTCTTTGTGGACGTAGCCTAAATTGGGTGAACCAGGTTAAATCTTGTCTCTCTGTGTTGTGTTATTTATTCAGCACGTTTATTTGAGATTTGTAATATTTTCTGCATATTAGTTTCTACTATTGCGATTCTGTAAGGGATTATTCCACATATTTTATCTCTTATTTCCTAACAATTGGTATCAGAACCTGGTTTGGTTTGTTGAAGTGTTGAATCGTAGGGAAAGTTTTTAGCTTGAGTGGGAGCTATGGCAGATGATGGAAGATCTAGGGTTGATAAATTCAACGAGCAGAATTTCATTCTTTGGAAGATGCAGATGGAAGATTACCTTTATCAGAAGGATCTTTATACTTTGTTGTCTGAGAAGGTGAACAAACCCTCGAGTATGACAGATGCGGAATGGAATTTTTTGGATCAAAAGGCACTTGGAATGATCTGGCTATGTCTTGCATCTTCGGTATTATTTAATGTTTCAAAGGAAAAGACTACAAAAGATCTAATGGATGCATTAGGAAAGTTGTATGAAAAACCCTCTGTCCTAACAAGATATTTTTAATGAAAAAGTTGTTTAATATGAAGATGTCTGAGAATAGTTCAGTAGCAGATCATTTAAATGATTTCAATACGGTTGTGAATATGCTAGCTTCAGTTATAATAGAATTTGATGAAGAAATTAGGGCTTTATTAATTCTGTGCTCTTTACCTGAAAATTGGAATAGCCTGGTAATGGCGATAAGCAACTCGGTTCCAACTAACTCAAAGTTGAAGTTTGAGGATGTTGTAGGGGTGATTCTAAGCGAGGAAATGTGAAGAAAAAGCTCCAGGGAATCTTCTAAATCAGGGAATGATTTGACAATGGAAACTAGAGGGAGACAAAAGAATAGAGGAAACTGTGGAAAATCGAAAGATCGGGCAAGGTCAAAATCCAAGAGCAAGATTATATGTTGGAACTGTGGAAAGTTTGGGCATGCAAAGAAGGATTTTTGGGAGCTTCGAGACAAGAAGAAACAACAGGAAGAAAACAAGGAGGAAAATGTGGCATCGAGTAATGTATGCCAGGATGCTTTGATTCTTTCTTTGCATAATATTACTGAATATTGGGTTTTAGATTCAGGGGCTTATTTTCATGCTACTCCACATAGGCATTATTTTGTTGATTATTTTTAAGGGGATTTTGGGCATGTTTTTCTTGGTGATGATGAGCCTTGCAGTATAGTTGGAAAAGGTTCTGTTCAGGTTAAGATGTAGAATGGGAATACATGGCTATTGAAGGATGTCAGACATGTACCTACATTAAGGAGAAATTTGATATCGGCGGGGCAATTGGGAAGTGATGGTTGTACTATGATATTTACAGCTAACTCTTGGAAGGTTACCAAGGGTGCTCTTGTGGTGGTAAGAGGTAAGAAGGTTGGAACCTTGTATTTAACCACTGATAGTACTAATGATTGTAATCTTGTGGCTTCAGATGTAGATACAACATTATGGCACTATAGGCTCGGTCATATGAGCCATAAGGGCATGAACATCATAAAGAAGAATTTTCCTGGATATACAGAAACAGGTTTGGATTTCTGTGAGAACTACATATATGGGAAACAAAAGTGAGTAAGGTTTCTTAAGGTTAGACCTACAAAGAAAGAGAGTAAGCTAGAGATGGTACATTCTGATGTGTGGGGGCCGGCTCAGGTATCATCTCTTGGGGGTTCAAGTTATCATGTTACTTTTATTGATGATGCAACAAGGAAATTTTGGGTTTATTGTATTAGAAAAAATCTGATGTATTTGACACTTTTGTTAAATGGAAAGCCTTAGTAGAGAATGAAACAAGTCTTAAGCTAAAATTTCTCAGGTTAGATAATGGAGGGGAGTATTGCAGCAATGAATTTAATGATTTATGTTCTAAGAATGGAATTCGCAAGCAAAAGACAGTTCCAGGAACTCTGCAGCAAAATGGGGTATTAGAAAGGATGAACAGAACAATAATAGAATGTGCTAGGAGAATGAAGTTATATGCAAGACTGCCTCTTTCTTTTTAGGCAGAAGCGGTGAACATAGTTGTGTACTTGATAAACAGAGGACCCTCAAGTGCCTTGGATGGAGGCATACCTGAGGAGGCTTGGTATGGTAAGAAAGTTGATTATTCATTTCTTAGAGTCTTTGGATGTGAGGTGTTTGTTCATATAGACAAGGATGATAGGACCAAGCTAGAGGCTAAATCAGAAAAATGTACTTTCATTGGTTATGGTGGTGATGACTTTGGATTTAAATGTTGGAGTATTAAGGAAAAGAAAATCATTTGGTCTAGGGATGTGGTCTTTAATGAGAAATTCATGTATAAGCAACAGTTGCAGGAAAATAGGGAAGAATCCAAGAAAGAATATGTAGTGGTAGAGGATCTTCCGGATGGGATAGTGACCCATGAATCAGTTCAAGAACTGCATCAATAGGAACCCCAAACTCCTATTTTGAGGAGGTCTTCTAGGGTAAGAAGAGAACCTGAACTTTTTTCTCCTTCTCTTTATTATTTATTACTCACTGATAGTGGAGAGCCAGAGAGCTTTGATGAAGCAATGCAGGTAGATGCTAGGAAGAAGTGGGAGCAAGCCATGGATGAGGAGCATAAGTCTCTCATGGAGAACCAAACTTGGGATTTGATGAAGCTACTAGAAGGAAAAAGAGCATTGCAGAACAAGTGGGTGTAAAAAGTTAAAGACGAAGAAGGAGGAAAGAAAAGATATAAGGCTCGGTTGGTGGTCAAGGGGTTTGCACATAAACAAGGTATAGATTTTGATGAGATATTTTCTCCTGTAGTAAAAATGTCTTCTATTAGAACTGTTCTTGGAATAGTGGCAGCAGAAGTCTTGCACTTAGAACAGTTAGATGTAAAGACTGCTTTTCTCCATGGTGATTTGGAGGAGGAATTATATATGTAGCAACCAGAGGGCTATGAGGTCAAAGGTAAAGAGGAGATGGTGTGTAAATTGAAGAAGAGCTTGTATGGCTTGAAACAAGCTCCACGTCAATGGTATAAGAAGTTTGATAGCTTCATGATGGACCAAGGTTATATTAGATGTCATTCTGACCATTGTGTGTATACAAAGAAATTTGAGGATGGAAGTTATATTGTCCTGTGTTTGTATGTTGATGACATGTTGGTTACAGGTAAAGACATGCAGGAAATAAAAGTACTCAAGAAACATCTAAGTGAATCCTTTGATTTGAAGGATTTGGGGGCAGCTAGACAAATCCTTGGTACGAGGATAACTCGGGATAGGAAGGAACGGAAGCTAACTTTATCTCAGGAAGAGTACATTAAGAAGGCATTGGATAGGTTTAACATGTAGGATGCTAAACCAGTTGGGAATCCTTTGGCAGGCCATTTTAAGTTATCAAACGAGCAGTGTCCCAAGACAGAGCAGGAAAGAAACCAGATGTCCAAGGTACCTTACTCATCAGCAGTTGGTAGTTTGATGTATGCTATGGTGTGCACTAGGCCTGATATTGCCCATGCAGTGGGAGCTGTGAGTAGATTTATGAGTGATCCAGGTAAAGAGCATTGGAAAGTAGTAAAGTGGATCCTTTGGTATTTGAGAGGGACCATGGGGACAGTTTTGTGCTATAGTGGATCAGACACCACTTTACATGGTTATGTAGATTCAGACATGGCTGGAGATGTTGACAGTAGGAGGAACATGATAGGTTATATTTACATTGTAGGTGGGACAACAGTGAGCTGGATTTAACGACTACAGAAGCTGGTGGCTTTGTCAACCACGGAGGCTGAGTATGTTACTGCCACAGAGGCAAGCAAAGAGATGATTTGGTTACAAAAATTTCTTGAGGAGTTAGGGCATAAGAAGGAGGAATGTAAGCTGCATAGTGATAGTCATAGTGCTATACACCTAGCTAAGAACTCTGCTTTCCACTCCAGGACGAAGCATATACAATTGAGATATCACTTCATCAGGATAGCTTTAGAGGAAGATAAGTTGAATCTGGAGAAGATTCATACGAGTTAGAATCCTGCAGACATGACGACCAAGGTGGTCACAAGGGATAAAATAAAGCTATGTTTAGCTTTGGTTGGCCTTCACGGATGACAGTGAAGGGTTGAGAAGCTTGCTCAGTGGAAATCAGTCTCCAAGTGGGAGATTGTTATGTTTGTGGAGCCTATTTTCATGTTATAGTGTGGTACACCTTCTATGTGTTACACTCAGGTATTTTTACGGTGGTCCCACTCACTGGTGAGCGGGTCAGGGGGGTTCGGGGGTGAAGCCCCCGAAGCAAATTTTCACCGGTGGTTTATTAAACCCATGGGTAATGGGTAACTGTTATGGGCTGTTTTTGGGCCCATGGTTTTTCGGTACCCATTGTTTTGTAAAACCGCCTCTTCATCTACCCATAGGTTTATGGGACGGTTTTATTTTTTTCCCATTATTTGATACCCACAGTTTTGTAAAACTACTTAAGCAATTGTCTATTTATATGGTCTTATGCATATGATAGATGGAAAAGCAAATGTATTGCAGATGTGTTTTGAATTTGGGTGTGAATTCTGTAGAGTTTGTTGAGCATAGCTCCAAACAGATCTGGGTATTGTATTGAGAGAGTGGAGGCTTGTAATAAAATTTGAGCAAGTGATTCTTTGTGGACGTATCCTAAATTGGGTGAACCATGTTAAATCTTATCTCTCTGTGTTGTGTTATTTATTCTGCACTTTTATTTAAGATCTGTAATATTTTATGCATATTAGTTTCTACTGTTGCGATTCTGTAAGGGATTATTCTATATATTTTATCTCTTATTTCCTAATAATGAGGCCCTAGATGGATTAAAATATTATGTGAGATGGCTACTGCTGAATGAAGTATGGGTAAAATTGAACTTTAATGGGGCCTCCAAAAGAAATCTAGGAACTTCTGGTAGTGGTTGTTTAATTCGAGACCCGCAAGGTCAACCATTTTTTATGATGGCCTTGGACTATGGTTAGAAAACCAAAATTTTCACTAAAGGCTTTGTCCTGCTCTTCAGGCTTAGAGAAATTACTTTGCAATGCTGGAGAAATTTTTTTATAGAAGATGATTCTCAAGTGATCATTGAGGATCTCAAATCCCATTCAGCTGGGGCCTGAAAGTTGAACCAAATTATTCAATAATTCTTATTTTGGTTAAATGGATATGAAAAAATTCACTTCTCTCCTATAGTATGAGCTAGGAATATTCTCACTGATCTTTTAGCTAATTATGGGGTTGGAATGATTGAAAGGGAAGGGCATCATTTAAAGGTATGGTGGGAGAAATTCCCAATCTCTTTCCAAAGAGCCCTGATTAATGACTTAAATAATTAATCCTTGCTCTGATGGTCCTTCGGGCTCCCTACTTGGGCATGTTGTCCCTCACATGTGTGGATTGGATGTTGAAATGGGAAATAAATTATGAGTTTTTTCTTGGCTTGGGTGGTAATCTCTCCACCCCTGCCATATCTACCTAGGCTCTTCCATACTTTTCGAATCTCAATTTTATGTGAAAGTGAGATATCCTGTGCTAAATATTGCTAGAGTCTATGGATAGAAGTGATTATCAGGGGAGGCCTTCTCTCAAACCTTCTTGAGCTAGTCGCAAGTCTCGTCATGCTACCCAAAGCTCCCCATTTTTTAGTGGGAATTGGTGAAATATTATTTTTAAGAATGGATGGATTCACAACCCTTTTATGTGGATCTGGTTTTCCATAGCATGTTCAATTGCTAAAGAATTAGACGTGATCATGGAGGAGGAAATATGGAATCATTTGCATGGCCTCATACTTGACCCTCAATAATCTGTGGGACAACACAATGTCTTAAGGGTGATAATATTTTGTCGAATGCTTTGGGTAAATTCCTTCTACACATGGACCATGAGGAGTTGGAGAAGGCTAGAGACAAGAGGGGATCAGAATCTAAGTTCCAGTCACATGCAATCCTCAAAACTCTTCATGTGCTAGCGGTTGGGTAGAAAACAATTGTGAAGAATTTTGGTTTTGAGCTTCCCCTGAAGTCATCATCTATTTACCCTGTTGAGACTCTGTCAATGATTCTAACCAGGCTATGTCTTTGGATTCTAATGTGATTTTTCTTGGCCACAACAGTGGTGAAATCACTGGGGATGACAACCTACCATAATGATGTAAATGTTTTTCATCTCTATGTATCTATCAAATTGTATACAACTTGGTTGTTTTTTATAGGAATAGGTTGGCTAAAAGGGAAAATTATCATTACCATACTCTGTCACCTTCGCATGTTAATATGCAGTCTCACTGACCACCGAGATGAGCTACACTATATTTGGCAGCTTTATTGTAATTTTTGTGGGAGAGGGCCCTTTCCCTAGGTAATATAAGAAAAATGATAGTCTCTATGGGGTGTTGTAATACGCAGTGGTCCCTATCAATATATAACCACAATATGTGGCATCTATTATCCATACCTTATGCCTAATAATTTAATTTGATATAGTGGTATCTATCTCCTCTCCCCTCATTGATACTTTCATTACATATGACCAAGTAATTGCATCCAACGTTGAGAATACAAGTGATGTATGTTCTAGTGATAATTCTAATTATAATGAAAATTATGTTTCTATTCCTCTTGTACATGGTAATGTGATTTTTTTTTGAAATGATTCTATTTCTCCAATTGAAATGGAAATGTTTACAAATACACAGTCTAATATTTATCCTATTGCAAACACTTCACATTAATGACACAAATGAACTATATGAAAATTTTAATGATGTTTCTCTAGATACTATATAGATGAGTCAAAGTAATTTATGTGGTAAAGTAGTCAAGGAATATAACATACAAATACATGGAGAATCCATTTAAATTAATGTTACATAGAAAGTATTGATGTACATAATTAGTGTAAAGTGAGAAATAAATCTTGTGATATTATAGTTTCATGTAATAAATCAAGGACAGCCATAATATTATCCCATGGCCAATGGTATTCATCTATTAAATTTGGTATTCATCAAGTTATCATGGACCATATTCAATTTTGTGTCTAGAACCAAGAAGTTTGACCATTAAGTAAATGCAAGGAATAACACATATGATTAGTAATAAACTAGTATAGTGTACCCAATGAACTAGTGTTAATAGATGTTTATATGTATATACTCCCTTGGTATAGGAATTCTCCCAAGTTAGAAGGAATCTTGTAAGATAAAAGGATTAAATAAGTTGTAAGGTGCTAAATATGTGATCAAAGTAAGCTCAAGATGTATGATTCCCCTGACATGGATATGCCCCCAATTTGGAAATGTGTATAATGTCAATGAATTTTCACTTAGTGTTTTCTATGAAGTGTAAGTGTTAAGGTAGTGTAGAGTGTTAATTTGAATGATCAAAAGGATCAAATATAGGCAAGGACCATGCATACATCACATAGGTCCTAATTTTTTATTTTTATTTTACATTTTTTGAATAATATGTTTGAAATGTAAATGATAAACTAACATCCCTAGGGTAGTGGATAGAAATTAAAAAAAAGGGAAAATAGGGTATTGGGTAGTATTATTCCCTTAATATTCACATTGGACCCATGAGAATGTGTTGCATCACTAGGTAGTGATGGGGTCATAGGTAAATTTTCCCCTCAATCTTCACATAAAACTTATGGGAAATGTGTTGCATAGGTAGTTTCTTAGTTAAGAGCCAACGGAGAATGTGTGAAATAATTGAAAAAAATGTTGTAATGTGTGTGCATGAAAATTTGATTCATAAAACACCAACTAATGAGTGTATCAATATGATAACATGTACCATTTGGAGGTATATGTGAAGAATTCATGTCTAGTGATGGATAATTCTTGCATAAATCAACGATTAGGCCATACACATTGTGATACTAATTACTATCACCCTTAATAGTGTAATGTGAATTTATATTAGGGTAACTAGTATTCATATAATCACATGATATCCATGTAAATGCGTGTGTATTGATGTATCATGAGAGTCATGACCACATGGGTATTTTTGAATTACTATGTTTCATACATGAATATATATAAGACAAGACATGTAAGAGGAGTAAGAGTTATAGTGTGCTGATTTTTAATCTCTCTACAATGTCATGAGATATGTCAAGGAAAATTATCAATGTTTGGTATAGTTTTTTGTAATGGTAATGTCTCGGAATGAGGCATTATATTTCTCATAGGTATCTCAATAAATAAAATAAGATGATAATATGGAATAACAGGGATAGTTACTCCCATATCATTGTGCATAAACTTCATGCATTGATGTGTTTTCAAGGAAATAAAACACAAAAAAATATAAGGGAATCTAAAATTTTAAAATACCTCTACCGACCACGTTGTTCAAATGGTCAATTTTTTGAACTCAGTTGGTAATCATGGAAAACATTCGTCTATCATAGTTTATTCAATTTGCCTATGAATTTGTAATATGTACTAGGGTTAAATATCATCACTAAGTGTTAATTAAACTTGTCAAATGCAAATATACACATCTTCTCCAACTAGTGGCAGAAATTCCATGCCCATTCCACAACTCCAAATTTGGCACATTATTTAGGCATGTTTTGAGGAATTTAATCTTCCATATTTTTCATATATGGTTATGAAGGATTTGGGAAAATAAAATTCGGCAATAATATACTTTCGCAATTACATATATTTATAAAATTTTCAATGAATTTTAAACAAATCCATTTTGTGAATACACTGCAATTGTCTTCATGAAACCTACTCCCAAATAACAGGGGACATAAACATCACAAGAAATGGATACATAAAAAATACAATAATGTAAGAAATAATTTCTAACAATACTATTATAAATTTGAAATCTAAATCGAATGTAATTGGTTGGATCAAGAATTAATAAAATGATAAACCTTATGTTTGACCATATTATCAATGCCTTAACAATTTTATTTGTTAATTTATTATATCATCCCTAAGGTAAACTTAGCTATGGAACTTCTTATATGAAATAATTGAGACATATTTTAGATTTAAAAAAACATCTTAGATCCTAAACAAAACAATTATTGGAAAAATTAGATATACTTTTATATAGCAAGTAATTTAAATCATTTCTATGGTAATAACATATCGCAACATCTAGTAATGAATAAATTGCAGAAAGAAAAATAAGTAGTCACATGTTTTCTTGTAAAACGTGGCATTAATACATGTTTCAAGTTGAACTTAGAAGAGAAAAATCCAAGGTTGATATTTCAAAGAAATATGTTTCAAATTTTCACCTCAAATTTTGGAAAGGGCTCTCAAATCAAAAGTAACACATAGAATCTATACATAATCAAATTTCAGACTCAAGTCAATGCTCTTATGCCTTTTGATTTATAAAAGTAAATACTTTAACTATAAGATTTTTTTATTTTTTGTTTTTTTTGAAGAGGCTATATTTATGATGGATATGGTAGGGTAGTTTATGTTGAGGTCATTACAGAATGAATCCATGTTTATAAATCAAGGAATAATTTATGTGGCATTCACAACCTACATGATACACGATGAAATATCAATAAACATATATAGAACATTCCTTACTCACATGGCATTCCCACTTCATGATAATATACAGGACAAAATGAAACTTTGAACAAAGGACATACATACAAGAGGTGGTATATAACAAAACCCCATTTTATTATTTCCCATGTAGAGTCAACTAAGGAGGAAAATACTATTAATGAATTTCATAGGAGAGTATTGGGAAAAGAAACTACTGCAAATGATGTTGTCAAAGTTTGTCAATATGATGCCACGATATCTCAAAACCTTTATATTAAAGGAAATAGAAAATTATGTTTATGGGTTTTACCATATGGAAATAGGGGCTTCAACATCTCCTTATAAAGCTAAATTTCCCCTTTCCGTGATATAAAATATGTGAGGGTTTGTAATGGGAACAAAAAAAGTCACCAAACACATATCCAACTGTGAAAAATCTGATATATTTCTAACTGTATTAGAGATTTTTTTTACTTGATATCTAGTCACTTTTCACCCACATGGATGAATTCTAACCAAGAATAATGAAAATATAAAATTTCAAACTACTAAATCTTCTATTTTTTATAAGAAATTAAAAAAAACAATGGAAAAGAAAAAATGTGATTGTCTTGCCACTACCAAGTTCGAGAACCACCATCAGCACACAAAGTACGAGGGAATGGTTAGTAGTAAATTATGCCCATTAACATAATTACATACTAAATGTGGAATGTATAATTAAATTTCGAATGGTTACCTTGATATTTAATACTAGTCAAGAATCTTTCCATTCATTTGAAGTGTACCTCACCTTCTATTTTCAAACCTTTCGCCACCTCCTTTTCTATTTTTTTATTTCACACACATGAAAGTTTCATGAAAAAAAATCAATGTAACATCCATGTTATTATAAAACAATTTTTTGACATACCCCAACAATGTATATCAACAAATATGTGCATTGCTCTTTATGCATGGTCTTGATTGCCAAATACTCAAAAATAATTTTTTTTCTAGAAACTAAAGATAATCAAACACATAGAACATTATTACAGTGAAATCCTATTTTTTATATTTATTCATTTAACATCACCAATAATATCCACAAGAACATTCTCGGTGTTTAAAATGAAGGAAATGGTTCTTATTTCTCATAGCAATTTCTCTCAAAACAATCTTGGAGATAATTTTCATTGTAGTGTGGCAATGTGCACACACTCAAAGGTTCTTAATAACTGTAATAGTTATTACAGGGTGCATGTTTAACCAACCAAATGTATTTTCCAACTTTTCACAATGGGGGAAAATAAATAATTATTTTTCCTCCTCTTCCACATCATTAAGTAAATATCTTTAATCTTAAAAATAACATGTTTCCTTCATATCCCAAGCCAATTTCTCTAATTTTTCATAGATATCCTTTGGCTATAGATGTGGTATGCTATCTATGATCTATCTCCTAGACTTCAATATAAATACATCCAAGGATATTTTTAATCCCTCTAGCTTTCATCAATCTCTGTATCATTTGAACCTCACCTCACTTTCCCGCGTTTGCATAGAGTTTTGAGAGAAGAACATAAGTTGCATCATTTTTAGGATCTAAATAAAAATGCATTGTGGCTATAAATACTCATAATCATATATTCATATGTGATCTATATGCACCAAGAAAACACTTCTGCATAGCCACCATAGGTTTAATTGGTGGTTTAATAACAAATTTAGGGTATCCTAAAGATAGCGATGACATGAAATAAGGTAAACCATGCACACATAATGATCAATTGCATGTATAATGTAATTAAAATCACTCATGTGATATAATTATGTACAACCCTTGTCTACTCTAAACATACATGGTTGAATGCACATAGAACACAAACAAAGGTTGCGGAATTTTGCTTTACACCTTCCAATTACATTTTCTTGAAATTTTCTAAATCCTTTTCAACAAATCCATTTTGTTCATAGCTTGCAATCATTGTTTTCCATGAGAAAACATCTCTTTGAGGAATTATTTCATATAGTTTATGTGCCTTCTCTATGCTTCAAAATTTTACATACATGTCTACCATGGTTATTATAACTTCAAAATATGATATTATTTCTCTACACTTCATGTTTTGATCGATGTCTATACCATGTTCTAAAGATCCCATTTTGGCACAGGCTGTGAGGATGATGGAAAAGGATGTGGAATTTGGATTTATAGCTTCCAATTACATTTGCTTGGAATTTTCTAAATCCTTTTCAACAAACTCATTTTGTGCATATCCTGTAGTCAATTTTGTCAACAAAACCACATTTTTTGAGGCATTCTATCAGAAAATTCATGTGCCTTGTGTAAGGTTCCACACTTTACATACATGTCTACTAAAGAATTTGTAACTAAAAAATCAAAGAAAAATTCTCTATATTTTATGCTTTGATGGATGTTCATACCCTATTCTAGAGCTCCTCTACATTCCTAGAGTACACATAGATGTCCATACCCTATTCTAGAGCTCGTATTTTGGCACATTCTGGGAGTGTACTAGAAAATGTAAACTGATTGGTTTGGAGACCTATTTGTTGCATATGGTGAAATAGTATGATTGTCTCATGAGGAAACCCATGTCTTCTGTATGTTGTCATAATCATACTCCATGATAAGATATACCAGTCTTTCATTTGGTCAAACACATTACGGTCACCCATAAAACTTCCACACTTAATATACATGTAAATAAATTTATTATGAAAAGGAGGTCACCATTTTGAGAGCATAATCACTACAAAATTACTTCTCCACAACTTATATAATGGCCAAGATGCTGAAAACATGCTCTCTACTGCATCCATGTTTCATCCCAACAAGTTAAAACACCAATCCCAACTAGTTTCTTCTATACTTCTTGTTAATATAGGAAGAGAGGAAACAACATCAATTTATTGTAAGATGTCCATGCTGAAAACTACCAACAAAAAAAATGTGGGAACTGATAAATACAAACACTCACTGAGAAAGGCTTCCTCATTGTTGGAAACCTTTCAGCGTAAATAAATACAAGATATGACTTAACATAAAACACCATAAGACTATTGTGAGACATGTCATATTCATATAATAATATTTATATTTTTTTTGGGGTTAGCAAATCACATCCTAGTCATCTATTATTATTTTTATGTTATAATGGCAAAAGTTTATCTAATTAATTTGGATGATTATTGTTTATGTCAAATTTCTTGAGAATTATGATTAGGGTTTGTAATTAAAATTAGGTGAAAATTAGGGTTAGGGTTTGGAAACCTATTCTATTGTAAGGCCAACCATTGAACATTAGGGTTAGGGTTGGAATTCTTATATAATAATGTTGTAGGGAAGAGATTATAGTGATATTCTTTTGTAAAAAAAGTTATCTAAAGGATATTTCTCCCGCAAAGAGGGTTGTGTTATTAAAATATAAGAAAGGATTTTAGCTATTTTCATATTTCATCAAGCATTTTTTTCTTTTATTGTTATTTTTGTTTGATTTTATACACCTAAGATCATGACAAGTAGTATCAAATATCTTTCAAGGGCCGTGTTTTTTAAGAAAGACTGGGGATTTAGTTGTATTGCAATTTTCCACCATATGTTCTCACCTCTCCCTATTGAGATATTGGTTTTTGGAAAGTGCTAACTAAAGTTTGGGCACTAAGTGTTTTTGGCTCATTATTTCTTTGCTAGTAATTTATTTATTTTTTAGGCTAAAACCCCTATACTATGAGTTTTTAGATATCTGTAGAGAGATGTCATTTTTATCTAAGCATGCAAAATCTATTTTGAAGTGAGGTAGGATTAGACCCATCATTGTAATATTTAAGACAACATTTTTGTATGACCTTTAGTTTTCACATATCTTCAAGTAAATATCAAAAGACCACATTTTTTTTCTAGAACCTATTCATAAGCAACCATCAAATATTTTTCCTATGGTACATTGGTATGTTGTTTTCCTTGAGAAGGTACTCACATCATATGTTGGAAATGGAATAGTGGGTGTAGACACCCTAAAAATACATACCTATTTCTAGTCTATCCTTAGATATCTATATCCTTTTTATAATGTGCTAATTTACATCCCTTTGGAATTAATTAAATTAATTTAATCCTACTAGAATTCACTTCCATCCTTCATAATTGATTAAATTTATTCTATCATGTGTAATTTCATCCTTTAAAATTAATTAAATTAATTCTAATCATGCTTTAACCATATTCCAACATCCCTTGGCTAATTTAATTAAATAGTTATTTACCCACTCACGTCCCTAAGTTAATTTAATTAGTTATTTAAATAGAAATAAATCTATTTATCTACTCACACTCCACTTCACTATCCTAGTCACTCCACTCCACTCCACTTTTACAATCCTACAAAGGTGGAAGAAGCAAAAATGCATGTACAACCACCTCATTGAATTAAAAAATAGAAATTCATTGCCCCTCAATGGATATTAAATCCATTCGAATTGCAATAACCAATTTCAAATGTTATTTCAGGAAAATGATGATTGATTTAAATTTCCCCAAGGAAAATGTAAACAATGCAAGGGAGATGATTGATTTGAATTTCCCCAAGCAAGGATATTGACATGCCAGGGGTAAGATGATTTATCGTGATAGTCATAAGATGGTTGGAACTATCACTAGGGTAGGAGTTAAAAGTTTGATTTTATCAATTTGTATTGATTTGTTGGGATTTTTAATGATTTTATAAATTTTTAGAATTTTTTGATTATTTGGATTTTTTGATATACTGTATTTATTTTTTGTATATTTCTCATTATGAAGGCACAATTTTGTAGATTGATGTCATTGATGGTACACTGATATGCATATGCCACATTTTTTATTAGAGTTTACATGAACACTTTTTTGATGATATGGAATCTATTTGTGTTGAAAATTTGACATGATAGATGATGTTTTTGTTTATTTGATGTAGTTGTTATAGATGGTTTTATGATGGCATTGATTAAAGTAAATGATTATGTTGAAGTTATTTATTATGAATGTATAATGATTACATGCTTGTATCTTAGATTTTATTCTTGGTGTATGATGACTATAGATATATGATGAGTTTATGTGTGATGAAGGTAACAAAGTACTTGTAATGAGGAAAAATACAAAGGAATGTAAACAAACCCAATTAGACATAGAAAAAGGAAAATACATCATGGTTATTAATGAACCAAGAATATAACATAATACTTGTAATTGATTTCAAAAACACAAAACAAATACATCGAAAAAACCCAATATGAACAAGCATTGGACACACCAAAGTTATATATAAACTAATATGTTAATAATTTACCTAAATTTGGTCCATGATAAATATTTAAAAAAGGACAAAAAACCTCATATACATAGAATTTTGATAAACATTTTTATTACAAGAAATGAATATGCTAAAAAAAATGTTTAATAAGTCCCAACTAAAAGTGGAAATACAACCTAAAAACAAGCCCAAAATACAAAGCAAAATGAGCCAAGATAATAATAGGTTACTTAACAATTACAAAAATTACAATGAGGACTAACACACAAACCCAATATACATGGTAAAATAATTTTACGAAGGCTAATAAAAAGTCAAGATAGTAACATGATACCCATAATTGGTTAAATTTTTTTTTTAGAGAAACAAAACCCAAGATATAAGGCAAAGTGAATACACCAAGGATAACAAAAATCCTAGATGATAACAAAATACTTGGCCTTGGTAAAAAAACAAATAAGAAAGTGGAAAACAAACCCAATTCACAAGGAAAAAAGAAAAACACCAACGTTAAAAATGAGTTGAGTTATCTTACTACATGGGATTAGTAAAAAATGAGGACACAAATTTCAATCAATCCTAACACATAAAGAAAAATAAACACAAGGTCACATACAAACAAAAAGGCTAACGTGAATACTTACACTAATGCAATGAATTTAGAAATAATGCAATACAATCATGCAATGATATATGCAAGAGGATTGGATCGGACCAAAGAGAGGATTAATTACTCCTCATGACACTCTTATTGGATCCTATTGAAGCTTATTATAAAATCAAATTAGTTCATTTTCTCTGGGAAAGGATACTAACATGTGGAGTGGTCAATAAAAAATGGAGATTTCCCCTAAACAAGGGTGTACGTGAAGGGTTGATTGATATTCTTACTCATAAGAAATGATGCATGGAAGGAGTAAGAACAATTGAGAATTGTAGTATAACCTGGAATGATTATTAGGGTTACATCCAAATGGTAATATTTTTTATCCATCTTGACAGTTGCTGGAATTTTATGAAACATTATCCAAATGTTTATGTTGTCTTTCGATTGTGTTGATTTTTGAAAGTTTGATACTAGTTTTTTATTTATAAATGCACCAATGAAAAAGGAAAGGTATCCCTAAACCATATTAATCATGGTATAAATGAATGGTCCCAATGAAACTAAAGGAAAAAAAATAATGGAAGTGGGAAAACAAGGGTGGATAAACATAGGATTCGCATCCTAATGCAACACAAGGTGCATTAGAAGAACGCAGAAAGTGGAACAAGGTCAGGGTGTGGAAAATTGGCTGCACTAACATGCCCCTAACACTCGGGATACTCTTAGAGGATTTATGAGTAGAAATTTTTCAAATGGACCACATTTATGGGATCCTTAAACTCTCTACCATCTTCTTTGACTACTTTATATGCTCTAGATCCAAACTTAGAAGTTACAATGTAGGGTATAAATAAATTAGGTTCAAACTTACCTTGTTTTTCAAACTCTTTTGTAGTAGTCTTTTATTCTCTTTAATCACAAGGTCACTAATATCAAAATTTCTAGGATTAATCCATTTATTTTAGCTACGACAGAGCCAGTTCTGATATATTATTAGGTGATCCAAGGCACTGACTTGTTTCCCATCTAAGAGCTTGATCTCTGTAAGGCATACTTGACAATAATCTTCTACGTGCAACTAGTTTTGTAATGACATGTAGAGGGAAGGGATCTAAAATTATATGGGTAATATGGCTTCATTGCTACATACTAGGGAGAAGGGTGTGGATCTGATTGGAGTGCAAAATGAGGTTCGATAGACCTAGAGGATGGGATATAACTATGTGTGCCAATTATAAACATGCTTATTAATTGCCTTTTCCAACATTGATTTGATCATTTTATTGGAAGCTTCGGATTGGCCACTCCATTGTGGGTAATATAGAGTTTCCCATTGTAGGATGATATGTAATTTTTTAGCTGGCACTTTAACATTATTTTTTTTGAAAGATGTGTTGTTGTCAGTAACAAGGGATTTAGGGATCCGAAAATGTAAAATGATGTGGTTGAAGATGATCTTGGAAATATTTTACCTAGTTACATAGGTGAGAGGCATGGCCTCTATCCACTTCGTAAAATATTAGGAGACATTGATTATGAAGGTTTGGTCATCAGAAGATGTGGGTTTAATTTTTTTGACTAAGTCGATCCCACATATTGAAAAAGGCTAGGGTGAAGTGATAGATTGGAGGGCTTGTGAGGGTGAATGAATCATATTACCTTGTCTTTGAAATTCATGGAACTTCTTGAAAAAAATACATGCATAGGACTCCATAGTGGTTCAATGGTATCCCACATGCAAGATCTTCTTGGCTAATACCATGACACTTGAATATGCACCAAATATACCCAAATGCACTTTGACTAGTGTTTGAGGTGCTTCATTCTGATTAATACATCTTAATATAGTCTCATCATAACATCTTATATAAAGGGTGTCAACAAGGATGATGTAGAATGAAGCACACTGTGCAAAGGATCTTTGATGGGTTGAATTCATGTCAGTGGGATAGGATTTATCTTGGAGAAAAGTATATATGTTGTGATACCGGGGGTCCTCAAGACTATCAATTTCAAACACCATGGTGGACTCTAGAAAATTGTATGCGGGCACCAAAATATGTTCTATAAGAAATTCCTTGTGTTTTTTATTTGTATAAAATTCTAAACACATGGTATGATTAAGTAGTGTTGCAAATTCTAAAGGTGAACAATACTACCAAACCAACTTTTTCAACCTAATAATATTGGAGTTCTTGGTCTATAAGAGTTCTAATCACATATTAAATTGTTTTTTCTTCTCCTTTATTGATGTGTTGTGCAAGTAATGCCCCGATGGCATGTTCTATTACAGATATGTATAATAGCATTGGTTTATCCTATATATGGGGCATTAACACCGATAGATTTGATTAATATTTCTTCAACTTAGTGAAATAATCTTGGCATCCCAGTTTCCATTTGAACTGGACATCCTTTATGAGTAGTTGGTTAAAATGATGGAACTTTTCTACATGATGAGATATGAAATGTCAGGTAGACTAAATCTTACCTTTGAGACCTCATAGCAGGTAAAGGTTTTGTGGTGGAGGCATCTCCATGATTTATTTTACCTTAGCTAGGTCAACTTAAATTTCCCTTTGGGATATTATGAGTCCTAGGAGCTTCCTTGAAGTAACACCAAATACACATTTATTTGGATTAAGGCACACATTATATTCTCTTAATATTTTAAATATCCTCTGTAAACCGGATAGATGATCTATTCTGGTCATAAGAACCAAATGTGGAATGTTTGGCACTTGATGTTGGATTTAAGTTATTTGTTGTTGTAGGATTAGTGGATATTGAAGACGTGGTGGAATTGGATGGTTGCTTTGTTGCAAGAACCCAAACCTTCTTTTTTCATGTGGCCAAGGCATAGTTAGGAGCTTGTAATTTAATTGTGGAAATGGTATTATGTATCTCTTTAACAAAGGAAATGATTGAATTAAAATCAACATTATTTGAAGATTGGTTCTTTTTAGCAGCTGTGTCACTCATACCATGCTTGGGAGACAGATTTGAAAACACCTTTAAATTATCGTTGGGTGTTTTTATTGGGTGATGGGTTATCAATCACAATGCCTCCGCTATCAATGAAATCTTGAATAAAGTGGTAAAACTGCATATGTTTATCTATTTGATGGTTGTTAATGTGATGAAAATAAAAAAAATCACAAACTTTAAACCAAAATGATATGGGTTCCCTTTCTACACAGGGTTTTTTGATGGGGTAAGTGATTGGAAATTACCAATTTTCATAAGAAACTTACAAGGATCTCTCCCAAGGGTGTGAATTGTATGTTATTATTATCATGACGAGGATCCAATTCTTTACTAGGAAAGATGATTCCTTGCTTTGATTTAGTTATTTCCATTTGATTGTTTTGTACGTTATGCACGATTTGATTATTTGTTACGACATCGTTAACAACATTTTGATTATGATTGATTTACTTGGGTTTATCTTGATGATTGTTTTTGTCATTATTCTTGTTGTCTTTGGAAGGAGGTTAGATTAAGCCTTTCACGATGAGGTATTTTTTGATTTGAGTCCCCTTCTCTATAACTTCCTCAAAATTTTAAGACAATGCATCTACATGTGAAAGGAAAATTCATTGTTAAGGTTCAATATGAAAATATGACCAACGTTTTCTATGAGATTGAGCAAGGGAATCAACTCATGATTCCTTGACATCATTGTATAATTTGTGTAATTTTTTTGTTTTTTTTGTTTTTATTACATAAATCCATCACTATAATTTATGAATATAAATTGAAGGAAAACTATTTAACAAATTTCTTTGATAAGTCAGAAAAAGTTGTGATTGAACCTTTTGGGAGATGTAAGAACCAATCGAGGGCTTGGCTAGCTAAGATTTTTGAAAATGAATGTAAGTGATACATGTCATTATAGGCCACCTCTTGAAAAACCATACAAAATTATTTGACATGTTCTAGAGGGTTGTGTTTTCCCTTGTATTTTTAAAACTTGGGAACTTTAAAACATTTAGGGAAAGAGAAGTATAGGATGTCCTTTTCAAAAGGGTAAGGACACGATTCTTTAAAGTTGAATTTATTTTTTTATTTCTACCTTCCTAAGATATCATAATTCAAATTTTTTCATTCTTGAGTGAATGGTGAATTATTTTGTGGAACAGTTTAAATACTATTAAGTTTTGGATTGGTTTTCTCTTTTTCTGTTTCATTGCATGTAGTTTATTCAGTGTCATGTTTTTTCTTTGTTTATTTGTTAATGGTGTCATCAGTAACTTTAGAGGTCATTAAAGTTAGTTGTTTTTCCATTTCATTGATTTAATCTATCAAGGATTGATTTGGATTGGATGCAAAAGCACTATATTTCCCTTTATTACCCTTTTTTATTTTAGTTGTTCCAGATCCATCATGCTTGTTTGATATGGCTTGAATGTGCTTCGTTAGTTTGGGTTGACCTCATAGATTTTTCATATTTTCGTCATCAAAATATGAAGGAAGCTTTGCTCCCATTTTGAGGATACAAAGTAAAAATTGGTCTTTATTTTTCTGTAACATTCCCTCAACTTTTACTTTTTCTTCTAAGGAAACATCATTTTGTTGATCCTCTAGTCTATCATCATCCTCTTCATCAAAACTAGTGTGAAAAATATTTTAGTGCTTTCTTCTAAAAGGGTTATAATATTTATGCCTTGTTCCAACCAGTTTTTTGAAAGAGGGGGGTAATGTAGGAAGGTGTGACATAACGTTTTCTTAGAGTTTGGAAAATTTTAATGTCCAATTACGTAAGAATTAGAAAAAAAATCTGAATGAACTTAAACTCAAAAAAGTGAATGTAAAACTATAAGATGTAAGTGTTGAGATTGATTTACCTAAACCTAACAAAGTGAATGTCAAAGAATAAGGTGTAGAAATTGATTGATAGTGCTTACACTTGACAAAGTGAATGCCGAAGTATAAGACTTAAAGTTTCAAAAGATATCTCTTAAACTATGAAAAAGTGAATTCCAAATTAGAAGATGAGGTAATCAATTAAGTGCGATAAGATGAGAATCAAAAAATAATGATTCAGATTAAACTTTGGAAAAAGTGAATGTTAAAGTAAAAGGCTTAGGAAAACTTGTGAGGATTGACAAAGTGAATGTCAATGTATGCAATGTAGTAAAAGTGAGGATACTCAAATATAAACAAAGTGAATGTGGAGATGAGAGTCATGGGAGACAAATGTTAAATGATCTAATATTAACAAAGTGAATGTTAAAAGAATGTTCTTATGAAGTGAAAATGAATTACTTGACCCTTACCAAAGTGAATGCTAAGATGGAAGAGTTTGGAAATGAAATTAAGAGTACTTGACCCTTATAAAATTGAATTCTATGATGGAAGACATTGGAAGTTAAAGATTCCTAAAACTTTACAAAGTGAATGTTAAATTTGTGGATGTAGAATGAGTGAGTGATTAAAGCTTAACAATGTGAATGTTAAACTAGAATACTTAGGAAAATGATCACACATGACTATGATAAAGTGAAGAATAAACATCAAGACTCAAATGTGGAATAAATGTGCTTAAGTTAGGACATGGGTATCAAAAACTCGAGACTTGAAATTTGATTTAAATTTGAAAGATAGGTGAATAGATTCAGTATGATAAGAGTGTGGAACACAAACTTTGTAACATGTAAAGTGGATGAGAAAAGCATTGTTAATGAAGGCATATAAGCTGAAGTTGGCTTGGTCAAGTGGGGATTCCTATAAAAGTGGGTCTCTTCCTAAATACAAAATATTACCCAAGTGAATTCGGTACACTAGAATAAAATTATTTATTGGTTTTATTTAATAATCTAGATTTTACTCCACTCAAAGGATGAAACTTGGGTTTCCACTAGGGATAATTTTGGCTCTAATATCTCAAAAGGTGCAGTATTCAGATGGGTGGGGGTACCCATTTCATTAGACATTTCCCTTAAGGCTCCAACTACTTTGGGGTTCCTATGGTACTCGCCACAATGATTTTTTGGCCCCTAACCACGTACTTCCCACAGTTACAGTGGATCGGGGAATAAACCCATCTCCAAAAATTTAATTAAGAGATTTTTATAAAGTATAATAAATGGAATGTGATACAGGTATTTTTTATTCCAATGAGAAAAGGAAACCTACGATTAATAGTTTTAATGCATTAAACATCATCGTAGAGATGGTTCTACAAATAAAAAGTTAATAGTTTTCTTGAGGTGAAAACATGATAGAAGACATGAAGGAGAACTCATGTTTCTGATTTTCAAGATCACTCAAAAGGGTATGATAAAAGAACACACGCAGGAAACAATCCTAAAATAAAGGTTAGAAGAAGTTGCACTTGTTAGAAAATATAGAAAACTAATATATATATATATATATATATAGCACATTAAAACATGTACTTGAATGTGCTATCATAACTAACGATGCTAGTGTGTGTAGTAGAACTTAAGTAGGTGAACTAATGCATAAATGCATATAGATGAACACAAGTATGTCCAGATGATAATTTTAGGGTAATGATAGCACTTGCAATACATAGAGGATAGAAAATGGTTATACATAGGCATGCGTACATATATAGAAGCACACTGCAATGCTAGTGCAAGTTACATGCAACACTAGCGCACACAACCTGGAAGTGGATAGAACATGATAAAAATGGCCAAAGACCTTGTTTTTTTATTTTCTCCTTATATGTTGCACCTGAAGGCCTAAAACTTGGAAAGTAAGGCTAAAAAAAAAAATAACACACAAATGAAATTAGTTTAATAAAAAAACAAACAAAAAGATGATAAAATATTGTGGATGTCCCACCGAACGTGCCAAAAAGTAAGCAATGGTAAAACTCAAGCAAATGAAAGAATAACAATAAACAATACAAGATTTTCTCCAATATTTTCTTTATAAATCTCAAGATGAGATTGTTGAAGTGCACATATACTTTTTGGATCTCTTGAATTGGTTTTTTTATGGTGCTCCAAGTTTAATTATAAATAGAGTATGAATGCAATGAGCAAGTTGGTGATTGATTGTAGATCCTTTCGGTATGAGAATTCAAATGAAAATGGAGTAGAATTTTCTTGCAGTTGCTTAAAGCTTAAAAGGGATGGTTTGAAAAGGATATATCTTGTTATTTATAATGGAAGGAGAGGCTATGGAGTGATTGAAGATTCATAATGAGATTATGAATGCGTGTTCTTGAAATAGCATTTGAAAGTGGTTATTGCAATTTAAATGGATTGAATATCTATTGAGGGGAAATGAACTTCTATTTTTAATTCAATGAGGTGGTTGTACGTGCATTTTTGCTACTTCCACCTTTGAAGGATTATAGAAGTGGAGTGGAGTGGAGTGACTAGGATAGTGAAGTGGAGTGTGAGTAGATAAATAGATTTATTTATATTTAAATAACTAATTAAATTAGCTAAGGGATGTGAGTGGGTAAATAACTATTTAATTAAATTAGCCAAGGGTTGTTGTAATATGGTTAAAGAATGATTAGAATTAATTTAAGTAATTCTAAAGGATGGAATTGAATTCTATCGGGATGGAACTAATTTTTAGGGTGTAGATATCCAAAGATAGGCTAGAAATAGGTATGTATTTTTAGTGTGTCTACACCCACTATTCCATTTCCAACATATGATGTGAGTAGCTTTTCAAGGAAAACAACATACCAATGTGCCACAAGGAAAATAGTTTATGGGTGTTTATGACTAGGTTATAGGAAAAAATGTGGTCTTCTAATATTTACTTAAAGATATGTGGAAGCTCAAGGTCATACAAAGATGTTATCTTAAATATTATAATGATGGATCTAATCCTACCTCACCTCACAATAGCTTTTTTATGCTTAGCTAAAAATGACATCTCTCTACGAATATCTAAAAACTCATAATATAGGGTTTTTATCCTACAAAATAAATAAATTACTAGTGAAGAAATAATGGGCCAAAAACACTTAGTTCCTCTAATTTAATTAGCACTTTCCAAACACCAAGATCTCAATAGGGAGAGGTGAGAAGATATGGTGGAAAATTGCAATAAAACTGAAGCCCTAGTATTTCTTCAAAAACATGGCCCTTAAAAGATATTTTATACTACTTGTCATGATATTGCATGCATAAAATCAAATAAAAATAATAAGAAAAGAACAAAATGTTTGATGAAATCTAAAAGTAGCTAAACAAATTTCTTATATTTTAATAACACAACCCTCTTTGAGGTAGTAATCTCCTTTAGAGAATAATTTTTTTTACAAACAAATATCACTATAATCTCTTCCCTACAACATTATTATATAAGCATTCTAACCCTAACCCTAATGCTCAAGGGTTGGCCTTACAATAGAATAGGTGTCCAAACATCATTCCAAATTGATGTAGGAGCATCATTGTAAATAGATATTTTTGGATTGTCTAAGCTATTTTAGGTTTGTGTGAAGTCCATTTGGAGGTTTCAGTGATGTAAATAGTCCATTTGGACCCTTTGTTTGTAATAAGTGGATTTTGAGAGGTTTCCCTCCAAAACCACAAGTTTAAATTTTCAAATTTGTCTTGTTAGTAGTCTTTAAGATAAACTGTTAGTATTGGGTCATTCAGGGGTGCAAAAATGGTCATGAATCATACTCTTTATCTAAGAAGATGCCTGCTTGACCTTAACTAAGGTATAAACAATCCCAGGATAATTCTACCATGGTTGAGGTTAGTGAGTTTAAACTCTAACTACCACATTTCCTACGTTATGCATGAAGGAATTCAAGTTGACGATGGGGGTATGAGTTTTTAGGAAGAAAAAAATAAGGAGGTGCTTTTTATCCCTAATGGCTCTAAGAACTGTGTATTTGCATGAATGATCTAATAAAAGATTTTGTACATATGCCAAAACTGTGTATAATGAATTTTTGTGATATAATGCAAGGATTATCTTTGAAAGAGGATTAAAATATTTCAAATGATAGTATAAGATGAATTTATAGGTATATTGAAGCAATTTGATCATTGGGGAGATCAAGAAATGCAGGGAGAAATTATAGTGAAGATTAATTCTTAATGAAAATTGAGTTTTAGGACTGTTAAGATCCCTTGCCTTGGTTTGAAAATATCATATGTGTGTTTTAAAGTGTTTGATTGTTCTAATGATAGTGAAGGATTGCAAGATAGAGTTTAAATTATGAGTTATTTGTGGTCATGTTGAAATCCCTGACTTGTGGCAGAGTAAATATGTCTAGAGTTTAATCTTGTGTTTTATTTGTAATTTGGTGATGTACATACTTGCATGTGTGATGTTTATGAAGTATTAAATTTTGTCAATAATTAAGGTAGTATTGGAGTGTGGAATAGACTCATTAAATTGTCTTGAAGAGCTTTGAATATCGAATAAGATAATAAATATTTAGTTTTGGACTAAGATATGTAGGAACAAGAATAGAGATTAAAAAAATGGTGAAGTAAATACGAAATAAACATTTAAAACCATGAAAAAGGAATTTAAGAGGAAAAAGGTATGTATCTTGTGCTCATGAAAGAATCATTAACTTGTAAATCAAATTCAAGAAAGTAAAAGTGTACATCTTCTCAAAAATTTGGGTATACCCTCTTTCAGAGTGTAAGAGGAGGGGTTTAAGACCAAGATAACCTAGTTAAGAGCTAAGAGAGGTTATTAAGGCCTACACAGGTTGGTAAAAAGAGATAGGAATTATATTTTAGTATCCAAGGAGCATTAAGAAGTTAGTAAACAAAAATACAAGCCAAAAATTAAAAACTCAGAGAAACTCAGATATAACAATAGTATACATAGTTTAAAGGGTAGAAGGGGATATTTACAATTAGAAGTGTTGGACCCCTGTAATATTAACCAAGTATGAAGGCACATAGGCGTGCAAGGTCCCAGTTATGAAAAGGCGTGTAAGGAAAAAGAGTGTGAGAGAAAGGTTTAAGGAAGCACATAGCACGCGTAACACACAAAAGGAGGCTCAGGACTTAGTCAATTTGAGTACCCAGGGCAGAACACATGAAAAGCATGATTGGTTGAATGTGGATAAAGTGCCAACTTGGTGATAGGTTGGCCCAGGAAAGAGCATGCCTTGGATGGAATCTTCTAGAATAACATCATGAGATAAAGTGGAAAGCTCAGGCCTGGAGAAGCATGCTTGCATGGACCACATTCAACACTTGGCACCAGATCTGAGGGCACTGGAAGGTGAGTTGGTAGTATAGGAGAATTATAAATACAAGTTCCTACCGAGTAAAATATAGAGAGACTAGGAGTTTGATATACATGGAAAGTTTGAGATATAGTATGGGTGGAGCTCTACAGAATTGCTGCGAAGACTCTGTTAGTGGATAATTGATTCAAGAGAGAATGTCTTGGGCATGGAGTTGTAATTTTTCTTTTTAATAGCTTAGTTACACAAGTCTAGTGATATGCATGACTGGGGTCTACTCTCTGTGACACTTTGTAATGAATCAATGAATGTAATGAGGTTACCGATATAATATATACGGGAATATCAATGGTTCTAATGCATATTTCTCTCTTATAAGTTCTCCTTCCTTTCATGCTATGAATGAATGCTTGTATAATTCTTTCTGTCATAATGCATGTTCTGGATTCTGTTAAAACACTCAGTCTGAAGTGACTGCAAGGATCTAGAGGCCGTTCTGAGCCCTATGGTTCTTGTATGTTTCAACCTCCCTCATAAAAACTCTTACACTAATCATAGATGATGTTTCCCATTAAACTCACATAAAAGAGAGACTCGGTACCTGCGTGTACCTCAGGTGAGTGCTCATCTTTCACTGGTTGATAGGTCGGCGTGCATGGGATTCCTTCCTTTTGTGATGGGAGTAAAAATGACTACATCTTGGTTCCATTACCGGGACGTATTTTCAAAGTTGTAGTGGGATTTAACATACATCATGATCTATGTAGTGAGGAATGAAAAAGTAGTTAACATTGGAAAATGTTGAATCGTGGTTCAAGAGCATGAGGATGAATTGAGATTCAGCACTGGACCTGAGTTTAATGCATGTAGATGGGTAGAAGAGAACCTCTACCATGATCTGTATGAGACCTTCTTCTGTTGCTTCCCAGTAGAACTATATGAATGGCTTTCAGCCTATGCATCTAGATCAAGTTGGCATTATGGATCGCATATGTGGAACAAAGAAGACTACCAAAGGTTGTAGGATGCAGATCTGACATGGACCCATGTTGTAGATCATTGGTGGAGAGGAGTACTGACTAGTTACACTCTGGAGTACACCATTTCTAAGTATTCTTGTCCAGAGGTTGCTGAGTTTAAATTTCTACGAGAACCTAGAGGAACGTTTCTACGTACTATTCCTCTAGCTATGAAGATATTGATGGTTACCATGATTTTAGAGGCTTTTCCAATGGACGGCTAAACCATTCTAAGTGCTTGGTAAGGGAGCTTGGGTGGAGGAAGATGACAGATATCACGACAGAGAAGGAGAGAGAAGAGAGACGGCTCAAGTATAGTGAAGCACGTGAAAGGAGATTGCTAGATGATATGAGGCTGCTAGTGTGATGGATCTATGGAGATAGACATTGCGGGAAGGAGTTGAGGTTCACGTGGAAGATGTGGAACCTGAGCAGTCTGTGCTACCCCATCTTGGAAAGCGCATGAGGGAGACCCCTTCAGCTTCTGGTGAGAGTTCGTCACACAGAGAAAGGAGAGTCATTGGTGCATATCTGAACCCACCTAGTGATTGAGCCCTGGCACTTGGTTTTCCTGAACCAGGAAGAAGTGTTATTGACCCAATTGATATCAGTGGAAGAGACAGATCCACACCTAGGAAATAAAATTTTATAGTCCCTTCTTCTATGGCTGCACATATTCCAATATTTGGAAGAGTTTTTGGACAAGGAGAAAGTGTATAAGCTTTTGGTCTCACATCAGGGAGTGGCGCAGGACACAATAGTGGGAGCAGAGCGCTATCACAGACCATCGGTGCACAGTTCAGTGGGACCATGGGGAGCTTGGCACTACTCCTATAGGCCCTATTAGACCCAGTGGTTCTAGTGGATTTGGTGGCTCTGGAGGCACAAGAACTGGTGGACCTAGTGGATCAGGTGATGGAGGAAACACCAGAGGGAACTGAGGCTTAGGCTCGAGAGGGTAGGGACCCCAGCCACCACCTCAGGTATTCTTTGAAATGTCTCTACATTTTCTAGATTACAGGGGCATTGAGGATGCTGCGGAACATGTTCACAAGTGTGAACTGCTATGGCACATGAAGGGTATCACAACCCTAGAATGGAAGGCTAGTCATTTTGTTACCACGTTGTAAGGGCACACACATAGCTGGTATAGGAAGTATGACCCTCATCAAATGGTGGTGGACTATACTACCTTAAAGAATGCATTCTTGGCAGAGTTACACATTCCTAAGTTTGATCAAAAGACCATCAATGCTTTGAAGGAGATTCAGCAAGGAATGGTAGAGAGTGTGTGGGAGTATGATGCATGCTTTAAAACTCTCTTGTCTAAATTATCATATGATATTCATCCTTCTCAGCATGCACAGTGGTTTGTTGGAGGATTGATCACCCCTTTTAGAAGGGCCTTGTATCATAAAACTTTTACAAACCCACATGAAGCATTGAAAGCTACCCTACACACCGAAGCTGTTGGTAGTATAGATATTAGCATTAGCCCATTCTTAGAGGCTCAGATTGTTGTTATGGTGAAGCAGTTGGAAAAATTATCTGTGAACTCAGCCCATGAGACTCACAGTGGTTTGTGGTACATAGATTGTGAAATAGAGGGACACGTTAAGGATAATTTCCCCTAGAGGACAGTACATGCTGTGATAGTAGATTGTGAAATTTATCATGGGGACCATGATGTAAGTAGATGTCCCTTGCTGCAGCATGCAATCAAGAAGAATGTATCTTGTTATGACAAAATTTACACCTCTACAACCCATGATACTAAGGACTGTAGGCTCATTGATCAGATCCATGAGGCCATTGATCATGGGGTGCACCAAACCAGTGTTTCAGTGGTTCCAATGATAATAATCACCATTATGAGGAGCACACAGAAGGAAGCACATGTGGAAGAGGTTTTCAAGGAGAATTTTTTGGTCAAGGTAACCGCGGAGGAAGGAGTGAGTTCTCGTGCGGAACATGTTTCAACTATGGATCTACAGAACATTAAAAATGTGAGTGCCAAGACTTTTTGTAGTGCTCATGGTGTGGAAAGAAGCATAAGTATGAGGAGTGCCCATAATTATTTTAGCATATGAATCAGCAACACCGGAAGGACAAGGGCACTAAAATGGTTAGTATTAATAAGCCAAACATATAGTGGATGCCCTGGGTAACGCAGGATGAAGGTTTGGATCCTGTCTTGGTAACAATAAGGGTAGAAGCTGCACGCGCAAGAGAGGTACCAAGACAGAAGACCTTGGTTTCAAGGGAGGAGGTCGTTCATGGAAAGTATCCAGACCCTGTGCATCAAAATGAGATATATCAAGACACCATGGATGTTATTCGAAGCTTACAAGGGGATATTTAGTGTCTAAAGGAGAAATCTAGGAGGGAGGAACAAGGAAGGAGGGTTGAGGTGAAAAAGGATGACCTGGATGAGGTCAAAGAGGTGTGTAAAATGCTAAGGCATGAGAATATCATTCCCTTGCTAGGATCATGGTTGAGAGAGAAGGTACCATGCAGTGTAGAAGAGTATGAGAGATAGGTCTTGCACATAAACCTTCCCCCTTACAGGCTCGACTATGATAAGGAGATTAGGTTGAATGTAGTTGTAGATGGATGGCTCCTCAGTAATATCCTCATTGACACAAGTGTAGAGGTTAATGTTCTAACTTTGGATGCATGGCATCAGATGGGAAGACCTGCATTACAACCATCTTCGAATGTGTTGTATATGGAAAACAAGACTAAGGCAATTCCCATCGGTGTCTTGAAGGATGTAGCTATTACTATCCAGGGATCCAAGTTTACTGGGGACTTTGAAGTCTTAGTGCTTGCTGAGGTGGACAATTTCCCAGCACTACTTGGGCACCCTTGGTGTTACAAGAACAAGGCGGAGCTTCGGTTTAAGAAAGGGTACATCAACTTTGAGAACAAGGAGGAATAGGAGATTATACCCTTGGATGATGGGAATTCGACACCATATATTGAACCGTTGGGAGAGGAATTCTAGATAGGATTTATGTGTGCTCAATCAGAGACCCTGAGATGATACACCCTACTAACGGGGTTATCTAGTTTGAAGATGCTCAGTCAGTGAGTGATACCACTAGTCTGGCATGTGAAAATTGGGTGCATGGAACTTACGAATTAATGGGATGGTAGTTGAGAGGTTTGGTGACCAAGGTGACTAAGGTGCACATGGTTAGGCACCTTGGAGGAAAAGAACTGCCCAAGTATTCAGGAGGAGCCTTCCCTGAGATCTTTCTGCAGGAGGTGAAAGCTCAGTGGAAGGATGTAAAGGAATGAAGGGGGATGTTAAGTTATGTCTTGCTTGGCACAACAGCTTGGTGGTGGGCCACACATTAGGAGAGATTTTTAGAATGGCACGAAGTAAGAATTGCTCTCTGTGTCAGGTTTTCTAGGAGCAATGTACCCACCATCATCAAGGAGTACCATGGGAAGGAGCCCACCTCTTTCCATATCTAGGAGTGTGAATGGGTCTAGAGAGAAGGCACGTAAGCTTTTCTGCCATCCCTCTGGGTGCACAAGTTGTATTCTATACTACAGGCTTACATGCACACATGGTACATTCATTCGGAGACACACCTGCCAGACAAGGAATTGGCAAGAGCTCGCGGCTGACCTTATTCAAACCTTTGAATATTAGAGTACCAAGCCATCGATTGATAAGGCCTTGCAGGGTATCAAGTGCCTTACCATGGGGGATAGTGCCAGGATGGAAGATAGGCTATTGGAATTACTAGGTGAACCAGGATTGGAGGCACGCTTTGAAGAAGAGGAAGTAGAAGAGTTACAGCTTGAGTGCGCATGTTTGGAAAAAGAGAAGGGAAATTTGGTGTATGTGATTGATGGAGAGGAATCAGAAAGCTTGGATGTTATCCATTCTGTGGGGACACGTGAGGTAGTGGACAGTGTAGATACTCACACGCCTACTATGAGCCTTTAAAAATGAAGAAAGTTAACATCGGTTCAGGAGAAGAACCTAAGGAAGCTATTATTGGGGATTACTGGACAGAGAAGGAAGTATCAAAGATCATTGATCTACTGCATGAATTTGAGGATTTATTCCCACGTGGGTACCATGAGTTCAAAGGTGTTCACCACTCCTTGGGAGAGATGAAGATAAAACTGAAAGACAGTGTGCACACAGTTAGAAAAAGGCCCTACCGGATGAATCCCAACTTACGTGTGAAGGTCAAGGAGGAGATAGACAAAATGATAGCTTCTGGGATCATTGAGGTAGTGGAAGAATCGGAGTGGATAAGTCTGATGGTAATCAACATCAAGAAGGATGGGTGGATTAGAATTTGTGTGGATTATAGGGAATTGAATGCAGTTTGTGTCATTGATCCATTTCTGACCCCCTTCACTGAAGAAATTTTGGAAGGAGTCACTGGGCGCGAAATCTATTCCTTTACAGATGGATTTTCAGGGTACCACCAAGTCTGGATTGCAAAGGAAGACCAGGAGAAGACAACTTTCACCACCAAGTGGGGAAGTTTTGCATATACGGTCATGCCCTTTGGGTTGAAGAATGCACCAGCTGTCTTTTCACGCATAGTGGTGCAAGCATTCCAGGACTTCATCCATAAGTTTCTTCAGGTCTATTTGGATGATTGGACAGTATATGGTCTAGTTAAAGACCATTGTGACAATTTGAGGTTAATATTTGAGAGGTGTAGGTAGTTGAGGATATCCCTCAACATTAAGAAATGTGTGTTTGCTACACCCTTTGGGACTTTATTGGGGCATATCATATGTAAGGAAGGCTTGCTGGTAGATCCCGCTAAGGTTGCAGTTATTGTGGGGTTAAGGGAGCCTACTAGCCATAGCACAGTGCATGGATTCCTTGGGCATATGGGCTATTACAGAAAATTCATTAAAGGATATGCCAAGATTGCCACGCCTTTAGAGGAGCTGCTTAGACATAAAAGTTCCTTCCATTGGGGAGAGGTGCAACATAGGGAATTTGATAGATTAAAAGATAGGCTTATCACCATGCCTATTTTACATTTTTCATTTTGGGACAAGCCCTTCCATGTCCATGTAGACGCCTCAGATACCACCATTGGAGTAGTGCTTGCATAGCCAGGTGAAGGGATTATTGATCACCCTCTATGTTTTGCAAGCAGGAAGCTGACACCAGCAGAGAAAAATTATACCACAACTGAAATGCAAGGCATTATCAATGATTTACGTGATCTTCAAGTTTAGACAGTATCTGCTAACAACACCCTTTGTGTTTTACACCAACCACATGGCATTAAAATATTTAGTGAACAAGTCTATTCTACAAGGACACATATGTCGATGGGTGTTGTTGTTTCAAGAGTTTGAATTCACCATTGTAGTGAAGCCTGGAAAAAGCAACTGTGGGCCTGATCATCTGTCAAGAATTGATTTATGGGAGGATGTGCAGAGTATTGAGGAAGTAATTCTAGACGCGCAAATTTTTAGGTTATGGCGCATGCCCTCAGATTTGGAAGAGATTGCAATATTTTTAAAGGAAGGTGTGGCACTAGAAAGAATGAAGACATTGGAAAAGAAGTAGTTGGCCATACACGCCACACCCTACATGTTAATCAGTGGAGACTTATACAAGTTGGGACGTGATGAAGTTTTACGTAGATGTGTCTTAGAGCATGAGCACCTAGCCATCATGGAGGAAGAACATGGAGGAAGTGTGGGTGGGAATTATGCAGGTGATGCCACTGCATGTAAGATATTAATGGTAGGTTTGTGGTGGGAAACTTTGTAAGATTGTAGAGACTATTGTAAAGCATGTGACCATTATCGGTGCATTAGAAAACTGGGAAGGAGAGATGAAATGCCTTTACACCCTATTCCTAGCACAGAGCCTTTTGAAAAGTGGGTGATAGAATTTGTGGGACCTATTACACTAGTAACGTGTAGGACTAGATCACATTATGTCATCACTTGCACAAATTACTTGACAAGGTGGGAAGAGGCAGCCCCAACTAAAGACTACATGGCAGCAATAATGGCAAGGTTCTTATGGGAAAAAATTATCACGAGGTATAGATGCCCATTGAGTTTGACTAGTGATAGGGGTACACATTTCCTGAATGAGACCCTGAGGATCTGTCGACACTAAAATTTTCCTCCGTAATTTCTATTTCATTAATATATGTATTAGGAATAGGATGTTGTTAAGTATAATTAGTAGTAGCATCCGATAGAAGATAACGGCGCTGCCAGTACGATGCCACCAATAATGTATAGTACGGTAATAGTCAAAAGTACAATAGGAATGTTGTGGTAAAAAGTAAATATTTGTCATAAGTGGTCCGGTAATGTTAAAATGTCAAAGTTTGGGTAATTAGAGAAGTAGGGTCTACATGATTAGGAATTAGAAATATTATATTGGTAATAAGGAAAAGGAGTGAGGTCATAAATATTTTGTGTATTTTATTTGTAAAAAGTCTAAAAATGTGGAGCCCATGTAAAATGATAAGGTTTATCTTATCTTAAAAGATAAGCTTACATGTATAGATAAGAGTTAAGGTATGGAATATGATTCATCAGAGTGGATTTCTTATCCTATCTTAGAGATAAGATGGATAAGCCTGGAAGATCTATAAATAGAGAGGCCACCCCCCTCATTTAGCATAGAAAGAAGTAGTGCGAAATATTGTATGAAGTGTGTAAAGGAAGCCATCAATTTAAAGGTGTGTTGAAGAAGTCATTAAGAGGTGTAATTGTAAAGTTTCTCCCATAGTATTGGTGGAAGGCAAGTGAAGTCAATAACACTTAAAGTACCTCATGGGTGAGATTGTAACAATTTCATGTTAATATTATAATTTACTTTGATATTTCAGATTTATCATCATTCCGTCTTATCATAGTCGATCATATTCTTGTGTTATGTTTGTTGTTTTGTTTCCAGATTACATCCACCAAACTAAAGGTTGTGCATTAGTAAATAATCATAGCACGAGGAGTTCCCAGTGAAGAATTATCATAGTGCTGGATTGGTGATGAAAGATCCTATTATCAGAGTTCATGGTGGCTCATCAAAAGACTGCACCTTATCACCCACAAGTAAATGGAACCATGGAAGCATTCAACAAGATACTAAGTCATACCTTGACCAAAATTTGTGATGTTGGAAGACAAGATTGGGATGAAAAAGTATCGGCAGTATTATGGGCTTATAAGACAAGGTATAAAAGGCTGAATAAAGCCACACCTTTTCAATTGGTGTTTGGTGCAAAAGCTATTTTACCATTTGAATTGATGTTTTCTTCTCTGTGAATAGCATGCGTAGGATGGTTAGCCGATGAACAAGCACTGGAAGCAAGAATTGATGAGTTAATGAAACTGGATGAGAGACGATCACTCACCCATTGGAGCCAAACAGTAGAAAAGGCAAAGAAAAAGGCTTGACATGATTACCACATTAGAAACAAGAAGTTTGAGGTTGGGCAGATGGTGTTACTATATGATTCCAAGTTTTTGAGCCATCCAGGGAAGTTGAAAGTCCATTGGTTGGGTCCTTACATAATCTCGTACATCCTTGATTCGGGCGCATGCCAATTACAAGCACTAGATGGGATGAAATTTCTTAGACACTTCAATGGGGAGTAGGCTGAAGCCCTACTATAAATAAGTCTTCTAGATGTTTGTAAATAAGGAATTTTTGTTGATTAGTTTAGAAGTTCCCTTTATGCATTTTCCCTTTCTTGTGTTTCCCTTTCGCGTTGTTGTTTTGTTTTGCGCCTTGGGCGCTGGTAACCTTTTTGCTATTTTTGGAGAATTTGTGAGTGCGCAGAGGACCATGCATCATTTTAATTGTGGGGTGGAGAAATGTAAAGGAGCACATGATTAAAGTACCATGGAAGTTGTGTTGAAAAGCCTTGTTAAACGGCCTGGTTGAAAGAGGTATACAAAGAAAGATGGAAGAACAGTTCGTGCCAGGGTAAAGCTACTTGTAGATCCCACGTACTAAGGAGGAAAAAGTGCATTTAAATCAACATGAGGTAGGAGAGAGAAAGAATAAGGACAGAAGAAGTGCCTTTGGTGTAGGTTATGCACGTGCAAGAGTCTCTTGTCAGGTTGGATTGGATGCGCACCGGAAGTTTGGAGGATTTTTCACGCATGATGGGTGCGTAAGTGAAGGGTAGAAGATGGGATTTGTTTGAAAAAGCTGCATTAAATGAACAAAGTATAGTGGTAGGTAAAGTAGCATTTAATGTTCAGAAAAGAGAAAAACTATAAGTAAACATTTGGGGAACTCTCATTCTTACTTTGCAAAATAGAGGAGTTTGAGATATAAGTGATTTCTATAAACTAGGGTTTTAAGATTCGATCGAGTGAAGGAAGATATGTGGGATTGAAGCATGATCATATAGTTTGAGTTTACAAACCAGGATGGGTTACATGGGTGTGGAAAGAATTGAAGAGGCAATGTCTTGTGAAGATTTAATCCTGGTTGGGGTTCGACAAACTAGGGCACGAGTTCAAATGTATCACAGATTTGAGATCAGAGGATTGGAATAAGTAAGGCAGAGTAACAAGGAGAGAGTAGGAGTGATAAAAATATCTCAACCATGGAACCTAAGAAAGGAAAGGGCAAGGCCAAGGCTAAACAACAAGAACCCAAGGTAAACACAAATGAAGAATGGTATGCAGAGATGCAATACCTGGATGGGGTGATGATGGGGAAGGAATGGGAATCCCGCCTTAGAAGTGTACCTGTTAGTGACTATAATCACCACACAAACACAATAGAAAAGGAAATGGCACTGGAATTAGTGCGCCCCACTAGCAAACAAACACCAGAGGGTTTGTCAATATATAATAATGACATTAAGATCAAAATGGAGAAGGTAGGGTTTCTGCAACTCTATGAGTTGCCTTATTTTGGAAAGCCAAAACACCTGTACCAATGGTTGATGTCATGGATACATGAAGATTATGTCCACTTTGCAGGGCACAAGATGCGCATGACTCCCCAAATTATTTTACAATTTACAGGCCTCATTTGTGAGGGAGATAGCTTGGAAGATGACCTTGGTGATAAGGAGGCTATTCAAGAGACAATCACCAAGTATTCCTGCAAGAAGGGGTCACGATATTATGACATTTTAGACATCAAGGACCCTGTGATGAAAATGGTAGTGCATCTAGTGACTACGCTGAATGGCCAAGAGAGGTGGACCCAGGTCAATAAGCCTTGGCTGCATGTTTGTAAAAAAATTACAGAAGGCACCATATACCACTTGTCTGTCTACATCGCAAAGGAAATTTTCAGTTGCATGAAGGAAGGGGACATGATCCTGTTTGATAACGTCATACTCACCTTTGTATTCATGGAGATTGGGGTGCCTGATGCACCAGAAAAATTTGTATGGGAGTACCCTGCTAAGGATATTTCACCCACGCAGAGGTTCGAGAAGTATGCCTGTGATACAATGACAACACCCCACAAGGCGTGGCTAGAAAAATGGTACACGCGCATGAGAAACATGTTCATGGCAGAGTAGAGAATCCTTGAACAACTCCCAGCAGCCACCGAGGGGGAAGCCAAGTTCCTAATTTATCAACACTTCTACCTGTGTAGGTTCAAGATGATAAACAATCATGGAGCCCTTGGTGCAAGCTCCCCTTCATGTTCACAGCTCAATACTTCCAAGCAGGAGTAAACATATTTAAGGAGTCAAAGAAGCTAAGGCTGGAGTTAGGTAGTCTGGACCGAGAACATAGGGAGATGAGAAAGAAGCTGAATTACCCCAGCGGCAAGTGCCTGTACGTGGAAAAGTACGTGTCGCACGAGATCCATATGACTAGGCTGATAACACTACCCATTGTTGGAGGTGTCGTGGCATGCGTGTACCCCCGTATAAGGCCAAAGTTCAAGAAGGGCGTGTATCTGGAGAGTGAATTCTCCATACCTATGGATCCCATGGAGAGAAAGAAGCCCACACCCAAGAAGAGGGGAAGAGAGGAAAAAACACCAAATGTTTTGACTACTTAGACAATGAGCATTCCATCCACGAGCACTAAGCTAAGCACCTACATACAGAGAAAGAATTTCCCAGTGAAGGAAAAGACACCAGAGGTAGAGGTGCCTAGGAAACCCATCACCAAGGAAGGGTCACCAGAGGAAGAAGATAAGGCTGAATCCCTTGATTAGGAGCCGCCTCTCAAGAAAAAGTAGAGGGTGGATAAGGAAGCTGACTCAGAGGTGATCGACAGCTTGGAAAAATACTTGGGAGAAAGAGATGATGAGAGTGAGGAAGATGACAACAAGGAATAAGAGGCAGAGAAAGACCAGGAGCCACATGTGTTTAACGTATATGAATTATAAGAGGAGAGTGGAGATGAGAAGTAGGAGTTCTTATTTGTGTGGCACAAGGGCACATAGGATGAGGAGGACACTGAAGACATGAAGGAGGATGAGGAGGTTGCCAGGGAAAAGCATGGATCCATAAGTTTTACGAAGGAGCAGATCACTGAGGCGGCGGAAAGAGAAGCATAGAGAATGCTCAAGGTCCTGGTAGACCAAGAGTTGGAGCATAGCGCAGACATATTGCTAAAGGAAGGGAAGGAGGAGAACATAAAAAAAGAGCATGACATCCTGGGAGGCCCCACTCTGACAGTAAGCTTTCCCAAAGGTGTGTGCTCGGGTAGAAGAACTCTTGATGCAGAATAGAGACAAGTAATGGGATATGTTGATGACACAAAGAAGGTGTTGCACATGTGATTCCAAAGCACTGTACCCATGGAAAGGCTCCTAGCCATGGGGTCTTTTGAAAAGGATGGTGCATACCCCAGAACCAATAATATGCTCTCTTGGGCATTCAAGTCCCACATTGATGAGCTAGACTTCAAAGTATACCAAGGAACACTCATCACATTGCCAGAATCTAAGGGGGTCAATCCCTTAGTGAATGCTTAAGAGCTCTCAAATGAGTAAATTTGCAATGTACTTAACAAGGTTGCGGTCGAGACTGAGGCTAGATTATTTGCACGCAATGATAGGATCAGAGTTCTAGATTGAAAGTTAGGGAAGAAAGAAGAAGAACTGGTGGAGAAGGCTAAGAGCTTGAAATAGGAAGAACTAATCAGCACACAGTTAAGGTGCGAGTTGAAGGAAGAGAAGATAAAGGTGCAAGAAGTGTATAAGAAAATGGAGTCTATCAAAGGTGTCATCCTTTTGAAGCACCTAGACTTAGCACCACCCGCATAGAAGTACTCATCCCTCCTTGAGTGTATAGAATATCTAACACACATCCTCACTATGGATAGATAAATTTTGGCCCTGGAATCTGTAGAAGAAGTGGCCACACGCCTGAAAGAGGAGGACTGATTGAAGGTGGTAGTGCTCATTGCCGAGTATAGCTGAGTACTCATGGAGGTTAAGGTCACTACCCAATCTGTGGAGGCCGCATATGATACATACACAGACAGGGATAAGGTGGTGAGATCCTTGATCACCACACTCAAAGCAAAGTTAAAATAGTTCCAAGAAAAGAACAAGGGGAATAGCGTGGAGAGGGACAAGGTTCTGGCCGAAGCAGAGAATAAATTAGAGGCAATTAAGGATTTAAGAAGCTTAATTAAGGCCCGGTTAAAGGAACTATACCCCCAAATTACTAGGAGGATGGATAAACTTGAAGATCTAGGCAAAGATATGGAACAAATCATGGACACTTTAGGCACCTAGGGAATTGGTCTAAGTTTTGATGAAGTGAGCACCCTGGTGGGCTGGATCTTCCAGAAGGCACATAGTGAGGTCAAAGAGTGGAATAAGTTAGAGGTTGATGTGAGGAAAGATTTCCCTAGCTTGATGAGTTGATGCCCCCCCCATTCTTCATTCTTTCCCCAATTCTTTCATTCCTTATTCTTTGTAAAGTGTAAGACTATTCATTGATTCCCTTGACAACATACATATTGGTTAAGTAAGGTGTTTCCGAGGATGGAGAACAGGCATAGTGTGGGGTGATGTTTGACCCCTGTAATATTAACCAAGTATGAAGGCACATAGGCACGTAAGGAAAAATTACACGAGAGAAAGGTTTAAGGAAGCACATAGCACGCATAATTTGTGAAAGGAGGCTTGGGACTTAGTCAATTTGAGCGCCCAAGGAAGAACACGTGAAAAGCATGATCAGTTGCGCGTGGATAAGGTGTTAGCCTAGTGACAGGCTGGCCCAAGAAAGAGCATACCTTGTATGGAATCTTCTAGAAGAACATCATGAGATATAGTGGAAAGCTTAGGCCTTGAGAAGCATGCTCACATTGACCACATTTGACACTTGGAACCAGATCTGAGGGCACTGGAAGGTGAGTTGGTAGTATAGGAGAATTATAAATACAAGTGCCTATCAAGTAAAATATATAGAGACTAGGAGTTTGATATACATGGTGAGTTTGAGATATAGTATGGTTGGAGCTCTGCAAAACTGCTGCGAAGAATCTACTAGTGGATAATTAATTTAGGAGAGAATGTCTTGGGTATGGAGTTGTAATTTTTCTTTTTAATAGCTTAGTTACACAAGTCCAGTGATATGCATGACTGCGGTCTGCTCTTTTTGACACTCTGTGATGAATCAATGAATGTAATGAGGTTACTGATATAATATATATGGTTCTAATGCATATTTATCTCTTATAAGTTCTCCTTCCTTTCATGTTATGAATGAATGCTTGTATAATTCTTTCTGTCATAATGCATGTTTTAGATTCTGTTCAAACACTCAGTCTGAAGTGACTGGAAGGATCTAGAGGCCGTTCTGAGCCCTATGTTTCTTGTATGTTTCAACATCCCTCATAAAAAATCTTACACTAATCATAGATGATGTTTCCCATTAAACTCACATAAAAGAGAGACTCAATACCCGTGCATGCCTCGGGTGAGCGCTCAGCTTTTACTGGGTGATAGGTCGGTGTGTATGGGATTCCTTCCTTTTTTGATAAGGGTAAATATGACTACAAGAAGGGTTTTATGCCAAGAATGAGAAGTTGAGGAGACCTTAGTACAAATTTGTAAAGTGTCTCAAGGTTTAAGATGTCACTTAAACCATTGAATAACCTAGAGTTATTGAAGATATATAGTAAAGAAGTGAAAAATGCAGTCTTGATAGTGAAAACACAATCTAGAAGAATTGGAAAGTGAGTATTTTGGTGTAATGATCCTTGTTACATGATTGGGGAACTCTATAAAAGTATTAATAATATGAGAGAATTTTTAAAAAAAATTTATATGATTTCAAGGTGATCCAAAAGATATTGAACATGATGAAGGGTTAGAAATGCATGCACAGTTGTAAACAAGACCTTGTGACAGTCCTATGTTAGGAGTGAGATAGAGGTTTGAGAGTAAAGCTGGAAATAATGTTATTAAAAAAAATTAGGAGTGAAATTAGAGTGTGCTTGAAACCTTCGAGGTGAAAATATCATTAGAAACTATCCAAATTAGAAGGCACTCTAATTGTCTGGTAGAAACAACTTGAAAGCCTAGAATACCAAATAACCACTTAGTAGAAATTTCTTGAAGAGATGACCCAATGATTTTCAAGGATGAATAGAATTATAATATTATGTGGTGTTAGAAATTGAGTGACAAGAAATTAAGAGATAATAAAAGGGAGTTCAGAAAAACGGAGTTAGAAGTTATGAGGTTGTGGGAAAACAAGAAGCCCAAGTAGTCTAAAATATGAATGAAGAGAAAATGGTGATCAAACAAGTGAGGGAGTTTTTTTATTAGCTTGAATAAGGATCATAATATGGTTACAAGTGTGGAAAGTGGTTGAAATCATTAAAGGTATATGAAACCCTGAGTAGGTGCACAAAACCCTAAGAAGCCTTAAGAGAACCAAAAGTGGGAAAGTAGATTGTAAGAAGAAAGTAGTGTGTGGAAGTATTGGAAAGACCTTTCACAAGCCCAATAAAGGTGAAGGAAAAATTTTGAGTGGTTAATTCAGTTAGAAATATATAACCCTAGGTTTATCATGAAACCCTGACCTCAGCCTTATAACATTATCTTACAGAGTGAAAATTTGAGTTGGGAAAGATGAGATTGGAGATAGCTTATGAAATTAACTTGAAAGAAAGAATGTGGAAATGGGTATTCAAATCATATTTTACTTTTTCATGAAAGTTGGTGGTTTGTCCTAGACACAATGATTTGCATAAAACAAGGGCTAATTGGAAACTTAGGCAAAAACGATAGAGGGAGAATAAAACAAAATGGGTAAAGTGTTAAGAGATGAAAAATTGTAGGCTCTTTATTGGGATTAATAGGTATTATAAAAGGCTACCGATGAAGCTTGATTTATGGATTTGTGTCTTTTTAGCTCAAAAATGCACTTTTGGAGGGCTAGTAACAAAGAATGGAGGTGTAGAGAGAGATTGAGTGGATTTGAAGGTTTGAAACTTGTTCAAGCATTTTAACATTGTTAATAGGTGAAATCAAGTAGGTGTAAATAATTTTCAAGCTTTGAATTAGTTTTATATCGCATATGGTGATGAAATGCAAGTTTTTGGCTTTGAGAAAGGTGAAAAAATGGTAAGGTTTGAATGATGATTTCAAGTAATTGTTCTAATTGTGTCTTTTGTTGTTGATTGACAAGAGCCTCTGCATCACAAACCCTAATTCTAATAGTTTCCTAGTTGTCATTATAAACCCTAATCATAATTCTCAAGCAATCTAATGTACACAAAAATCACCCAAATTAATTAGCTAAACTATGCCATTATAACATAAAAATAATAAGAGATGATTAGGATGTAAATTACTAGCAAACAACGAGTGTGAAGATTATTATATAAATATTAAATATCTCACAATAGTGTTATGGTGCTTTATGTTGAGTCATATGTTGTATTCTTACAAGTTCTTAATGAAAAAAGAAGGCACACCCATCTTTATTTATACCAGAAGGTGTCCAACAATGAGGAATCCTTTCCCAGTGAGTGTCTGTATTTCTCAATCCCCTCAATTTTTATCGATGGTAGTTTCCAGAAAGGTCATCTCATATAACATTGATGATGTTTCTCTCCTCTATTTATGGTAACCTCCTCTAATATTAACAAGAAGTACATAAGAAACCATTTTGACAGTAAAATGTTGTTCCTTATTTAACAAAAATAAACTAATGAGGTGTAGCTTACTTTGTTAAATTATTATGTATGCTAAAGTAAGCAATATATGATGGTAAATTACAGTAATGACTCAACAAAATAAGAAAATAAAGTAAAACTCTAAGTGCAATAGAGAGTTATGTTACTTATTTGATTTTGTAATAATCCTGACAGTCTGTGAAGGTGGAAGACTAGCAGAATGACAGTACAAGACCTAGAAACTGAACCTAGAAAAGTGCAAGAGTGTAGGATGTGTAGGTACCAGGGTGCCTAGATTAGTACTGGGGTACTTGGGCACTGGGATCCCTTCTTAGGCACCAAGGTCTATGCAGGAAGTCTAGAGATGAATTTTACATGTTCGCTAGATGATCCAAAACCCTCATTGTTTATCATTGAATGGTCATACTATGATTGTCAATGTAACTGATAACCTGTAATAAAGATATAACCTGCAAAAACCTTAATAGAACATCAAATCCTAAAAAATAAAGATGAAAAATGAGGGGTTTAGACTATCCATAACTGTAAAAAAAGTGATCTTACAAATGAGCACTGCGCTACATCTCAGAACCAATGTAGTTCTATGTGTGTGCAAAATTATGTCATATGTGGCTCTTATGCATGTCACACTTGATAGACAGAAAAGTAGCTAGATGTAAAAATATTAAATAGATGTGTGCATAGAATAAAATGGACTTCCCTCTTATAAAAGTGATGCAGAAAACCATCCCTTGTCCCTTTTAATTGTGCTAGATGAATGCAAAGATGCTCTTGAGTGCTTGTGAGATGCAACCTCATGTGATATTATAGATGTTTAGAGCTTGGTCCTTTAATTTGGTCACATAACTTTATATTTATATTATTATCTTGTTAAAATTTTGTAATTGATCACTAAAATGACAACCCCTAAGAGATAGGGATCCCCAACAGCTAGAAAGGACCCAAAACGGAGAGAGGAAAGTACAAAGAGGTCTAGGGAACCTAGAAGGGATGAGGGCACCTGGGTGCTAGCACCCTGACTTAGTGCTTGTGTCCTGAGCTAGAAAAGGTGAAGTATGAAGGGTAAGACTATGCAGTGAGGTCTGTAAGGCAAAGAGGGAGGCTAGAAAGGAAACTAAGAGGCCAAGTATAATGATCAATTAATATTTTTCTCCCGTAAGAAGAAAATGAATAACAGTATGTGATGAAGACCTAGTAATGTACCCAAAGTACATGATTTAGTGTCTACATTTTCCCCCACTTTATGTTGGTGAGTGAAATCTCAGTAATATAAATTAGCTAGAGATATGTACCTGATATCCATGTAGTTTGATGTAGAAGAGCGTGCCAAGACAAGAAAATTGTGGAGTGATAAAAAGTGTAGAGCATAGATGATAAAGAAGAGAAAGTAAAAAGAAAAGTGATGATAATGAACCTAGGCTGAAAACATGTAGATGTGATGTTGTACATGTTGTTGATGTTGTACTTAGAGTGTGATGGTTGTGTGTTAATATCGACTATCGCTTCCCATAAGGATGAACCTGTAAAAGAAAAGAATGAACAAGTAGTCAAATATGTGTATATATATGTAAAAATATGTAAATAGTACAAAAAGGAACATGTACACCCTATCCGTGATGAGAAAAAGTGATAGAAATGATCCTGAAGATGTTGATGAAGAGTGAGTTTTTTGGGGTGATGTCACACCCCGAAAAAAGTAGTATAGGGATAAAGGTCTAGTATTATTCTCCAATCTTTGATTTCTTTCTGAAGTAAAAACACCACTACATATGATGTGTATAATTATGATCCAATTTGAATAATTGTGATCAAATGCAATTTCCAAGTGTTGAAGGACTTCCTGCCCTGTGAATGTCCTCTATGACAATGTTGAAAATTATACTAAACTAAAAAATGTTGTGTATTTGCCCCCTGGTCTCAGGCACTCAGGAAGGGAAAGAAGCACCTAGGCACCCAAGTATGATTATCAATGCTAGTGTATGTGTTGAAGTAAGGACCCAAGTTTGATTATGAACCATGTATGAGTCTGTAGATTGTGTTGACTCTGTGTTGAACTATGACTGCAAACTTCTGAACTCTTACTATAATTGCTAAATGGGGTGATTGATTCACCCAATGGATGCCCCCCTCATTTGGGGTGCATGTTACATCATGAGGAGGATATGGCCCAAAAGAGGACCCCATGTCGAAGTGATACCAGTATGTAGAATGAAATGTTCTTGGTAAAAACCAAGGCACATGTAAAAAGTGGCTAAAAGAAATGTGTTAGTTCAAACAAGCATGTATATAGAATACAATGTAAGATACCAAGAAAGAAGAGAATCTATGCCACAAAAAGTGGGTTGCAAACAAGGGACATAACTCATGATGTCACAAGAAAATTGAGGCCAAAATGGTTGGAAGCATACAATGTGCACACAAGATAAAGCATAGGTAAAATCCCACAATCGATGGAAAACAAGAGTAAGAAAACATCAGACATCCATGGTGGAAAATAGGTCCTGCAAGGAAAATATTACACATGAATCACTCATTCCCATGTTAGAAATATATTAAATATGTAAATGCGTGTATAATCTGATATAGTAATGTGTTATATAAAATAATTTAAAAATAACACTTGTACTGTGTACAAATGTGGAAGCCCCAGGAGCCCCTACAGGACTACTATGAGGTATTGCACCAAGCATCCATGCTTCGTGTATTAGTCTATGTAGATTATTTGATCACAACTAGAAAGTAAGTGAACGTGCATGTGTGTATGATAAAGATAATGACATACAAGATATCTATCCAGCATGTGTAATAAAGTGTACATGTAAGCATAAGCAAGTAAGAACTATGTGCAACCAAGATATGAAACATGTTATAAATGAGATGGAATGGAGTACAATATGAGTGTGATAAGGGCAGTGTTCCCCTCAAGTGTCTATGTATGTGTGAGTGAAAGTAGGCTCATTTATTAAATACCCCTCAGTAGTCAAGAATGAACATCATAACAAGAGTGTGTCATCAGGAAATGGTTTGAATGGTGTTATTGTATGTGAGAGAAATTTATTATTAAAGTAAATTGCATAGAGAGTGGGTGATGTGAGGTTCTTATTGTATAGATCCCTCAATAGTTATGTAAGAACCATAAAACATGAGTGCATCAGTGGGTAGTGTGTTGGAATGAATTGATCATGGAGGGTAGGATATAGAATATAATAGGAAGATGCATGTGTAAGATGTGCTATAATGATGTAGATTTTAGGTGTGTAGTGTGTTGTTTGATATTGTGACACTAGAAAGATGTGTGTTAAATGGGCTGAGTGTGATGATGTGTAATGTGTAGCGCAAGATGTATAAATTGTGTAAGATATATATGTGTATAAAACAAAAATTTCGTGTGATGTATAATAGATGGAAGAGGAATATTTCATAGATGTGCAAGGCATGTGATGGGTGTGGATGTGTAATGTGTAGAAAGTACATACCACGTATGGTATGTAGTAGATGTAAGAAGAAGATTTAGGAAGCACAAAATATATATGATTTGTAGGAAGAAGAAGATGTTGTAGATGAAATGTGCAGTGTGTGAGGTTCATGTCCATAGTATTCCCTCAACATTCAAGTATGAAACAAAGCACGAGAGTGCATCGTAGGGTAATGATGATACTTAATGTATCAAGATATATATGTTGTACATGTGAGATACTAGATGTGAAATGATGAAAAAATAAGATGCATGTTGATGCGAGAAGGGGGGAATAAAGAGTATGATGCCCCCAAGTGTGTGATAATGAATGTGTTATTTGATGAAAGTGAAAGACGATGTTCCTCCACCCGATGCTTGAGGAGATAAAGGTTTGTGGCCCTGATCTAAGAGTGTTGGTATATGAGATAGATGTTATGTATGTGAATGAGTCCTATATGCATGCGACCGATGAGTATACTGCGGAGGTGGTGGGCACCTTTATTTAATAGAACCTAGGGATGATGGACACCTATGTGAAGAATAACATGGAGCTGATGGAAACCTATGTGAAATATAACATGGAGGTGATCGACACCTGTGTGAAAAAAGATGTGGAGGTGAGGCATACAGAGGTGATGGAGTTTTCCGAATGGTGGACCTAGATTAGTGTAATGGACTAGAAGACCTATGATCTTGATTGTGACACACATGAGTAAGAGAGATAGAAGTAGATGGTGTTTTATGTTTCATAGGTCTAGGGGAGCTATATTCTCTATCAAGTGCAAGGACCACCTATAGAGGAGGATGAGGCCATGGTGTGCATAGAGGGACACCTCAAATAGTGACAACCTGGTTGTCATGCATGAACTTACCACACATATGAGGGATGGAAACAATTTCTTGAGCGAACTCGAACCATGGATAAACTAAGATCATGTCATAATTATGGAAAATTCTGCCAGAAGGAAAGGTACAAGCATGGTGAGAGGAACGATAGTGACTGGAAGCTTGACATAGCCATAAGATCTAGGAACTGTATATGAGATCTGTGAGAGTAGATAGCTGACAACAAAAAGTAAGGCACTAATACATATTTTTTTTGAAAGGATGGATCGATCATAATGTTATTAATAGGAGTACATTCAATAGAACCACTGATGTGTAAGTAACTAGTGCATAATGTAGTGTGGTGATCATAATCAGAGAATGCAATGATAGGTTTTGATGGATCAAAATGAGCAACTAGAAAATTAAGAGTTCACGCTGAAGGTGATTAACTAAAATGTGGATATTATAAGTTAATCTACTATTAACAACAACAGTAAATAATAGATAGATGTATAAATAAAATGAATCAAGCAATCTAGGATATGAAAATATGAAACCCTAAAGCACAAGAAGAGTTAGATAGAGCTTAGCTGATTTGATGATTGTTTGGAACTATGTCGTAGTGAATAATAGATAAATAGAATGCATGAATGAACACATAGAAGCTCTAGAAAACACAGATCTAGAGTAGTAGGATAGACTGGGGCACCCACAAAAGAACTGGGGTGCCTGCGGCACTCTGGTCTGAGGTCTGGGCACCCTGGTCTATGAAACATCTCTACAACCTTCCTCTGAGGTGTCACTGAATGACTTTCTACCTTCACTTCCTGTCATGTTGGCATTACTGAAATGTAATCTATGTCGCTAATAATCAATGATGAAGGAAATACCTATAAAACCCCAAGACAAGCATAAAATCCCTAAAAAGAGAAATATGCATATGAAGGGGTTAGACTGTGCTCAGTGGCCACAATGGTGGACTTACTAACTGAGTGTTGCAATACATCTCAAAACCAATGTAGTTTTATGTGTGTGTGTGTGTGTGCAATCATGCCCTAGGTTCTTTTGATCTAGTCACACTTTGTGAAAGTAGTGAGCAGTAACTATGTGTAGAAATGTAATAAAATGGTGGATGGAATAAAATAAAATTCCCTTTTATGTAGTTTGATGTAGATGAACCAACATTGTGCCTTGTGATGGATCTAGATGGATGCAAATGGATCCTTTGATGGATGCAACCTTAGGTGATGATAGTAGTTCTTAGTTTTGACCAAGTTTTCTCTTTCCTGTCTAGATTAGTCAAGTAGATACTAATGAAAACTAAGAAACTTAAAGATGTAAGGGTTTAATGTACATTGTAAGAAGATAGTGATGAAAGGATCGACACAAAGTATACTTCCTCGCTGCAAATTTAATGAATCTGCACAAAAAAGGTAACTAAGAGGAAAATGGATTAGATAGTAGATTAGGGAGTTTCAAGAAAAAGTCAGTTCAAAGAATTGTTAACTTCCTTATGCGGATGTCAACCCTTGTGTTTGATAAAAGATGATAAAATCAATGATAAAGGATTGAACAACTTGTAGAAACTGAAACTAAATAGAATATGGAAATTACAAAAAATGGATGGAAAGTTCATATCTGATCTAAATAAAAAAAAAGAAAATTTACCTGGCTAAGTCGATGGAGACCCAGGTTGTAGAGGGTAGGTAGACAGAGACTTGAGCAGATGGATCTAGCTAGCAAGCTGAAAATTAAAATCTTGAGGGATCTAAGTGAAGATTAGATGATCACAAAGGTCTAAAAACACTAACAAAGACCTACATAGGAAGGTTTGAGATAGGGAAACAAACATGATGCAAAATAATGATAGTTTTGGTGGATTGTATGGCTAGCAGAACATGGTTCGATAACAACTTGGCTCTGTTGGTGCAAACCAAGGGCTGAAAAAATGGAATTGGACTGATAGAGATGTACAATGACATATCTGAATGTTGAATAAGATGACAAAGACAAAGAGGGAGGCTAATGTGGACCTAGAAGATAGAATGGATTAAAACATAGGGATGAGTCGATGGTGACCTAAAAAAAGTGACGATGACCTAGGCATTCCTAAACAAGGTGGAGGTTGGATGGTTTGGATGAATAGCCTACAAAAAAGTTACTGAAAGAAGAATCCAGATCTGAAACGTCGATGGCACTTAGACCTACAAAATGATAATGGCTGAAAAATAATGGTAATGATAAGGAATGCTAGCATAAACCAATATAAGATCAAGATAAACTCCCAAAGTCTCCACAAGTGATGAAAATAAGTTGCAATAGACTCCAAGAAGATTGTAATAGCTGCAAAAAATCTCAGGCTCAAAGATATGATCACAAAAGTGCAAGAAAATTATGATTATGCTTCCCTTTGGGAGGAGAGGTAAATATGACCTTATGGGGTCAATGGTGACATGGGCAAGTTACCCCCAACTACGGGGAACCATCTATTCAGATGGTGGAAGGATTATTTATTCAAGAGATGGGGCTTTTATGGATTGGGATAAGTGTCTTAAAGCATTTAGGTGGGTTAGGTTTTCCTAGGGAAGTGATATGGGTAGGTGGGGGATAAAAATGGAATAAATAAAATCTAGAAAAATATTAGAGGTTAGGAACTAGGGGTTTTAATGGTGATAAACAACCTAGAAAAGGAAATTAGGAATAATAAGGATTAATTAGATAATGAGATGAGGATTATGGAATAATTGATGGAAATTGATGATAAATTAAATAGATAGGATAATGGATGGGAAAGATTGAAATGTTAATAAGAATATGAATTAAAATAAAAAGGTTTCTAGATAGGTGATCATGGTAAAAGAAACAGACATGTGGGATAAGGGTAGAAATACCAAATTTTAGTGTCTACATTTGGCCATTTTAGGTGAGTGTTTTATGTTGGGAAAGACATGAGAAAAAAATAAAAAGGGATTGACAATATGATTGATGATGGACGATTATTGATGAGGTGTTCCCCCTCAAACTAGAGATTGATGATACAACAAGGAATCGATCATGAATTTGAAAAATATAAATGGATAAGGGCAGGTGGGAAAATAAGAAGGGGGAATATGATAAGGCAAAGTAATGCCCCAAGTGAGAAGGATTTTTAAAAAAAGGGTTAAAGTTATGGTGGTGATCTTAGGAGTCACATCAGTAGAAAAATAGGTCATAGTCTTTAGGGAAATGAAAAAAATGTCCTATGGGCCTGTAAGTTAGAAAAAAATCAAATTAAAATGGAGGGAATCCTATGGGAAACCACTCAATATGGATGCAAGCTGTGAAGACCAAAAAGTCATAGGAACACATAAAAATTATGTGGAACTTAATGCAAAAATAATGTAAAATCATTCAAACATGAGGAATCAATGGAAGGTATACATCCATGAAGGAAAAAAATGGAAATAATGGTGCCTTGGTAAAGGAAACAAAAATGGCCAAAAAAGCACAATGCAAAAAATTGAGGATAACAAATTTCCCTAAGGAGAAATAAATATAGCAACAAAGGTGGAATTTGAAAATAAAGATGGTTCCCTAACAAAAGAGCACAAAACAGATGAGGGGAGGTCGGGTTGATGGCACCTAAGGTGATTCGATGGTGCTTAAGGCAGATTGATAAAAACCCAAGGGTGTCGGTAGTGACTTAGGTTAGCGGCTATATAAGCCTGAAAGTCAGACAACAATGCCCATTTTCATGGCTGTGAATTCTGATTTGAGAGCTCAAAGCTATAAAAGGAGATCGTGATTTGGAGAGAGATGAAAGCTAAAGGAATAGCCAGGAAACACCAGAGGATTCGCAGGATGGTGAGTAATGAAAAACCTAGCTTATTTTTAATTGATTTTATGTTTTATTTATTTTTGCATTTTTTTTTATAAATTTGGATTGGTGCTAAGGGCGGTTGGCGGTGACTGGCTAGGTTCACCGTCGACTCAACCCTAAAAGGCATCAATCGAGCCCTAGGTGTCTCGATCTGACCTAGGTTGGTGTCGACCAGGTCCAGGATGGAAATTTTAATATATAGATGAATAATTTGATGTAAATAATGGTCATGGAGCTGATTTTTGCTTGTTGTTTGGATAGATGCAAGCCAGAGAGACCTTAGATTTAAGAGACTGAGTCCTAGTACTGTATGACTAAATCAAAGGAGATATAACTGACACTGATTTAGATCACTTAGCAGTTGTGGGATTAGGAGGACTCAATAATTATCAAAGGATCCCACGATATGTGGGGTTGATGATCAAATTATTCGAGAGGTGGGATATACACACATGCACCTTCTGGTTCAGGATAGGTGAGATGACAATCACCTTGGAGGATGTGTATTATATCCTTATATTTCCTATACAGGGGGAGTAGATAGTCCCAATCACAGCAGATAGCAGATTACCAGTGTTGACATGGATATTTGGAGCTAATGCACCCCACATTACATTTACATAAGGGGAATTATCTTATGAGATGAGGTATGAGCGTGGGGATTCATAGAGTAGATTGATTTGTTTTTTTATGATGGCCATTTCTTGCTAACTCCCAGACTCAGGTAAATCCTGGTTTCCATGGGCATTAGTAGGGGTCTTGGATAATATAGTTGATCATCAGAGGGTGTTCTCATTTGGTACCACACTCCTAGCATTGGTATATTATGAGCTACCGATGTACAGATTTAGGAGGAGGACACGGTTGAATGAAGGCTTCCTCCTTTAATGTTGGGCATATGAGCACATTTCAGTCACAAGTCCACCAGGGCTATCATGGGTCGCAGGGGACCATATAGAGCTCACAGTTGGATTCTTGACATGGCGACCAGACCTAGATCATGGAGATAGAGGATTGAAAGATGCAGATTGGTATAATGACATGTTTGTAGAGCTCAAGGGAGAGCATATTAGATGGTGGCCATAGAGGGACTTCCCTGCATGGCCTGGAGTAGATGCATAGTTGATTGGTGTGAGGAAGATGAGGTGGGTACAAGTCCCTAGAGATAATATGATTGAGGCCATATAATTTGATAGGGCCTAATGATAGTTTGGGGTCATTTAAATAGTATCCGGGGAACCCATCTCCTATAGGCATGAGGAGATAGATAGGGATCTACCTAGACATGACATGGCAGACTCGATGGAGGAGGCACCAGTTCCATGGGATGAAGATGATGATGTATGGGATGAGGCCAGAATATGTCTCGTTAATGTACAATAAATGATCTTATTTTACTCTCCTTTTTATCAAGATTGATTGCATTTTGTGACTTTTGTTTGATCTAATATAAGTTAGGATGTAATTTTCCATCTTTTGTTGATTGTAGTTCTAACATTTAAAAACTCTGTAATTCCTAACTAAGTGCTTTGGAAGTTCAGTTTTGTAATAAAACAGGTCACAATCAGTCAAAAGAACAAAGTATGAAGTGGTTGGCATGTTTTTGAAAGCATTGGTTTCAATACGGATCAGTTCTGGAACTTCCAGACTTAGTTCCAGAACTCCATTACGTAGTTACAAGCTTTACCACTTAGTTCCGGAAATTTTGGACTTAGTTGGAACTCCATCACTTAGTTCTGGAACTTTCAGAATTAGTTCCAAAACTCCTTCATGTAGCTCTGGAATCCTCACATTTAGATTTGGAATGATTTCCTTTAGTTTCGAAACTTCTCTAAAGTTTCAGAACCGATGAGAATTTATTTATTCCAATAACATCTGGTGATTTATCAATCAATGATCCTTTCAATCAGGAGTAGATTGGAAGATTTCCAATTCTTCATATTCGTAGATCCAGGGATAACTATCATACAGTAGTATGTCCAGCCATGATCCAATTCAACATCTATTTTGGGCACGATTCAGTTCTATCTGAATTGGTAGGAAAGCTATGGTTGTAAATACACCTGTGGAAGAAGTATATATATGCAGACCTATAGATAGATATATATATATATATATATATATATATACACATAAAAAGATAGAGAGATAAGAAGAGACAATATGTTTTTGTAATGCAGAACATTTTATCAATAAAATAGCCATTCCTGTTTTGAGAGTATATTAAGTTGTCAAATCTTGTTTCAAGGTGGAGCAAGGACCCACTCTTCCAAGAACCAGGATCTTCATTTTATTGGTATTTATATTTCCAGAGAAAATAGTATAGATCTATTAATTTTGTAAATGCTTTTGATTACTCAAGTTGAAATCTGTTGTATACTTGTTCCTGCAGGTGTTCTAGATTAGATTCTTCTTTCTTTGCAATCAACTTTCAACATTCTCAAATTGTGTGTTTATTTCCAAAGCAAGTGTGTTCATTTCTGTAACATGTGTGTTTACTTACAACAATCTATTATATTATGCAAATGTGTGTTTATTTCCAGTAATCTATTTCTACAGAGAGTGTTTACTTCCAGCAAGTTCTCATAGTTTGATTTCAATAAGGTTTTAGCCAAGGAATCCTCAAGACATTGAGAAAATCCCCCAGAAAATATAAAAAGAAAACAAATACCTACCATTAATTACTAGATCACTAAGATTTCTTGTTGCATATAGCTTCAGACACCACCCCTGGTTTGAATATGACATCAACAAAGAGTTGATTAAATGAAGGGAATAATGACACCCATCATTTTTGGCACCATTTCCAGGGATCCAATAGTTAGAATTGTCTAATTAGGTGTCAACAAGAGCAGCCATCATACATCTAGTAATTACAGGATCTTCCCTATGTCATCATAAAATTTATGAGTAGACCAAGAGACTCCAAGGGTCGATTCCTCCCAAAAATATCTGAACAAGAATCATCATCAAATAAGGAAGTTGATCAAGAATTAGAAGCACCATTGTCCCCTGTTAGGCATGAAGCAGAATTGCCACCTTTGGAATTCTTAGATCAATCACCAGAAGGAAGTAGAACCTTTAGAAAAAATATCATATTCCAAGACCCATTTAGAGAAATTTTTGATTCACAATTGAGTAGTCAACCTCCTACTCCTGACTTTTCACCTTCCCCAAAACAAATCACATACCATATTGATTGGGAAAAAATTCTAGAAGGTACTACAGAAATGGCACAAGAAGTAGAAAGAGAACCTGATAGGACCTTCACTTATCCAATTCAATTGGATGATGATGATGCACCTATGAAAAATATTTCACCTGCACATTTACCCACGTTTAGAGGGATGTCATCTGAAGACCCTGACCAATTTCTATTTGAATTTAAAGTACTATGTCAAACTTATGATTACAAAATAGATAATCAGAAACTCAAGTTGTTTCCATCTACCCTGAAGGATGCAGCAATGAGGTGGTTTATGGGATTACCATCTAATTCTATTACCACTTGGGCACAAATGGAAGTTTCCTTCCTAGACAAGTATCAAGATTACTGTAGAGGGAGGAATAGGAAGGAAGAATTTTTCAAAATCAAGCAGGAGGAGGATGAGAATATGGAAGATTATTTAGACAGATTCCTTTTTGTGAGCAAAAGATGTGGATTTGTATTACAAGAAGAGTTAAGAAAAACCATTTTTCTGAAAGGTCTGGATGATGAATCAAGAGAGGCACTTGATCTGATAGGAGGTGGAAATATTGATCAAATAAGAATGAATGATATTAAAGACATTTGTAGAAGCTATTCATGAACAAGGGGTGGACCTAGAAAAGGAAAAATAGTTAAAAATTTAAACCCAGATATGAACAAACTGATGGATGAATTGGAAAATTTCAAAACAGACATTTTAGTTCAGTTAACTTCCACCTTGGATGGATTGCAAGCTAAAGAAAATGCTAAAACTGAACCATTAGCTATATATTGTCCTAGATGCAGGAAGAAGCATGCAATAAGAGATTGTCCCCTGAACAAAATAGAAATGTGCCTTATCTATGAATCTAGGGACCATGAGAGTGATGCTTGTTCTCTTCTTCCATTTATTAAAAATCAGCTTAAACAAAGCAGCATTCCATCCACATCAGAAGAAGTAAATTTTGTCCAAAGACAACCTAGCCAAGGGAAGTTCATGCCCAGGTTGGTTCCTAACCCCTGGATGATGCCATGGGTAGCTCAGACAGTGCCACAAAATTGGGGACAACCACCTTGGGCACCTCAACCAACATGGAATCCTCAGGATTGGTCAGGTCAATCTTGGTATGCCCAAGGACACCAACAACCATGGTCTGGTCAAGGAAACCTGAATGTTTGGTCACAACCTAGGTGGAGCCCTAATAATTATGTTCAAGGGAGGACATATCCCAATCAGAATCAACAAGCCATAATGGGTTCCCCAGCACAAAATTCACAAAATGAAAATGTGGTCCAAACCCAAATACCAGCACAGCCAGTAGCAAACCCAAGAAACAAACAAACAACTCCTGTCTACGGAACAGAACCAGAAAAATCAGTTGATCTGAATGCCATGGATTGTAAGGATATTCAAACTAGATCTGGAAAAGTAATCAGTAGTCCACCTATTATAATCACTGAGATGACAGAAGAAATTGAAACCCCTAGTATGGTTGTTCCCAAGAAGGATGAAAAAGAAAAGGATAAGGAGCTAGATAGCAACTCTACTGAGACTCCATTTCCAGAGAGATTTAAGGAAGCCATAGAAACTAAGGAATCTGAGTTGGTACAGGAACTAAGGAGATTGAATATTGAAATACCATTGTTACAAGCAATTAAGGACATTCCATAATTGAACAAATTAATCAAAATGCTATGTTTAAAAAGACCTAGAAGGAAGAAGCAGTACCCCAGGACTATTAAGGTAGATGGGAAACTTGCTGATTTATTAGCAGGAAAAATTTTGCTTCCCAAATATGGAGATCCTGGAAGTCCTATTATTTTTGTCTCTATAGGGAATAAAGATATACATAATGTTTTGGTTGATTTGGGAGTGGCTATAAATGTGATGACAGTGGACACTTTGAAAACATTACCATTAACAGGTATACAACCTACTAACACCATATTGCAGATGGCAGATCAGTCTGTAGCAAAACCAGAAGGAGTTATTGAAGATGTAGCAGTTATGGTGGAGTCATGGGAATATCCAGTTGATTTCCTTATATTGCAGCCAAAAGGTAAAACACTTGGTTATCCCATTATTTTGGGTAGACCATGGTTAGCTACAGTTTCTGCTTTAATTGATTGTAGATCAAGTGATATGACTATCTCAAATGGTAAGAATTCTAAGAAAATCTCCTTATATCCTTCTGCATGACCTTCTATTGATTATCAAGAACAATTGTGGGTTGATACTCCTGATACTAATAAGAAAAACCTATCTTCTTTGGCCATGATCATGTTGCAGGATCATGTACGTGAGGTAGAAGATATGATTAGAAAACCATTGAATGAACACTAAATTTCCTTGGAGAAATTGGGAATAGTTCTGGAACCTACGACCTTAGTTCCAGAACCTACAAAACTCTATCCTAGAATCATCAGATTTAGTTCCGAAACCATCACATTTAGTTCCGGAACCACAACAACAACAATTCCCTGTAACTGTACATAATTTTTCTCCAGAGGAATGAGATTTATCTTGGGGGGAGGAAGAATCGGTAGCTTCAGTTTCTAAGATATCAGGAAATGGTGAAGAATTTTTAGAAAGCAGCAGTGACGAGGAGTTTGACCTACAACAAGATAAGTATCATAACCCTACCTACTGTCCTTTTTCCAATATTTTGTCTCAAGGAACTTTTGGAGATGTTGCTACATATCATATGTTGTTGCCACATGCATGTCCACTAAATACCTTAATGGAACCCTTTCAACAAATCAGTTCATCACACGTTGGAACCAAACATGTGGAGATTGAGCCGGGTAAGATTTTGAACATAAACAACTAGTTGAAAAATGATGAAGAAGCTAAATTGTTTGATGTTTTGAAAAATCATACTAGAGATTTTTCTTGGGACTACAAATATATGAAAGGAATCCATCCAAGTATTTTCACACATCACATCTATACTGAAAACATTAGACTAGTTAGCAACCTTAGAGAAGGATTAATCCAGCCTTAAGAGATATAGTCAAACAAGAAATTGAAAAACTATTACAAGTAGGTTTTATCTACCCTATCTCAGATAGTCAGTGGGTGTCTCCTCTTGTAATTGTTCCTAAAAAGAATGAAAATGGAGAATTTGTGTTGACTATAGGGAACTAAACAAAGCCACACTAAGAGATTATTTTCCCCTACCATTCATAGATCAAGTCCTAGACAACCTTGCAGGTAAGCAGTACTTTTCCTTCCTAGATGGATTTAGTGGATATAATCAAATCAGAGTTGCTGCTGAGGATCAGGAAAAAACTACCTTTACATGTCCATGGGGTACCTTTTCCTACAGGGTATTACCATTTGGATTATGTAATGCTCTGACAACTTTCCAAAGAGTTGTATTAGCAATTTTTGTAGACCTAACAAATGACTGTGTAGAGGTATACATGGATGATTTCACTGTACATGGAGACACATTTGATGATGCTTTGAGGAATTTAGATAGAGTATTAACAAGATGTGAGCAACACCATCTGTCTCTTAGTCATGAGAAGTGTTTGATGATGGTTGATGAGGGGATTGTATTGGGACACCACATTTCAAAAAGAGGAATTCAGGTTGACCAAAACAAAATCAGAATTATTTCAAACTTACCTATTCCTCAAACCCCCATAGATATCAAGTCATTTTTAGGGCATGCTGGATACTATAGGCACTTTATCAAGGATTTTAGTAAAATTGCTGCCCCCATGTTTAATTTTCTTACCAAGGACTGTGAATTTCTTTGGGATGAGAGATGTCAGCATGCTTTTGAGGAAATCAAAGAAAAATTAATCACTGCCCCAATATTGAGAGGACCTAATTGGGAAAAACCTTTTCACATTCAAACAGATGCCTCAAATAACTCCATTGGTGTAGTTTTGGGATAGAAAGATGAAGAAGGAAAGATGTATGCTATTTATTACCTCAGTAAAAATCTTACTCCCACTGAAAGAAATTACACTACCACTGAAAAATAATTTCTTGTTGTGATCTATGCAATTAATAAATTTAGACATTATATCATAGGGTATAAAATATTTGTACATACAGATCACTCAGCAATTAGGTACTTAATGAAAAAACCAGTGGTTGGAGGTAGGGTAATTAGATGGTTATTACTTTTACAAGAATTTGATATTACCATAGTAGATACTCTAGGGAAATCTAATGTGGTAGCTGATTTCTTGTCAAGACTGACCACTACAGGGGAGCAAGATCCAGTTAAGGACAACTTTCTAGATGAACAATTGTTTTCTATTTCAGCTGATACACCATGGTTTGCTGATATGGAAAATTATCTTGCAACAGGGAAGTTTCCTCCTTCTTTCACTAAGAAACAAATAAAAAAATTGATCAAAATCAGTGCACAATATAAATGGTTAAATGGAATGTTGTTTAAATGTGGTCCTGATTTGGTTTTACGCAGGTGTGTGAGAGAAGATGAAATATTTGACATACTGAGGGCATGTCATGATGAACCAAGTGGAGGACACTTTTCAGTGAAAAGAACAGCTCACAAGATACTTGGCACTGGCTATTATTGGCCATCTCTGTACAAGGATGTGAAGAGATATATCAAGTGGTGTGATCCCTGTCAAAGGATGGGACAACCAACTTTTACCAATGAAATGCCTCTACAACCTCAAGTGGTGATTGAACCATTTGAAAGATGGGGGTTGGATTTTGTTGGTCCCTTTAGTCCTCCTTCACAAGGAAAGGAGTACATTCTTGTGTGTACTGATTATGTGACAAAGTGGGTAGAAGTGCAGGCTTTAACAAATGCCACTGAAGAAGCAGTTGTTGATTTCCTTTGGCACAAAATTATGGTAAAGTTTGGTGCACCAAGAAGTATAGTTTCAGATCAGGGGCCACAATTCATGTCTAATATGATCCAAGCCTTCACAATGCATTATCATATCAATCATAGGAAGTCATCTCCCTATCACCCACAAGAAAATGGACAAGCTGAAGTAACAAATAGAGAATTGGAAAATATCCTTACCAAAAAAAATTGAATCAGGCAGAAGAGATTGGGAAAAGAGACTACCTGAAGCTGTCTGGGCCTACAATACAACTTGGAAAACTACAACAGGATTTTCACCATATGAGTTAGTCTATGGGAAAAATCCCTTGTTACCTATTGAATTTGAACTGTAAACATTGAGGACAACAGCTAAAATAGGTATTGAGTTGGATGCAGCACAAAAGGAAAGAATTCTTCAACTCAATGAGTTGGATGAGTTAAGGATGGAAGCACTTCAGCAGATAGAAATAATCCAAGATCAAAGAAAGTAATGACATGACACACATATCAAGAAGAGGAAATTCAAGGTAGGAGATTGGGCATTACTGTTTGATTCTAAGTACCAACAATTCAAGGGAAAATTGAGAACCAGATGGTTGGGACCCTATCAGATTGAGAAGATCTTTGACAATGGTTCTATTCAATTACTTCCCATTGATGGCAGCAGAAGGACACTTTTGGTCAATGGACATAGGCTAAAAATTTATAGGAAGCCTCCTACTAAGGATGAATTCTTGAGGCAGATTGAAGCAGACAAAGAATTTGATCATATGGAAGAACCCAGTTCTTCCAAAATGATCAAATAATCAGATGGATAAATCCAGAATAAAGGGAAGAGAATGAAAACCAGTAAATGGTGTTCTCTTCCCCTAAAATAAAGAAAAAAATAAAAAATAATAATAAAAGGGAAGGAATGAAAACCAGTAAATGGCATTCTCTTCCCCAAAAAAATATTTCTCAGAGATCAACTGAAAACTAGCAATGGCGGTTGATCTCCTCAAATAAATGGCTAATCCAAAATAAAAGGAATTTCCTTGAAATTCCAGCTGTCTTTTCTAACCATTTTCTTTTTGTTTCACTTTTAGGAATGATGAGTCATCATGACGGAGGGATCACATCATCAAAGATGGTAATTATGTCTTTAACTTATTAAAGGTTAGATTAAAATTTCACATGTGTGATTGGATTTGATTTAAAAGTGGTATGATGAGTCATCTATTGTACATTATGATTAAAAGAGAGTAATCATGAGGGTGATGTCAGTGGAGCAAAAGTGGTGGCATGTTTATAATGATCTATCATTTGTGTGGAGTAAACAAAGTGAAGAAGTAGTAAAAGAAAAAAGAAGAAAAACTTCAAGGAGGAAGCAAAAGAATTAAAATTACATTCCGTAGCTAAGCACAGTAGTTCCACAGCTAAACCCATCTGTTCTACAGCTAAGCAAAGAGTTTTGTAGCCAATCCGGGAAGAGAAATAATTTGAAGAAGAATGAATCTGAATCACCCACTTTACCATGGGGATTAAAAAGAAGTCAGAACCTGAGGATGATACCCAACTTCTTGCAGATGAAGAAGTGGCAGATGTCTTTGAACAGGCAGGATGGTTGGAATTCCTGAAAAATTTCTTGAAGTATAATGATGAATTGGTAAGAGAATTCGTTATAAATTTAGAACAATCCAAAACAAAGGTTAGAAATATTGTAATTCCTTTTTCTGTGAATACAATAAGCAATGTATCTGGTGTTCCAATTGTGCATGTCCCAAATCCTGTCAAGGGGACCTTAAAAGAATTAGTTGAAACCCTGCTACAAGAGGGGGAAATGGAACCCCAATATATTTACAACACTAAGAAAATCATAAAAGGGGTCAGAAGGGCCATAGCTTTCCCAAACCCTTTGATAGAGTGGCATTTTGGATAGTCAAGTATTTAACTTGTGATGGTCAGTTTGGGTTAGTAGGAAGAGAAGTTCTAAAAATGCTCATACATCTTAGATATGGAGCTACAAAACTAGAATACATAGTAAACCTTCCAAGGTTTCTTTTTGACTCCATTCATACAATGGCCCAGAGGTATTCCTGGGGTGTTGGAACAATCAGACATCATGGGTTAGTTCATTTGGTGTGCCAACACCATTTTCTTGCAAAGAAAAATGGAGAAGAAATATGGGAGAAATTTCTTAACAAGTTTAAGAAAAACCCTGATATTATCAGGAGAGTAATATCAACTCCTTTTTCTCCTACAACTAATTTGGAAATTGGTGCCCCTATAGAGAAAAATAAGGAAATAGGTGGGGAGACCATACCAAAAAGGAGAAGATCTGAAAGAAGAATTAAAGCTGCAAAACCTACTGTACCTTTAAAAGATACTCCTTCCTCTGTAGCAGCTACAAGAGAGCTAATATCTGTCTCTGACAGTACTGGTTCACCTAGGCAAGAGCAAGAAGTGAAAATTAGAAGAAGCTCTAGGAGGAAACCTATTTCTGAACATACTGAAGCTCCTCAAAGAAGAAGAATTCATAAGAGGTCTAGAGAAATTCCAGAGGAAATGAAAGAACATGACAAGTTGGAAAAAGAAGTTGCTGATATTTTGGGCAGCATGGCCATGACTCCTCCTGGACCAAGACAAACTGAGATGGAAAAAGAAGATGAGAGATTTGAGGAACAGGTTTTTCAAGAGTTGGGTGAACCAACAACATTATCACATGAAGAAGAAGAGTTGGCATTGTGGAGATGGAAAGGGAAATTTCCTTTGGTAGAAGAGGAATTCTTAACCCCCAAAGAACTTTCAGAGAAAGAAGAGAAACAACAAGTTAGACATGCTCTGTTCTTGTCCAGAGCAGAACTCATTATCAAAGAAAAGGATGAGGAATTGAACTTCCTCAAACTCAAGTTGGAACAGAGAGAGATGCTCATTGGGGAACTAACAACTCAGCTTACAGACAGGACTGAGGAATTAACAAGAGTTAAGCAACAGATGATGGAGAAAGAGGAAGAATGTAAAATTTCTAGAAGACAAAGTACTATGTCAACAGTCTCTGCACAGACTGAATTAACTTATTGGCCACTCAAGTAGTTATGGGATGATACTTGTAGGGAACTCAGTGAAATCAAAACATCCAATGAGGATTTGAGAAGCAAGATGGAAGATGAAAAGAAAGCAAGAAAGGAATGGGAAGAAAATTTTTACAAAGAAGAGGGAGACAAGTTTAAAAATCTTGCAAAAATACAAATGGTTTGCATAATGAGTGAAAAATTTCTTGCATGCAGGAGACCTTCTCCTGCATATAGTGTGTTTCTAGAAGAACAATTCATTCCCTGGCAGCTGTCAAGAATTACATGTGGCCTTCCACATGAAATAAAAGATGAATCTGAGTTCATGACATCTATTCCTTTCAGTGCAGAGCAGAAGAATCTTCTCTGTGAATTCTATCTCTGCAATCTTATGCTAGAAAAGAACACAGGCTTCATGATCAATTTGTATGTGGGAGAAAGCCAACTTAATGCATTTGTTTCTGTTCTTCAAAATCAGATTGCATGGAAGGAAAGGGATTCTGAGCATCTATTGAAAGCTAGCTCATCTGGTCTCTGCATGAGGACTCATTATGGTAAACCATCTACTTTCGTTAAACATTTTAGAACCCATGCCTTTGATAAATGGTTCAAGACACATTATCTTGCTAGTTTACAGAGAAGTATTGATGCCTTTACTTTTTATGAAGTGGAAAATTTTGAGGAGATTTATGATGGATGTTTGAAAATATGGGAGCTTCTTACAATTTCCTTGAGGAGAATGGAAGTAATATCTCCCACAAATTTGATCTGGAGTCTGGAAAGAGCAAAATCTTTGTGCACACTAATCCCTCATATCAATGAAAAGGACAGGGGCATATGGATGGGAATGAGAACAAGGCCTCCCCTTCTTCTCACTCCCATGTCCCCATGGAAAAATAGAGAACCTCAAGATCCCACTCAATTTGAGGAATGGAAGAGGAAAGTAGAATCAGGATCAGGGTATAGTGTTTCTGAACTAAAACACTGGGATATTCAGTTTCAGCCATTTGACCTGAGTAGTCAATTGGAGTGCAGAATACACAATCCAAGGTTTGAAGAGTAAAGTTTGTAAGAGGACTTACAAACAAGTAAGTATGGGGGAAATGATGAGGCCAGAATATGTCTCATTAATGTACAATAAATGATCTTATTTTACTCTCCTTTTTATCAAGATTGATTGCATTTTGTGACTTTTGTTTGATCTAATATAAGTTAGGATGTAATTGTCCATCTTTTTTTGATTGTAGTTCTAACATTTAAAAACTCTGTAATTCCTAACTAAGTGCTTTGGAAGTTCAGTTTTGTAATAAAACAGGTCACAATCAGTCGAAAGAACAAAGTATGAAGTGGTCGACATGTTTTTTAAAGAATTGGTTTCAATACGGCTCAGTTCTAGAACTTCTAGACTTAGTTCCGGAACTCCATTATGCAGTTACAAGCTCTACCACTTAGTTCCAGAACTCCATCACTTAGTTCTGGAACTTTCAGACTTAGTTATGGAACTCCTACATGTAGCTCAGAATCCTCACAGTTAGATCTGGAATGATTTCCTTTAGTTCAGAACTTCTCTAAAGTTTCGGAACCAATGAGAATTTATTTATTCCAACAACATCTGGTGATTTATCAATCAATGATCCTTTCAATTAGGAGAATATTGGAAGATTTCTGATTCTTCATATTCACAGATCCAGGGATAACTATCATACAATAGTACGTCCAGCCATGATCCAATTCAACATCTATTTTGGGCACGATTCGGTTCTATCTGAATCAGTAGGAAAGCTATGGCTGTAAATACACCTGTGGAAGAAGTATATATATGCAGACCTATAGATAGATAAATATATATATAGATAGAGATATATACATAAAAAAAGACAGAGAGATAAGAAGAGACAATACGTTTTTGTAATGCAGAACATTTTATCAATAAAATAGCCATTCCTATTTTGAGAGTATATTAAGTTGTCAAATCATGTTTCAAGGTGGAGCAAGGGCCCACTCTTCCAAGAACCAGGATCTTTGTTTTATTGGTATTTATATTTCTAGAGAAAATAGTATAGATCTATTAATTTTGTAAATGCTTTTGATTACTCAAGTTGAAATCTGTTGTATACTTGTTCCTGCAGGTGTTCTAGATTAGATTCTTCTTTCTTTGCAATCAACTTTCAGCATTCTCAAATTGTGTGTTTATTTCCAAAGCAAGTGTGTTCATTTCTGTAACGTGTGTTTACTTACAACAATCTATTCTATTTTGCAAATGTGTGTTTATTTCCAGCAATCTATTTCTACAGAGAGTGTTTACTTCCAACAAGTTCTCATAGTTTGATTTCAATAAGGTTTTAGCCAAGGAATCCTCAAGACATTGAGAAAATCCCCTAGAAAATATAAAAAAAAACAAATACCTACCATCAATTACTAGATCACTAAGATTTCTTGTTGCATATAGCTTCAGACATCACCCCTGGTTTGAATATGACATCAACAAAGAGTTGATTAAATGAAGGGAATAATGACACCCTCTACTTTTAGAGAGGACCCTTAGAGGTCAATGATATACTGATACATTGAATTTTGATGATATATATGATATATGATTTTGGGTTTGTTTTATTCTAGCATGTGTCAATTATTTGATGTTGATTATATAATTTACGATGATGTGATTTGGATCTGTGATGATGATGATGATATTTTTTTACTCTATATTTGATGATGATGGTGAATTTATATGCAATGGTTGGATGTTTCAATATATAATATGTGATGTTTACTTGAAAATTAGATTTGATGGATGATAAACATATCTGATAATAGATAGAATATGTAAATTTGATGTGTGATTGTTGATGGATAGTACACAAATGATTCAGATAGAGTAGATGTTATTGTCAAGGAATAAATGATAGATGTGGAAATATTATAATAGAATGGAACTTGATGATTAGCACCCTATGGATACAAACAATGCTATGTCATATCAAGGAGTGCAAGAGGAAATGATTCCTCTAGCCATATTAGAGGTAAATAAGAATAGGATCTGAGAAACATAATGCACATGTGACCAAAACATGTGTTAGTATATAACCAATGATAGTTAGTTGTACCAAATATCATGAAATAAATATGGAATGAACTCATAAACATAATGTCGACACAAAAAAAGGGTTTATGATGTGACTTGTACACGTGAAGAGGGTTATCTGTAAGTGGTGTTCCCTAGGTCTATGCCCCAACTCTGGGTAGGGGAAAGAGAAAATTGATCAATGCGGGAAGCCTTCAATGCCATGATATAAGAGAGTGGCCATCCTTTGAGGGTATCATACACTTTATATATGTATGATTTCAATGGTAAGAATTATATACATGATAGCCATCCTTCAAGGGATCGGTCTATTTATTTTATTTTCTTTCTTCTATTTTTTTTACATGAACAACTGTCCTTCGAGGGGAAATTTGTTTTTGATAGCTTTGACTTTTTTATAAAGGTATCCATAAATTGTGAATTTTACATGGGGAAGGTATGGGAATAGCTAGGTATACCATCTAGAAGAGGATAATGAATGTACAAGTGACACCTTTGGACCCTTAGGATTGTTCCAATAGGTAAATAAGAGGGTGATAGATGTAATGATCGTGGATTTACCACCAAAGAGGGAGAACCTATCCATAAGAAAAATGCTATGGGAAAATCCACGGTGCCCATATTTAAGGTCATGTCTACGAAAGTGATGGTAGACCACATAATTCCAAACCATTACAATGATAGACGGAAGGGGCTAATGATGAAGGAATGATCTAAGAATATGACTAAGTGCTCATTGGTAGGTATGATAATAATAGAATGGTTGTAAGTACAATGTTTTAAGTGGTTTGAATTATAGTTTACCATCAAGGGAGGCCAAACGATAGGCTCCTAACCCATACTTATGCATGATAATGTATGGTCCAATCAAGTTGGGGAAAAAAATTCCGTGTTGGCTCCTTTCTAGAGTAGTAATGTTCTAATTTTCTGTAAGGATGATGTCACCAACATTAAATTCACGTTCTCTGAGGTGATTTTTATAAGCATGCTTTATGCAATCCTAATAAACATGATGATGCTCAAGAGAAAGAAGGCAGCATTCATCTACCAACTCGAGTTTTTCTAGATGCTCCTGATGATAATATTCATAAAAAATGAAGACACGAAGAGATATGTGAAAGGATGAAATTTGAAATTTAAGGGGAAAGATGGATTCAAAGCTATAAAAAAGAGAAAAGGGTGTAGTACCTTTGGAATTATGAATGCTAGTTTGAGAAGCCTAAAGGGAAAAAGGGAGATGAAGATTCCAATTACGATATGATTAATCAATAGTCTTGGAAAGAATGTTATGGAGAGTTTTGTTAGTCACTTTGACCTAGTTGTTAGCTTAAGGATAGTATGGAGAAGAGAATTTAAGCTTTATATTAAATGAGTCACAAGTCTTCTTGATATATTTGTTTTCAAAGGAATTTCTATTGTCCATGATGATTTTGTGAGGAATGCTGAAGAGACAAATGATATGCTAATAGATGAATTCAATAATTAGACCAGGTTTTTTTTAGGTGAGTGGAATTGTTTCCACCCACTTGGTGAAAAACTCGGTTGCAGTGATGATAGAGTGATGTTGTTGTGCAGACCAATGATTGATGGTACTAATGAGATCAAGGCCCCACTGCGAGGAGGGCCAAAGATCCTAAGTCAGATGCAAGACTTGAAGAGTAATGTGAATAAGATTAGAATTCTACTTAAATTTAACACATTTATTTACATACTCACAACATTCATGATTGAGAGAAGACCAATAATAACCAAGAAAAATAATGCATTTAGTGATAGCTAAGCCACTAAATTGTCCACCACAAATTTTGTCATGGACTTCCTTGATTGTGTGAGAATAATCATGGGATTTAAGGCATTGAAGGAGAATACCATCAAATCCATTCTTATAAAGGATGTCATCAAGAATGACATAGTGGTTAGCACATTGAAGAAAATACCTCCTTCCATTCTTAAATAGATAAGAGGGAATGGTGGATTTGGATAGATAATCAAAGATTTGGGAATAGCAAAGATCCGATCAATTGGAATCAATGATATTTATGTAAGGTAAGTCATGGAATGGTCAATAAATGTGATGAAAAACAATAGAAATTTTGAATTCCTTTGCTTTCCATGGGATGATATCTGCAAGAGGTTCCATTGTATCAGCGAAATGATTAGATGATTGAGGAACAATTTGGATGTTGTAAAAATCAAAGGCCTCAAGGAGGAGAATGATGACATCTCTTTATTTTTGAATGGTATCATTTTTTACATTGATACTCTCCCATAAATTGTTTGATGATAATATCAGAATCACCATAAATATCAAGAATTTGAACACCTAGAAATGAAATAGTTTCAATACCTAAGATAAGGGCCTCATACTCCGCCATATTGTTTTTGCACTTGAAGCTGAGATTTTTTGTGACGGGAATAGGAGTATCCCTAGAAGGATTGAGAATTAAACTAGCACTTCCCCCTTGCTGAAACTTAGAACCATCAAAGAAGAGGATCATCTTAAGGGCGTCATACTCATGGTTGAAGTGATTGAAGGATTCATCTAGATAATTTTCATGAGGAAGATGCGTACTAGGAATAGGAGATTCAACTAATTGATTTGCAATAGCTTGTCCCTTGATGGAATTTTGAGAAATAAACTCTAGGTCAAACTCGGTCAAGAGCATGAGCCATCGAGTAATGAGATTTTTGTGATATGGCTTAGAGTGTATTGTTTTGAGAAGATGAAAGCTAGTGATGACATACGCCTTGTGATTGAGAATATAGTGTCGAATCTTAGAAGTGAAAAATAAGAGGGCACAACACATCTTTTAGGATTTATTGTATTGATTCTCATAGTCAAGGAGGTGTAACTGATATAATAAATGACCTGCTCATTACCTTGGTGATCAGAATGTGCTAACATAGCCCCTAGAGCATGCTTAGTAGCAAAGACATATAGATAGAAGGGTTCCCCCTCACATGGAGGTGTAAGCACTAGTGGCGAAAAGAGATACTGCTTAATATCTGTTATCCAAAATGATCCCCCTGCTTATTTTAGCTAACTTTCCTTCATTCTTCCCTTCCTTGTACTTCAACTTCAATTTTCACACGTTTCAAGCAGTCAAGGGTTTCTGGAAATGGCTCCATTAGATTGGATTTTTCTTCCCCTTTCCAGAAAGGTAAAATTTTCCTCCTAACTCCAAATATTTTGAAAGTTATGGCCCGGTGGATTTTTTTTGGGAAAGTTTCCCTTGATAGGCCTGCGGCCAATGAAAAGGTGCCATGTGGTGGTAGAGGTCGGGCCGGTGGAGCGAAGTTGGAGAAATTGCCAAGGATTTGGTGAATGGCGCAAAGGGAAAATATTGAATCACATGCCCATGGAGAAGAAGGAAGTGCATCGACAGAGGCTAGGAGAAATTTTGGCACTTAGCCCCTTTTGGAGAAAAAGTCAAAAAATCAAAAATTGGCCCGCAAGCACGTCGACCAACCGGAGGACGCCACGTGTCCAGTCAGTGATGAAGGTCGGCCCAGTAGAGGTAAGTTGGAAAATTTTACAAGGATTTGGTGGAGGTGAAAAGGGGAAAACTGGCCCGCTGGCCCGTGAAGGAAAAAATGGAGGAAAAATCCTGATTAGCAATGAGTTGGTGCCACGTGTCCTATCAAGCAGTGGGAGTCAGGGCAGTGGAAGTATTTTTGAAAATTTTCCAAAGTTGCAAAAAGCACCAGGGAAAGTTTTGAGCCCACACCTCCACAGCAAATGGGGAGGTGCCACATGACAGTGGAGTGGCACGGCATGGGGATTTTTTGGGAAATTTTCACAAATTCAAAAAAGGGGAAAAAATTTAAATTTCAGCCCGTGAACCCATTTTTGCCCTAATTTTACCAGTTTTGCCTTAATTCTTCAGAGGGACATATCTTTTGATCCAAAGCTCAGATTTTCACGTTCTTTATATCAATGGAAAGATTGTGAAACCCTCTACATGATGGACTATTAAATTTTGTTTTTTAGTGGAGATTTAATGGATAAAAATAGGAAAACGTCTCTAGCATGTCAAAAACATAGAAAATGCCCCCAACCACCAAAATTAATGAAGTATGGGCCTCTTTCTTGCTTTGCAGAGAAATGTACTTTGGTGTATGGATTTTTCCATGAAGCCCATCACTTTGTAGGTGAAATTGGAGGGATTTTTTGGTGGTTGGAGTTTCAATTTGATTTGCCTGTGTTTTCCACATTTCTTTCATTTTGTTCGATGGTTAAAATCCATATTTGGCTCATTTGTAAAGTTTGTTCATCATTCTTCTTTGCCTCTCCCTTATTTTCTTCCCCAGGGTCAAAAATGGAGTTTGAACCTCCTCCCTTGCTATATAATGGCATTTTTTTCCTCTTACCATTGAAATGATGTTTTGTGCAAACTTCTGGAGCAATAAAAAACGTGTTTTGTGATGCATTTGTCCATCCTTGCTCGTTTTTACTTGTTTTCTTCTTGCCTCTCTTCATTGTAGGTATTTGTGCATGTTTGAATGTCTATTACAGGTTTTGGGGCTGTGTTCATGGATTTTTGGAACATTTTTTGTGTGAAATCCATCCTTGGTTTTGTGATGCACTTGTCCATCCTTTCCATTTCTCACCTCTCTTTGATTCCATGGCAGTTTTGATAGATGTTCAACATTTTCCTTCTCTAGTGTATCACCATTTTAGTGTAGGCTCTATTTTCCCCTCTTTTCTCTGTCTCTCTTTGTGTCTCCTTGACATAAGTTAGATTAAGATTAGATTAGCTTTCCTGTAATAGAATAGCTTGTGGTAGGTAGTTTAGGAAGAGGAACCAACCTTCTCTAGAGAGCTTTCCCCATTTGTAAAGGTCTCACACTTAGAGAAAACTCAATGTTGTGCATTCACACCAGATGATTTTTCCTTAGAAAAGTAGATCCATAACTCATCTGGGGGTACTATGAATTTGCACTACTAGTTTTGGCATGCCTGGTGGGACCTTAGAGGTCTTCCACTTCATCTTTTGTAGGTTGGTGTGTTCCTGTGAAGATTTCAACCTTTCAAGGCAATTGTAAACACATATGGTGACTCCATCTAGTAAACAACCCATCTCTGAAGTTGCAAACCTTCCTTTTCATTCATTTTCATTCATTTTTCATCCATTCTTTCTTCCATCTCTTTCATCTTCTTTCATCCCATGAAGTTGTGCAATCATGACTTCATTTCCATCATGGAATTCACATTTACAATAGCATTTCCATCCAAATCCACCTCCAACATGCTTTACAACTCCTTCAAATCATCATTTTGAGAAAATTCAAGATCACCATGCATACCCATATGAGTAGCAGTGCCAAAATTAGTTTGGCTATGGTTCTTTCCAAGAGCAGGGGTATGCATACAATGAAGAAAATAAAATGCAAGATGCTGATTTGTTAGAGAAAATCCAAAAAATGGAGATTGGCATGGTCCAATCTAGGGCTCAAGCACAAATGAAAGCATTTGGAATCGTTTGTGGAGCACCTTGTCCATGGGTGGGACCTTTTCCAAGGCATTATAGCCCTCAAGAGAAGCTTGACTTCATGATTGCAACGCTTTCATTACTTGCAAAGTGGACTAAGGGAATAGAGGTGTATGAGAGGAGTATTCAGCAACCTTGTCAACAGGTAAGCACACCATCTCATACTATTTCTTTTCCTCTTTCTCAATCTATATCATTTCAGCAGTGTCAAGCTTCAAGTTTCCCATATGCTGCCCCAAATGTTGATCCTATTTCTCCATCTCCTAGTCTTCCACCTCATCTCAATTCTTTTGTCCTTTTCCCTTCCAAATCCAAATCCCCTCCATAAGAGAAAAAATAAATACCTTCCACTCTAAGGAAACAAGAAGTTTCATCTCTTCCACCACCACAAACAAATGAAAAAATGGTTAAGTCACAACCCACCCCTCCTCTTGCATTCCCAAATCTATGTTGGGAAGAAGAAATTACAAAAATCAGTCATGAAGGAAAGCAAGAGGAAGAACCAAGCAAAGAAGGAATGATTAAGAGCTTAGTAAGTTTGTCTCTTAGATATGGGATTGAAAAAATTCCTTTGCTGGTGAATCCTATAGAGGAGGTAAAGGTTGAAGAACAAGTGGTGGTTAGGACTGATTTTGTTGTAGTAGAAGAAGAGCAAAAAGAAGAGGCAGAACAATAATCAATTTGCTCAGAATGTAGTGTCCATGTTGGCACTCTACTTGAAGAAGATGTTGATCCAATTCAAGTTGCACAATCAACCATGGAAGAGGAAAGCTCTAAAAGAGATCTTGCAGCCCCAACTTGTCCTCTAGAGCAGCAGATTGCAGAGTTTGACTTGACAAACTTCATGCTAGAGGAAGAGTTCAATCAAAAGCAAGATTGCCTTCAAGAAGTAGAGGAAGGAGAAGCTGCTCCAAATCCAAAAGAAGAAGAGCACATTCCAGCTATGGGGGAGAAAAGTGCAGATCTAAAATCTTTGAGCACAAAGCAGGCTATAGAAGAACCTTCAGTTCTTCTTTCTACTTCATCTCTCGAGTTCTAGTGCTGAAGAAGAGTTTGATCTCTCAAACTCAATGTTGGAGGATGAAAGAAACCATGGTGTTAAAGTTGCAGATCAAGAGAAAACCATGGGAGAGGTTGAACATTTGCAGTAGGACAGCAATGAGGTAGTTTATCTGTCAAATTTGGAGAACTGTTTTGATGAAGAGGAACCCGTTGAAATCACACCATTTTCTCCTTCATCATCCACATTCCAAACACTTGAGCCTATTGTCATGGATAAGAACTTTCATTTGCAGCAGCCTACATCTTATAGTAGCTCTTTAGAATCAAGATTGGAAGATTTAAATCTTCCATGTTCTTCATTAGAGGAAGGAAAATAGAAGAAGAGTTCCATCATTTCTTCCACACCATCCATTCAAGAAGTTCTACAAGAGGACTCCATTTTTGGAGTTGAAAATCAGAGCTATGGGCATATCAAACAAATCAGACCTTTTCCCAATAAGGTATTTGGCTTCATTGGAGCCAAAGGAGAAGTCACAACCAGTCATGCTTGCTTCTAAGCATGAGGATAAGCTACAAAGAACCAAGGATCAGATGTCATACCTCTTCAATCCAAATTTAGAGCAACTAAAAGAGGTATTAAATTTACTTTCAGCTGACACCTTGCTAATTTGGGTAGAATACCAGCTTCTTGTTTATTTTCCATTCATCCAAGTAGCCATACTTAGCTCCAAATCATTTACATGGCTACCAATTTTGAAGAAAGGAAGCTATTTTACACAACCAGTTGCAGGGTTTGTTTAGCCCACCTTTGCTTCCAGTTAGAGTATAGTAGGTAGGTTTTCTTTCAACAGAAGAAGTGCTTGTGCACACTCTACATGTTCCATTTAAAGCATGTATGATTTTTAGTTTTGTACATAGTTGTTTGGTGCTATTTTTGTTGCTCTTGCACAGTCCATTTTAGTGGGTTTTAGTGAGGATTAGTTTTAGTTCAGTGGGTTTCCAAGTGGCTCAGAGGTAAAATTTTCATAGTTCATATCAGAATTGGTTATCAAGCTTGACTCCATGCCCAATGGATGCTTCAAAGGCCACTGATCATTCATCTAGCAGGTAGATGACCCCTGAGAGTTGCCAAATTGTTATCCAAAATGAGCCCCCCGCTTATTTTGGCTAACTTGCCTTCATTCTTCCCTTTCTTATGATTCAACTTTAATTTTCACACATTTCAAGCACTCAAGGGTTTCTAGAAATGGATCCATCAGATAGGATTTTTCTTGCCCTTTCTAGAAAGGTAAAATTTTCCTCCTAACTCCAAATATTTTGAAAGTTATGGCTCAGCGAAGTTGTTTTGGGAAAATTTCCCTTGACAGGCCCGCAGCCAATGAAAAGGTGCCACGTGGCAGCGGAGGTCAGGCCGGTAGAGCGAAGTTAGAGAAATTGCCAAGGATTTGGCGAAGGGCACAAAGGGAAAATATTGAAGCGCATGCCCACGGAGAAGAAGGAAGCACGTCGGTGGAGGTAGGGAGAAATTTGGGCGCTTAGCCCCTTTTGGGGCGAAAGTCAAAAAATCAAAAATTGGCCCGTAAGCACGTGGACCGACAAGAGGATGACACGTGTCCAGTCGGTAGCGAAGGTCGGGCCAGCAGAGGTAAGTTAGAAAATTCACCAAGGAGTTAGAGGAGGTGAAAAGGGGAAAACTAGCCCACAGGCCCGTAAAGGAAAAAATGGAGGGAAAAGCCTGCCGAGCAATGAGTTGGCGCCACATGTCCTGTCAAGCGGCGGGAGTCAGGGTGGTGGAAGTATGTTTGAAAATTTTCCAAAGTTGCAAAAATTTCCAGGGCAAGCTTTGAACCCGGACCTCCACAGCAAATGGGGAGGTGCCACGTGGTAGCGAAGCAGCGGAGCACGGTGATTTTTAGGAAATTTTCCCAAATTCAAAAAAGGGGAAAAAATTCACATTTCGGCCCGCGAACCCATTTTTGCCCTAATTTTACCAGTTTTTCCCTAAATCTTCATAGGGCCATATCTTTTGATCCAAAGCTTGGATTTTTGCGTTCTTTATATCAATGGAAATCTTATGAAACCCTCTACACAATGGACTATTCAATTTTGTTTTTTGGTGGATATTTGTAAGATAAAAATAGGAAAAAGTCTTTGGCATGTAAAAAATGTAGAAAACACCCCCAACCACCAGAATTAATGAAGTATGGGCCTCTTTCTTGGTCTACAGAGCAATGTACTTTGGTGTATGGGTTTTACCATTAGGCCCATCACTTTGTAGGTGAGATTGGAGGGATTTTTTGGTGGTTGGAGTTTCAATTTGATTTTCCCACATTTTCCACATTTTCTTTCATTCTGTTCGATGGTTAAAAGCCAGATTTGGCTCATTTGTAAAGTTTGTTCATCATTCTTCTTTGCCTCTCCCTTCTTTTCTTCCCTAGGGTTGAAAATGGAGTTTGAACCTCCTCCCTTGCTCTATAATGGAATTTTTTTCCTCTTACCAGTGAAATGATGTTTTGTGCAAACTTCTGGAGCAATACAAAATGTGTTTTGTGATGCATTTGTCCATCCTTGCTCATTTTTGCTTGTTTTCTTCTTGCCTCTCTTCATTGCAGGTATTTGTGCATGTTTGAATGTCTATTGCAGGTTTTAGGGCTATGTTCATGGAATTTTGGAACATGTTTTATGTGAAATCCATCCTCGATTTTGTGATGCACTTTTCCATCATTTCCATTGCTCACCTCTCTTTGTTTCCATGGCATTTTTGATAGATGTTCAACATTTTCCTTCTCTGGTGTATCACCATTTTAGTGTAGGCTCTATTTTTCCCAATTTTCTTTCTCTGTCTCCTTGGCATAGTTAGATTAGGATTAAATTAGCTTTCCTGCATTGGAATAACTTGTGGCAGTTAGTTTAGGAAGAGGAACTAGCCTTCTCTAGAGAGATTTCCCCATTTGCAAAGGTCCCACACTTAGAGAAAACTCAATGTTGTGCATTCACACCAGATGATTTTTCCTTAGAAAAGTAAATCCATGACTCATCTGGGGGTGCTGTGAATTTTCACTAACAATATCATCAAAATATTTCTTTAAGTTATTGTCCCATTTGAATTCTACATATTTACGAATAAGATGATGAAAGGGTGAGCAACAATCTGAAAGTTGCGATATGAAATGACAGATTGATTCAAGTGGGCCTTGGAGACTACAAATCTGCATAAGATTGGAAGGAGGAGGCATCTCAATGATGGATTTGATTTTGGTGGGGTCAACTTAGATGTCCCTGATGGACATGATAAAGCCAAGGATTTTTCCAATTAGAACTCCAAATACACACTTGGCTAGATTAAGATGAAGAAAGAAATGAATGAGACACTTGAAAAGGACCTCAAGGAAATCAAAATGATCATGTTGATGTTTATATTTAAGTCATGGCCCACTGATAAGTGGCTCTAACATTTTTTAGACCAAAGGGCATGACGTGATAGAAAAAGGTCCCCCAAGGAGTGATAAAGGAGGTATTATGTTGGTCTTTTGGCGTGATGACAATCTAGTCATAACCAGAAAATTCATCCATAAGAGAAAGCATCTCATGACCTATGGTAAGATCCACAAGTTAATCAATGTTTCAAAGGGGGAGTTCATCTTTAGGGAGAGCAAGGCTCAAGTCTTGAAATTTTGTGTATATACAAAGCTTTCCAGATTATTTTGAGACATGGAATATGTTAGAAACCCATTGGGAATAGTAAATAGGGATTATGAAGTTATTGGAAAGAATACATTGTAATTCCTCTTTGACAAGGAGGGTGACTTGAGGGTGCATGCAAAAAAGCTTTTTCTTCACAAGCTTGGCATTACGAAAAAGTGATGATGTTATGGATGAAGATAGAAGGATTGATACCTATCATGTCATAGTATGACCATCCAAATGCTTGACTATGATGAAAAATGAATGTGGTGAAATACTCTAGCTCTTGTGGATCAATAGATTGACCTACTTTAAGGATGCGAGGATCCTGAGGTGTCCCGATATTGATGTCAATCGTGTCTTCATTGAGAAGAGTGGATGTGTCGGATGGAAAGGTCTTATGAATATAAGAATATTCTACCCCATGTGGGAAAAGATGGCATCCTCTTCATTGCAATGAAAATTTTTTATGGTAGAAGAGTCATCTTCTATCATCTCTAAATGGAGAAGGAGAAGGGACCTAGTATGATTTTCACACTGATAAGTGGTTGGTCCCAAAGTGATGGTGGAGACTAAAAAAAAATTAGAAGAAATATACATGGTGTCATCCATATTGATGGGCTCGTGGGATGGAGAAGGTAGAGAAGACATGTCTATAATCATCATGGATGGTGGGGGAGAATCGGTGGATTGCTCCTGATAACCTACTATAAACTTTTCATGAGGTTTGTGGCATTGGTCAATGATAAGGTCATACATGTCATGATCATAAAATCCCATGCCAAATCCATTCCATGCATAATAATGAAGATAGGTGGGGATGAAGGAGGTATTTTCAAGGAATCCATAACCTTCGGTAGAAGGTCAGGCATGGGGATGGTCAATGACGCGAGAAGAAGAGGAACCGACACCATCATAGATGAGATAAGTATGAAGATGAGGTGGGATGAAAGGAATGATGTACCTGATGTTGGGTTGATACATTGGAGCATTGTCAGGTCTACCAAGGTTATGAGGTGTAAGAAGTGTGTTAAGCATGAGAAGATGATACTCCCCTAGCATAATTTTTTCAATGAATTCATCTAGGGAATCATCATTGGGAAGCTTAGATGAAGGGATGAATGAGCTAGTGGATGGTTGAGATGGGTCATTCTTGGGAATGAGGACAATATTAGGTCGATAGGTCATGTTGAATGCTTAAAATGGAGGAGCATCATCGGGAAGTGTCAAGATATTCCCTCATGCTTATATTTGATGTAGTGATGAAGTGTGGAGGGGACACAGTGCATATCATGAATCCAAGGTCATCAAAGAATAACATTGTATTGAAACTCCCCCCACTATCATATAGAATACTTTGTGGAGGAGATTCTCACCAATTCAGATAGGAAGGAAAACTATTCCCAAGGAAGGATCAATAGCATAATTGAATGCAAGGATGACCGTGGGTGTTTGGGAAATATTTTTTTTAGGTATTTTGAGCTAATCAAAGGTATGTGATGGGATGATGTTGATACTTGCCCCATTATCGATCATGGATCATCAAATGAAGGTATCATTGATTCTAACTATGATGAAAAGGGGAAGGTCATGTTCCTCTGGTGTGATATCCAAAATCTCAGTATCATCAAATGAGATGGCAGTACAAGTCGCAAGTTCCCCTACAAGAGATGCAAAAGGCTAAGTCTCATCACTATATGTTGGGATACATTTCAAGGCATTAGTAAGATCATGTCTATGGTCTGGTGAGATTTGTATAAGCTCATAAAGCCAAATTTGGGTCACATTCCCTTAACCCTCGTCACATTAAATAAACTTCATACTATACCCACTCATGTCCCTAGTGCACACATGTTAATTAATTTCATTGCAATAATCAAATTAATTAATTACCTCACCCATCCACCTCACCTACAGCCAACTCACCTATCCACCTCACTCAAAGACCCATTCACAGTCTATTAATTAACTAGGACTAATTCTATACCAATCCTAACCAACTAAGACTTAGTCTAAACCTAGCATTAACTCCCACTACCTCTCCTAGAAGAACTCATACTTATCTAGGCAGAATCTATCACTTAAGACCCGAATTAAGGATATCAATCACAACAAAGAAAGTGAAGATCAGGCTATTTTTGGAAAACCTAGACTTATCCACCTTAACCGATGTCAGTTATCCCTTGACCGACACCGGTCACCTAACCGCCATTGGTTACTTTATATACAACTTTGCAAACTTTTACCTAGGTTGGTCATTCAGTTATTGAAGCCTTATTGCATTCAAGCACAAATATTCAAAAGCCTCTTGCATCTAGATGATGAACACACACAACCACAGTGCAATACAAGAATTTGGTTCTACTTTCAAAGCATTGGAATACTCATGAAAGCACACATGTTATACTATCACGAAAGTGGACTCAAGAACCTCCTCTCCAATCAACCACCCACCACTTGCACTCACAAGATCTTTAAGACACCAAGTAATTACTATGACTTAATCAGTGCTTATCCTTTATTATGGATATTTTCTTTCTTCAGTACTTTCAATTTCTACTGTTATCCAGATACATCACTTTCTTCTCACCAATCCACCTATTCAATCAGTTCAAGCCCTTTCACCATTTGTGACCTCCTTCGGTATTCCTAAGTCTTCTCAGCCATATTACGAACCTAAACCACACTACCCTAACTCTCTGTGTAATCACAGAGATCTCTAAAACCAATTTTTAATAATTTACAACCTATTTCCCCTACCGATGTTGGTTTCATGACTGCCGTCAGTTTAATCCCTACACTAACATCGGTCACCAGACCGATATCGGTCTCTGTGTCATTTCACATTCTCAAACCAACAAGCTTCCCACTCACCTAAAATCAACATAGACTTCAACCAATCAGCCCCAGACCCTTACTGGACCTTTGACAGACCTGTTTGACCTAAAAAAACCCTAGTTCTAATTAGATTTAGTGTTATTTTAATATCTAGCATAAAATCTAGTGTATTGTGTGTATGAGAAACCTAAATCATTACATTGCAATAGGACCTATTTATTTTAGTTTCTTATTCACATTGAATTGTATTAAACAGAGGATTGACAACCATTCAAGGAAGCATCATGCTTCCCAGATCTAGCCTTGCTAGGAAGTCCTCTGACTCTTGCTATTTAATACTATTTGGTGGTCTTGTTGTGTTTCTTATACAGGTCGTTCCTCCTAGCCAAAGGGAATCTCTTCATGATCATCTTGGATTAAAAATTTAGTAACGTGCATTCAACCTTTGACCTACAGGTATTCCTCCTAACCTATTTCCTATTCCATTTTAATCAAATCAAATCAAGAATTAGGTGAAACATCTTGGCATGCCCAGTGGGACCCATTTGGGTTCTTTTGCATTGTTCATTCCTAGGTGAATCATTGTGTGTCTATTTCCTTTTGAAATAGTTCACATTAAAATTTCTCCCTTGGAACATTCTTTTTCTTCTACTGGTCTCAGTGACACTCATATTTTGGACTAAAAAGAATGCTTCTTTCTATTTTGTATTGCATTAGTGAAAGACATACTTGTTTCCTATTCATCATTTCTCTCATCGAATTTCATTGTGGATTTGGGTCTAAAATCTTTGCATATCATTTCTGTGTGTTGCATCTGTAGCTCATTTAAAAATTGTGGGCAACCTATATGCTGGAAGTCATGACCAGCTGATGGTTAACGAATTGAACCATAGCTCACACTTTGCACCCTTCTTTCTCTATACCAAACCACTGAAAATAAATTACTCATTTTCTTGAACAACATATTTCCTGGAAGAAGTTGTCAATGATCACATGATCAAAGGATTGATAGTGGGCTCTAAACTAGTTTCTCTGTCCAGTTATCATCTCAAAGAAGGATCCCCCATGCCAAAAAATACCTGAAACTATCCATAGTTATCAGATTTTGTAGGGCACCTTTATCAAACCAAAAACTCTAATATATTCACAAGTCAGTCCAAAATGGCATAATCCAAAACATAAAATCTACCACATAGGATTTCGTGTTTGCTAGCTTTCTACTTGATCTGTGTTTTGAGGTGTGAGTTCATTTTCTCCATTCTTATTTTCCTTCACACTCCATAATCATAGTTGGTGTATTCTGACTCTTTTTGAGTGTGTTAGGGTCAATCATTGCCATACTCAGTTTCTAGGTTGGTCTTTTACTTGATCTAAATCACCAAATTCATTTTTTTCCATCTTTTCACAAATTTCACAGTAACCGCCATCGGTCCAGTGACTGTCATCGGCTCCCTCATCTGACCATCATTGGTTTACTGACCGTTGTTAGTTTCATGTTGTTTTGGTCATTTTTAACCAAAGTAGCATTCACCACATTGTTGTTCTTTCTAGGATTTCCTCAATTACCTCACCATATCTTTGTGTCTCTGAAATCACTATCAAAGTCCAGATCTGCTCCATTTTCATCATTTGTTTCCAAATTTTCAAGTCCTTTTATTTTCCACAGTGACAGGTATCGGTCCTCTGACCGGCATTGGTTACCCTCTGTCACTGACACCAATTACTCAACCGTCATTGGTTTCTATGTTTTAATCTTTCAATTTAAAAAACAATCAATTTTCACCTTCTAGAACCATTTTCTCCATTCCTTCTGTGTTTTTGTGTTATCAAAAAAACACATAATACTTGTTTTATCATCATTCACATGGTTTTGATTCGTAAACATTACTAACACTCTCATGTTTCACACTAGCCACCAGCCGCTCCCACCTAGCCCATCACCCCCTTTCAATCTCATCACCTATGGACCCCAACCAGGATCTTTCCATACCCACTGGTGATGAGGAGTTCACAACACTCCTTGATCACAACCCCGTTGCTCTATTTAGTACTATCTCACTCATTCATCTACCCATGATTCATTAGGGAAACTTGTATATGACATGCCTGTGTCCATTCCTCCTACCCTCACACCCACTTCTACATTAGCTACTACTAGCTCGGCCTTACCCTCTTCCACCTTACCACTTGTGGTGTCCCAACTTGACCCTACATCATCAATATCTATTACACCTATGGCATCTATTAGGCCTTTGATGTCAATCTCTCCTATGATGTCAACCATGCCTTTATCAACTCCCTTGAGTGTAGGTCTATCTACACCCACCACCTCTCATATACCTATTGCATCTCAACCACCAATGGTGTTGGCAGCCCATACTCCCTTCCAAAACATTGTCCTCTCCATCCCGTAGTCTCTTCCTCTCAATTTCTACGAGGGTCGTTACATCCACTCCACCTACCTACACTTATCACCAAAATCCCCCTATTTCATCTATCACTTATTCATGATACTTGAAATATACATCTATTCTGGCCTACATTAGTCCCTCACAATTTTTTTACTTGACACCACCACATAATGGGATGCTGCCCACATCATACCCTTCTCATTTACCCCCTTATACTACAGGGGTTGTCTAGTCATCACAACCTACCAATGATCTTATCAAAATGATGATGGATAAGATGCAGACATTGGAAGCATTTGTCTCTAGCTCACGTAACTCTCTGACATACGACGAGATTTTCAATGAGCCCATTCACCTATCCATTCTAATTCATCCATACCCTATGCATTGGGAAATGCCTAAATTCAACTGATTTAACAACAAAGAAGATCTGCAATACAACTTGTAATCTTTTAAACATGGGTGTTATCTGATCGCTCATGATGATGCTTTGCTCTTGTGAACATTCCCAATGTCCTTGACAAGACCTGCTTTGGATTGGTATAGTGCTCTACCTAGGAACTCCATTTTCTCATTCAATCAAGTAGCTCAAGATTTCCTAGACCATTTTTCTATCAACATTGTCAAGAAGGTCACCATGACCGACTTGTACGTGACATGCCAATATGAAGACAAATCTATTGTATATTTTTTCGATCATTGGCGGAGCCTGATTAACCAGTTCACATTCCAACTGCCTCAAACTGAGTTAATAGAGTTGTTCACCAGAGCTTGTGCTAGACACATCTCACCAAATCTCCAAGTTCAAACCTTCCACATGTTTGATGAGGCATTCACCATGGCCTAGAAACTTGAAATTCATGCCATTGAAGAGAAGAAGATACAATTACGTAACAAGAACATTGCATTTAAATCAAATGATACCTCTTCTTCTTCTAAACCATAAAATAATTACTCTAAAGCAAAAGGATCTACCAACACAGTAGTTTTGAAATCTAACCCATCTCACCCATCCAACCAATCTAATCCTTCTTCCAATATTTCTCATGTTCAGGATTTTTAGTTCAAGTAGAGCAATGAAAATATACTCCCATAGGAGAACCCTACTCTTCTGTTTTAGAAAAACTTCTAAAATCTGGAGCAGTCACTCTTCCACCCATCAAACCACATACTGGTTTTGACCCCTCTCATCCTATGCCTGCATGGTATAAAGAAAATGATTATTGCAACTATCATTGTGTTAAAGGTCATAGCGATGGTAATTGTATAACTTTCAAAAATATCATCCAAGAAATGTTAGATAATGGAGATCTCATCTTTGATAATCCCAATGCATCGACTAACCAAAATCTTCACATTTTCAAGAAGCCGTTACCAAATCACACCCCATCGTCTAACCAAATTGGTGAAACCTCGACCAATGACAATAACATTTTGTGAGGTTCATGTTGTTTTCGACATCATACCAGCTCTTCCTTCTCAATTTCCTCCTACTCCATCTATCAAGGATATTCTTGTACAAGCTCCTTCATCCACAGAGGAACTTGTTTCATCTTCTCCTTTACCCACAGAGGAGTCTCCCTTATCTCCCCCTTCACCCACAAAGGCATCTGCCATATCCTCTTATGTAATTTCCCCACTCTCCTCTCAATATGACAAATAACCTGTGGTACTTACTCTTCTACCCACATGAGATTCATGCTTACCTTCTTCTTCACTAAAATATGAACCTACCTCATCCAAATTGTCATCTCCCCTACCCATAGGGGATCCATTAGCATCATCCCTTCCTATTGGTGATAATTCTCCATTGGCTTTCAAGGATCCTGTTGATTTTCTCTCAGCTCTTTTACCCATAGAGTCTGAAGCCAACCAATTCCCTATCTCACAGACATTCTTTATAGGGATTACTACCAAATCAACATCACCCCCCTATAACAGTGCAATTTTCATGTTTGGCCAACCACTTGGATTATGTTGACAATTCCATGCTTTGGGGACTCCTTCGGCTACCTTTCTCAACTCAGATGTAAATGTTGTCTACTGATACTTCCACGATCTATCCAAAAGTGTTTCAGACAACCAAACCCACCATGCCCATGCAAGTTGTAGTGACCTCTTCTTCATCACCCTCACCCACACCTAAACCTTTACCATCAAATGAAAATTTTCCAATGCCTAAAACCTTACCTACACCTATATCTTCCTCTATGTCCAGACCCATTGCCACATTGGGAGTCATACCGACATCAATCCTAGTCCATCCTCTTGTCAAACTAGATTTAGCCACATCCTCACAAGTCATCACAAAGAATATTCCCCCACCTAAGAGGAATACCCAACCTCTTAGGTCACATACACCAGCTTTTCCCACTACCCCTCTATCACCTTCACCACTTCCATCTATCCTAGGACCCCACCCATCAACCTTGGTCAAGCAGCTTCCTACCCAAGGTAAACCAAAAACACAGCAGCCTACCTCCTTATCATGTTCCTCTATTCCACCCAAATTACCTACATAAATTACGCCTTTGCCATCACCTACATCCTTTTTACCTCCTATACCTACACCACTTCCAGTATCCTCATCATTACCTATGCCATTCCCTTCTCTTCAACCAGTACCTTCCACGTTGCCTCTTACTACAAACCTCACTACACCTCCATTATCACCTTGGCTAACCCGACTCCCTTCCACCATTCCTACCCTTCTACATCATGTACTTCTTCTTCACATTTACCCAAGAAGGTGCAACCAAATCCCAAGAACCCACTACCCTCCAAAGAGGTAGTTAAACCTACACCACCTTCAACAACTAGTTCACCTGCTACATATTTACCCAAGAAGGTGCAATCCAAACCTAAAACCATACTATCTACCAAATAGGTGGTCAAACTTACTCAACCTCTTATTCCACCTCTGGTGGCTCCTCTCCCACCAAATTCACCCACACTTCCATCCAGACCCACACTTACTTCACATTGTGATCCATTGGTAGGGTCTTATGCCAACATCCTAGATAACCTTTTGGAAACCTCTGTCATCACATTTCCACCACTTAGACCTTACAACCCACTCAAACCTAAACCAAAAGGGTTTGATGATACCAAAATTTTCTTACCATCATGTGTGCCAGGGCATGATGTGGAAAAATGTAAGGCTCTTAAGACTATTCTTCTCCAACTATGTCCTCCCAACAAAATCTTTGACAATGATGATATTTTAGATGAGGACCCTATTCCATCTACACCTATCACCACACATCCTCATCCCATACCTATTCAGTGACCTTCATCTCCCCCTCCACAACCCTTTTATCCTCCTCCAACATTTGAGATCAATATGGTCTGCATAAGAGAGCTAGCCAAACCTCCACCAAAATGCTAATGTGCTGCATTGTTTTCACAAAACTAGTATATGCCCTCACCATATTTTTTCCCATCCTGTTGCTACACCTATCATGACTCACTTGCTCCTTTACCATAGATTAATATGGTTCAAATTTCCACTTGATCCTAGAAGGAAAAAGGAAAGGAGAAAATAACCAGCTCATCCGCCACTCTTTTACCCAATATTCCATCTACACCTGCACCAAAAATCACCATTTGTGGACCCACATACCCTATTTCTAAAGGGTTTCCCATCATATAATACTTAAACAATTGCATCATTCTCCTCTTAAAATTTCTTTGTATGACCTTGTCCAAACCTATGAGTCTCATCGTCAAGCCCTCATTGAGGTCCTGCAATCTATTGAGGTTATACCTAATGACCCTACGCCTGTTTCATCCATTATCACTCCTCACCAAGTGGCCTCTCTCACCACTTCATCTCCATTCCACTGCACCCGCTACCAATCATCAAGTAGCCACTCTCGGTTTCTCTAATGATGAGGTTGTACCTCTCCAATCAGATGATCCTAATTCTACCCTATTTATTTCCATCTACATTAATAATATACATGTTTGATGCATTATAATCAATGATAGTGTCAATATTAACATCATTTCTTCCCATTCGTACAACCAAATGTGTAACCCTTCAAATTACATGCATAATTAATTATGTTGCGTTAATTCAACAATGCCATGACTTCCACCCTTGGCACCATCATTCTCCACATTTGTGTAGGCCCCATACCATTGTTGAATTATTATTATGTCTTAGAGGGGGAATTCCAGTACAACATGCTACTTGGCCGACCTTGGATCCTTGCCATGGGTTATGTTCCTTCAACCTTACATCGTTGTTTAAAATTTGAACATGAAGGGCACAACTATACCATTCCATCCAACCCTTCACCATTTAAGACCTATAACATGTTGTATTGACCCAATGATGTCCTTATACCAGTTAAGGCATCTACCACTACTACCACTTCTTCTTCAGCCACTGCCTCATCCACCAATGTTGCCACTACATCACAACTAACTCCTCTATTCCCACTGCTACCAAAAATTTTGTAGCTGACCCATCAGCTAACCGATCTACTTCTCAAAAAACTAATGCTTCTTCTTCCCAAATGACTAGTGAATCATCCATTCCCACTACCCACATACCCACTACTGATCCTTTAGAAGGTGTTTTTCAATGCCTCACTCTGGGGGAGTATCGCATTTATAACATTGACACATTCCTTACTCCTCAAGAGTATGGTAACCTTCACCAACATCCCCGCTATGATCACCACATAGGTGAGGTTTTCCCCTATGGTCCTCCCCACCTTCGTACCAACTTAACATATGGGGGGCTTGATGCTTCTACATAATTTCCTAAGCCACCTTCCTAAACTCAGACCATTTTCCTTCGATCTTCAATCTCTTACCAACCACTGCTTCGTGAACAATTTCCTCCATTGTTGTGCTTATAAGGGATTTAAATTCGGCTTCTATGAACAAGGTCGCCATACTATCCATTCCTTGCACCAATTGTAAGAATAAAGAGTGTGGTGGTATTGGATCTTCCAAACCACCTCCCAAGAAGGCCTGAGTTGAACTCATTGAGGATGATAAAGATTTCCCACCCCATTCACAAACTTGACCACCTTCACCTATAGATTATATGGATCCAGAATCCATTCCTCACTAACTTTGTTTTTTCATAAACACTATTTCCCTAGGAACCTTTGACTTATCAATGAGATGGATGAGGCTCCCTTTTCTCTTCCCTTCATGTATCCTGACATGGTCGATGATGGTACACCTTCTATTAACATCATTTAATGTCAGGATGCAATGAGTCTATTCTCACCTAGCCTTGTGTAGAGGATTCGTATATTCACTGGTCATTACCTTATGAGATGTAAAACATGTTGAATGAATCAACCATTGAAATCAACTATTCACACTCATGGATGACCAAAAAATTCTAAAAATAGGCCAATATTTAGATGTAGATGAACATGAAGCTTTCACGTCTTTCCTCCTAGGATCATAGCAACACTTTTGCTTAGTCCTACGCTGATATGCTTGAGTATTAACCCAAACAGTGTGGTCCACAATATCGTAACCATTATTGATGCCAAAACTCATGAAACAGAAGCTGTGAAAAATGCACCCTCGCATTTCCCTTCTTGTCAAAGAAAAACTCCAATGCCTTCTTTCGATTTCCTTCATCCTACCAATTGGTTATTCCCAATGTATCTCTAACATCGTTCCTATCACAAAAGTGATAAGGGGACTCCTCATTTTCATGGATTTCTACAACCATAACTTAGCTTACCCCAAAGATGAATTTCCTCAACCTAGTATTGACCAACTAGTTGACCTCACTTCCAGCCATGAGATTCCATCACTCATGGATGGTTTCTTTGGTTATAACCAAATATTACTTGCCCCAGAAGATAAACACAAAACCTCCTTCATCACTCTTTGGGGAACCTTCTATTACCATGTCATTCCCTTTGGCCTTAAAAATGTTGGTGCTACATATCAGCGGGCTATGACTTATATCTTTCATGACATTATGCATCGCATATTGGAAGATTATGTTTATGATATTCTTGCCAAATCCAAACATCAGGTCGAACACCTTACAATTGTGTACACCTTTAACCTAAGAAGTGTGTCTTCATTGTTCTCTCCAGTAAGCTTCTTAGCTTTATTGTTTCTTTACATGGCATTAAAGTTGATCCCACTAAAATCAAGGCTATTCTTGAAATACCTCCACCTACTAACCTTCGTAAACTTTGTAGTTTTCAAGGAAAGTTACACTCTATTCATTGTTTTATCTCTCAGATTTCTGACAGTTGTCATCCATTTCATCATCTTCTAAAAAAGGATGTCTCCTTCAAATGGGATGATGAATACCACAACACCTTTGACACCTTAAAACAATACCTCCTCCAACCACTTGTGATCATTCCACCTAAGGATGAACAACCATTTTAATTTTACATTTCTGCTACTCATCATTCCCTAGGTGTCATGCTTGCTCATCATGATGAGAAATATAGGGAGAAATAATTTTATTATATAAGTCGTATGCTTTTAGACTACAAAACTAGATATAATCACACCGAAAAACTTGACTTAACCTTAGTTTTTTTCACCGCTAAACTTTGCCAATACCTAGTCAACCACAAAACCTTTGTTTTCTCCAATACTAAGCCCTTACATTACATGAACGCTAAGCCTTACCAACATCAGCTTGCTAGATGTTGGCTCATGCTTCTTGCAGACCTATATCTTGAATTCATCCATCAAAAAATTTTCAAAGGACAAACAATTGTTGACTAACTCACAAATGCACCTGTCTCTAGAAACCAATCCTCTAACTTTGATTTCCCTGATAAATCCATCACTACCCTCTCCTTGGATGATACCGTTTACTAGATGAACTTATTCTTCGATGGTTCCAAATGTCAGGGTGAGGGTGATGTTAGAGTTATCCTCATTCCTCTTGATGGTGAGCCTATGCCATTATCTTTCAAACTAGATTTTGATTGTACTAACAATATTGTTGAATATGAAGTACTCATGTTAGGTCTTCAAACCACCATAGCCTTAGATGTTAAATCAATTCATATATTTGGTGACTCTCAACTTGTTGTGAACCAGGTTAATGGTATATACCAATTTCGTAACAAGATACTTCAAAATTATAAACATCATGTTGATATACTTTTAACTACCTTTGATCGTTATGAACTTCCAACCACCTTGTGTTCCACTAGTAAATTTTTAGATACAATGGTCTGTCCTTCCTCTCAAATCCCCGCCTCATCCTCTAACTCAAAAATATTTGTCACCATACAAAGTTTGCAATCACCTTCTTATCTAATCCAAGACATCAACCTTGTAGGAAATCATTATCCAAATAACTATCCTAGTCACTTGGAAAACTTATATTTTTCATTCTTACTTTGATGTTTCACATTTCAAGTTACGTGCTGTCATCACCAATCCGGCACTATGATAATTCTTCACCGGGAACTCCTCGTGCTATGATTATTTACTAATGCACAGCCTTTAGTTTGGTGGATGTAATCTGGAAACAAAACAACAACCGAACACAAGAATACCATCGACTATGATAAGATAGAATGATGACAAATCTAAAATATCAAAGTAAATTATAATATTAACATGAAATTGTTACAATCTCACCCATGAGGTACTTCAACAAGACTATGGGAGAAACTTTACAATTACACCTCTTGATGACTTCTTCAACACACCTTTAACTGATGGCTTCATTTGCACACTTCCTACAATATTTCTCACTACTACTTTCTATGCTAAATGAGGGGGGGTGGCCTCTCTATTTATAGAACTTCTAGGCTTATCCATCCAATCTCTAAGATAGGATAAGAAATCCACTCTGACGAATCATATTCCATACCTTAACTCTTATCTGTACATGTAAGCTTATCTCTTAAGATAAGATAAACCTTATCATTTTACATGGGTTCCACATTTTTAGACTTTTTACAAATAAAATACACAAAATATTTATGACCTCACTCCCTGTCCTTATTACCAATATAATATTTCTAATTCCTAATCATGTAGACCCTACTTCTCTAATTACCCAAACTTTGACATTTTAACATTACCGGACCACTTACGACAAATATTTACTTTTTACAACATTCCTATTGTACTTTGACTGTTACCGTACTCCACATTATTGGCGACACCATACTGACGGCGCCGTTACCTTCTATCAGATGCTACTACTAATTATACTTAACAACATCCTATTCCTAATACATACATTAATGAAATAGAAATTATGGAGGAAAAATTTAGTGTCGACATCTTCCCCCTTCCTAGCTTCTACTCCGTCCTCGGAGTAGACTATTCTGGTGCTTGGAAAATCTTCAACTTGTCGTGGTTGACCCATTTCGTAATGGGAGTGCCATCCAATTCCTCCAGTCGATACGTACCATTTTCATGCATAGCTACTATTTTGTAGGGCCCCATCCATTTTGGAAGAAATTTTCTATGTCTTCTTTTTTTGTATCTGGAATCATATACTAGGACCAAGTCATTCACATGAAATGGAGACCATCGGATCTTTTGATCAAAGTATTCCTTTTGCTTCATTTTCTTCTTATGGCTTGTATCCTTTGCTATTTCCCTCATTTCCTCTAGCAAATGAAGATGTACCAACCTTTCTTTTACTGAATCACTTTCATCCATCCTTTCATTTTTCATAAATCTCACAGTGGGAATATCAAACTCAATAGGAAGAACTGGATCAATGCCATAGGCCAACTAAAATGGGAAGTATCCTGTTGCTGACTTTGATGTTGCCCTATATGCCCACAATGTTGCATGAATCCTTTTATCCCATTTATGTACCTGCAAGGCTGTATCTTTTGCTATAATTTGACATAGCACAAAAATTTTTCATTCCACCTGTCCATTTGTGCTTGGCTTGTATGTTGTTGCCTTCCTGTGCTTAATAGAAAACTTATTGACTAGGGCTTCTACCACCTCAGTAATGAAGTGGCTTCCTTGATTTGTTACAATTTCTAATGGACAACCAAATCTAGTGACAATGCGTTCATATATGAACCTTGCCACTTCATCCATGGAAGTTGTTTTCAATGGCCTAGCTTCAACCCACTTGGTTAAATAATCTGTGGCAACTACAATATACTTATTTTAACATGATGTAGTTGGAAGTGGACCTACAATGTCTATTCCCCACTTTTCAAAGGGACCAAGTGGAAGAATAGGACATAATGGAGCTGATGAAGTCTTACGGTTACCATGTGTTTGACAAATATCACATGTGTTACAATAATTATAACAATCTTTAAAAAGAGTGGGCCAGTAATAACCTGCATCCAAGATCCTTCTTGCTGTAAGTTGTCCAGAGAAGTTCCCTCCACATGTACCATTGTGGAATTATTCTAGTAGCCCCTTTCCTTGATCACGTCCAACTGCCCTCTTGTACTGTCCATCAGGTCCTATTCAAAATAATGCTCCATGTAGAATAGAATATGGATGACTGGCTTGAGTAATTTTTCTCTTAGTCTTTGCATTGGCACCATCAGGAAACTTGAATTCATTCAGATAATTCCAAATATCTATGTATTCACTAGGGATTGTGTCAAGGGAGAACAATGCTGCATCGGGAAAATCATCATCATCACAAGATGATCCTAAACCATCATAGGCTCGAGAGAGTGCATCTACATTGACATGCTTCTTTCCTGGCCTATCTATAATATCAAATTCAAATTCTTGTAGCAAAATTATCCATCTTGCTATACTCCCTGATGGGTTAGGCTTATTGACAATATATTTCAGAGCCTGATGATCTGTTACAACTATAAATTTCTTCCCTAGCAAGTAATTTCTAAACTTCTTTACAGCAAAAATGATATCCAGAGCCTCTTTTTCAGTTATAGTATAGTTTACCTCAGCATTGCTCATTTGTCTACTCCCAAAGTAAATTGGATGTTCATTCCCATTTTCATCCTTTTGGCTCAAAGTACTTCCTAGTGCTGCATCTGAGGCATTGGTGTACACAATGAATGGCTTGCTCCAATCTGGATTCTTCAAAACAGGTGAAGACACCAGAGCTTCCTTCAGTTGTCCAAAAGCTTCATGCGCCTTATTTCCTGGTTCATAAGTAACATCCTTCTTCAAGAACTGGGTTAGTGGTTGTGTAATCTTTGAGAAATTCTTTATGAACCTTCTATAGTAACCCACATGGCCTAAAAATGATCTCAACTTACTTCTATTCATAGGAAATGGTAAATCTTTGATTTTTGAAACTTTATCAGGATCAGTACCAATACCATCTCTGGATACAACATGCTCTAACAAAACGCCTTTAGAACATCCAAAGACACACTTTGTAGGGTTTAGTGAGGCTTGTGCTTCATCTAACCTTTGAAATGCTGTCTCCATCTGCTGCAGGTGGTCCAACTTGCTCCCATAGATGTAAAAATCATCTAGAAATACTCTGATGAAGGTCCCAATGTAGGGTTTGAACACCCTATTCATCAAACGCTGGAATGTTGCTAGAGCATTACACAACCCAAAAGGCATAACTCTATAAGCAAACGTTCCCCAAGGAGTGGTGAACGTGGTCTTCAGCTGATCTTTCTCTGCTATACGAACTTGGTTGTAGCCGTTATATCCATCAGCAAAACTATAGCACTCCTGGCCAGCTACTTCGTCCAAGATCTGATCTGAAAATGGAAGAGGGTAATGATCCTTCTTTGTTGCCTTATTGAGCTTCCTGTAGTCAACACAAATTCGTAGCTTCCCATTCTTTTTTATTGAGATCACAATGGGAGAAACCCATTCTGAATTCTCCACAGCAAATATGAATCTTGCATCAAGCAACTTATCTATTTCTTCTTTTACAGTCTTGGAAAAATTAGGATTCATTCTAAATGGCATTTGCTTTATGGGCTTAGCACCATCTACCAGCTCAATAGAATGTTCTACCCAACTTACTTGATGGAGTTCCTTGTAATCAAAAGTGAATAGGTGTATGTACCTTCGAAAGAGTTGGAGGTAGGATTCCTTCTCACTCTCCATCACAGCATCACCAATCTTTATTTTTCGGAGACGATCATCAACTTCTTCTTCAAATAATTTTATGGGGTCCTGGGTTGGTGTGACTGGAAGACTATCCATGACTGAAACATCAACCTCACTTTCTTCATCTTCAGTGTCCACTTCACTGGTACTAGAGTAATCAGAGGATGTCCAATCATCAGTTTCATCACTTGAATCCACAGGTTTTGCTTTATGATGTCGAGGGATCATGTTTATCTTCACCCTCTCTCTACCATGTCCAAGTGTCATGAAACCTTCATTCCAGTAGTTTCTTGCATGAACTCTCCTTATCCATGGTCTTCCCAGCAGCATTGGGTACGCAACAGTACCATTTTTCATCACCTGAAAGTCTACCACACATACAACACCCATAACAGATATTGCCACATTTGAAACTACACCTTCTGGTTTATTTTTTCCCTTATTTAATGACCTTAACATAAGTGTTGAAGGGTGATCAATTTTTAAACCCAACATATTCATTACAGACTCGGTCATTACATTAACTACAACACCTCCATCAACTAAGACATCATGAATTGAAATACCATTACATAATACCTCAGCTTGTGGAGCATAGGGATCTGCCTCTGCCTCCAAAACAAGGACCTCAACCTCCTTCCTTATTCGAGCATTGAGTCCACCTCGTAACTCCCGCCTCTTCTCAGAAGACATAGCCAAGAGTTGACCATATGTAATATTTGCAGGCCTTTTGGACAAATCTTCCAAGATGGAGTATGGTCCTTGCCCCTGTGAAATCAGAAAGTCCTACACACCCAACTTTCTTCTCCTATGTTTCTTACTAGTTTCTCCTTTCATCTTCTTAAGATCAGTTCCATCTTGATTATCTTTTTCTTTCTTTCTTTTTGTTACAAACACATCTACTTCATTATTTCTACTCTTATCTACTACATCAAGAGAATTCACAGGTGCTTTTCCTTTATCATTATCTTTTGTACCAGATGTAGAAGCTCTATCTGGACAATTATACTTATAATGACCCTTTCTATAACAACCATAACAAACAACTTCAGAAATATTTCTTTTTGGACCTCTATCTCCTCCCTGAGAACTAAATTCCTTTCCTTGAAGAAGATTAATAGTTAACTGGCCCATCTTCCTAAGCAGATCTTCATACTCAGTAGATGTACTAGGAGAAATATTTGTGCTCACCGGGAGTGGTTGTGGATTCTGGACCAAAGGTGCTGGTGTAGGCTCTACTTTAACAACAATTTCTTTGGGCTCCTCTTCCATGCTTTCTTCTTGCCTTCTTGCAATCTCCTTTGCTTGTTCAATGGTAGCTGGGTGGTCATACTCCACTCATTGTCTGATCTCCGGCTTCATCCCAAGAATGAAGTGCTTACAGAGGAGATTATCCACGCCATTCATCAACCCATCCGCTAGTCCTTCCTTCCGGATCTAGGCATCAAGCTTCCTCCTTAGCTCTAGAACACGAGCATGATAATCCCTTATCTTCTCCTTCTCTCCTTGGGATAGCTTTGTGATCTCGATCATGAGATCTGCATATTTCTGTTGTTCACCAAATTCTTCAAGAAAACTTTCAGTTAATAAATCCCATGAATTTTTCACATTATCACCTAGTGTTTCAGACCACCTAAGTGCTGAACCATCCAAAAAGGTAGGAAAAAATTCAGTCCATTGTTCCCTTCTTATGAGGCCATTACAAATACAAGATCGTTTAAACTCTTGAATGAAAGAAGAAGCATCTTCATTAGATTGAGCTGAAAAAACAGGAATCTTTCCCATTTTCAAAAGTAACCACCGTGAAATACCAACCCACAATTACAATCAACAAGACTTATGTGCACAAATAATTGGAATTACTATAGAAATGACCACGGTAAACTATGGTAAAACTTGACTTACTACGGTAAAATTGACTTTACTATGGTAAACACTATTCACGGTAAAAAGTGAAGTTACTGCGGTAAATACTATTCATGGTAAAAAGTGACTTTACTGTGATAAATCCTATTCACAGCAAAAATGAATTTATCATGGTAATTACTATTCACGGTAAAAATGACTTTACCATGGTAACTACTATGCACAGTAAAAACAAAGTTACCCTCCAATTGATTTTTGACTAAGTGGGAATATCTCTCCAGAAAATCCACCAACGAGGAATGGTCCCAGCAACGGAACCAAAATGTCATCACCAATCTGGAACTATGATAATTCTTCACTGGGAACTCCTCGTGGTATGATTATTTACTAATGCACAGCCTTTAGTTTGGTGGATGTAATCTGGAAACAAAACAACAACCGAACACAAGAATACCATCGACTATGATAAGATAGAATGATGACAAATCTAAAATATCAAAGTAAATTATAATATTAACATGAAATTGTTACAATCTCACCCATGAGGTACTTCAACAAGACTATGGGAGAAACTTTACAATTACACCTCTTGATGGCTTCTTCAACACACCTTTAACTGATGGCTTCATTTGCACACTTCCTACAATATTTCTCACTACTACTTTCTATGCTAAATGAGGGGGGGTGGCCTCTCTATTTATAGAACTTCCAGGCTTATCCATCCAATCTCTAAGATAGGATAAGAAATCCACTCTGACGAATCATATTCCATACCTTAACTCTTATCTGTACATGTAAGCTTATCTCTTAAGATAAGATAAACCTTATCATTTTACATGGGTTCCACATTTTTAGACTTTTTACAAATAAAATACACAAAATATTTATGACCTCACTCCCTTTCCTTATTACCAATATAATATTTCTAATTCCTAATCATGTAGACCCTACTTCTCTAATTACCCAAACTTTGACATTTTAACATTACCGGACCACTTACGACAAATATTTACTTTTTACAACATTCCTATTGTACTTTGACTGTTACCGTACTCCACATTATTGGTGACACCGTACTGATGACGCCGTTACCTTCTATTAGACTCTACTACTAATTATACTTAACAACATCCTATTCCTAATACATATATTAATGAAATAGAAATTATGGAGGAAAATTTTAGTGTCGACAGTGCAATCAAGATTGTTCTTTTGTTACTTTGGCACAATTTTAGTTCCTCTGCACGCGCCTTCCACGCCTTCCTATTTCTTCCTCTACATATTTTTATCTCCTTAAATTCCCTTTTACGCCTTCTCTCTATGCATATACTTTCTTTCATATCCTATCGCGCACACCATGCACGTACCTCTGTATACTTGCCTTCCAAATTAGATAAGTCCCTCGCATGCCTTTGCACTTGCATGCCTTGAACTTCCTTTTCCTTACGCTCCTTCGTGCGCCTCTTCCCCATACTTGTCCCCTGTAAATATTTTCCTATTCCTCCTATGCACACACTTCCACACGTGCATTCCCTTTTTTTCCCCTTTACACACCTACCTTTTTCTTTCGCACCTTGCGCCTTCTTCTACATCAATCACTGTGCCACATCATCTTTTTTTAGACTTGAGTGTGATGCACACAACCTATCAAAGTGCACCACTAGGGCACTAAATCTAAACAACCAACCGGTGTGTGACACGTGGTAGAAAATACAATATAAATGAACATTTGACTAACTCATTCATTCAATCCATGCGCGTCATGTGTCTTACTTCCCCAAACTACTCTGACATCTTCTGGAAGCCATATCTTCTACTACAAAGCTTTGATCGACATGCACTTGGGCTTGTCAGAGAGTTACTGACACAAGATACATGTTGAACTATTCAAATATAAATGTAGGTGGGATTTGGTAGGTGGAAAATAAGGAAACATCTCTCAGCTCATCAATGCACACATCTACTCAACCTCAACCACTAGATTTCAATCAGATCTTGCTTTCTTCCTTCTTCCACATGCCAAACAGACATGGGGAAGCACATCCAATAGCTTCACAAGTGGTTTTGCAAGAATTTATCACTTTTTATTAGTAGTTGAAGATTTGAATATGAGTTTCCCTCCTTTTCTCCTTCTCTTCTTTCCTCCTTCTTCTATAAATAACAAATTTTTGCTTTATAAAAAGGATCCCTCTTTGTTGTAATGGCACCATGACAAAATGGTGCCCAAATTCCCATGGGTTTCAGACCTTGGCATGGTCTCTGTAATTTAATTTCACCTCCTTCTGTGAATGTAAATGACTGTGGATCCCTTAAGAAATAAATCATGTTTTTTAGAACTCTTGACTTCCCTTTCTCATTTTCATTGCATCTTACCTCCTTGTTTACATTTTATGGCATGCTATGCGTATTCCTATTTGCACTCCCCATGTTCATGTGTTGTGCTCATTGGAAGGCCAAGCCCACATGTTTATCTATGGCGTGCATCATCTGCCCTCTTCTCCCACACCTGCTCTGTCTCCTTTGCCACTTGTGGAGAGAGATCAACCCTTTGCATGGTGTGATCCCCTTCCTTAGCTTAAGATTTCCCCTTTGCACATCCTTCTATCCCTGGTCCATTGGCATGTTTAGTCTATGATTTTATTTCAGCATTAGTAGCATTAGCGTTAGAGGTAGGTAGAGGAACCAGCCTTCTCTGAAGATCCGTCCCAAGCGTGCAAGGTCCCACAACTTAGGGATGGTTCCATTGCGGTCTCAAACATCCCAGCTCTTTCGGATCCTAGACGCGGGTGTAAGTTTGATTACCAAAAAAAACATTGAAATTGACCCACGTGACCTTTGGTATAAGCAGTTTACTGACTACCTTTCCCTTTCCATTCTACCTCTAGATCTTACTCGTAATGGACAATAAGCCTTTCTCAAAAGTGTCTCTCACTATGTCATCATGGGTGCTCTTCTCTATAAATGTATTTTTGACACTATCCTCTTACAATTCCTTACGAGTTCTAAAATTCCATAGACCATCAAGGAAGTTCACGATAGGATTTGTGAGGGTCACTTCAGTGGCTTACTTGTTGCTAAGCGCATCTTGCATCTGGGCTATTATTAGCCAACCATAAACTATGATTTTTATGATTATGTCAAGCATTTTTTGAAGTGTCATCAACACTCTAATCTTCATCACACCCCTAGTCATGCCTTATAGGTCACATGATACCTTCGGCCTTTCTCTCAATGGGGTTTAGTTCTTTTCGAAGAGATCAACCCTCATTCTTCCCAATGCTATCAATGGATTATTATCGCTACCGAATATTACACTAAATGGGTGGAATATGTACCTCTTATTTCTATAAAATCTAAGAAAATATATGAATTCATCAATCATCGTATCATTTTTTGCTTTGGTGTTCCTCACCGCCTCATCACTGATAATGGCAAACAATTCAAAAATAAAATTTCTATGGAAACTTTTTGATGCCTTTGACATTCAACTCATTTCTTCTTCACCTTATTATCCTAAAAAAATTGTCAATCCGAATCAACCAACAAAAACTTAAACAAAATTCTTATGAAAGTGGTTGACGATACTAGTAAGGATTGGCACACACACATTCATTTTTCCTTATGGGCTTATCGTACTAGTATTTGTACATCAACTACTACCAAACCTTTTTCTTTGGTCTACAGTATAAAATTTGTCTTGTCGATCGAAGTCCAAATTCCATCTCTTCGTATCTCACTCAAATATATTCTCAATTATTATGATTTTTTCCAGGACTGTTTGGCACAACTCGAGTTATTAGACGAACGTTATCTCAATGCTCTCGATCACCTCCAAATCTACCAAAAACATATCAAACCTATCTACAATAAACGTTTCCAAGAATGAACCTTCTAGGTTGGTAACCTCATCTTGTAGGAAAATCAATATGTAACAAAAGCGGAGAAAAGTAATTAGGGAAAAATTGTTCCTAATTGGCTTGGACCCTATATCATTACTCATGCTTATGGATCAGGTGCTTGTCGTTTATCTTCACTCGAAGGTAAAAATGAACCTAAGCCCCACAATGCCTTGCATCTTCGACCATTCTATTGTTGAATCAAGTCATATATCACCTTTTGTCTATTAAATTCTCGTCCATTGAGAAACATTCACCTTCCACTTACCTATTCTAAGGATCAACGACTAAATAAGAATCATGTGATTACCCGTCACCTTTTAGCCTTATATTCAATATGAGTACCATGGCTCTACTCATGGCATGATTCTCATGGATACCTTTTATCCTTTTCAAGATGGAATCCCCTGGTTGTTCATCACTTAAAACCTCTCTTTCATACCTAACCTCTGTGTGCTATGGTTTTGTCTTCATAAAAGAAGCCTATACTTATTTATAGTCTTATCCATGACCTAAAAGTCCAAAAAAACAATTCAAAAGTAATATACGGGATTTTTTTTTCAAATTCAAATTCCTTGAGTCAAACTTCTAGAAAAAATATGACTCCCTCAAAAAGGACATCTATCTTTCTATCTTTCTGCTATAAATAGACTACTCCCTCGAAGGAAGCTAGCCATACTATCCATAGTCTATCACAAAAATAAGACTATTCCTGTAAAAATAAAATAAACATATTCTAAAGCTTCCCACATCGATCATCTTCATGAAAACCTCAAGGAGATATTCCATTCATCACACATATACTTCCTGTATCGATCAATCTATAAAAAAAAAAAAAAAAAGTAAAAAAATTAACTTTTTCTTCATGGACTCACCTATTTTGATCTTGGGTATCTTTCCAAAGAGGCATGTTGTCTCACACTTGATTACACTACAACAACCTCTTTCACCTCACCACCTTTCCTTTCTAATTTTCTATCTACTCAAGGGACGTGCCACACATGCAACATTTTTTGATCATGTGACCTTTTTCACCCTTAAAACAGTCAATTATGCATTGCCTTTAGGGGTTTATGTTCATAAGCCAATCTTTGGTATGATAGACTCGTAATGGTTCTTATCAATTCGGTGGCACTTTTGTCTCATCGTACCATTCACCTCTTCTCTTACTTATTGATCCTCCTACACAGGACCAGACCTTTAACACCTATAATTTAAGAAGTCCTCTTTCACCAAAATCACCCATATCTATTCACCATAGCCAACAACCATGCCTATATGACGTAAACTCAACCATGCCTAAATGACCTAAACCCAAACTTGCTTAAATGACCTAGATTCAATCATGCCTAAAACCTACCACCCCATTCATCTACCTCATCATATTCTTCCCTAGCTTGTGGGAGAACTACATCATTTTGAGGCCCCTTTCTGTTGGGGCTATGTACCCAACACTCTGAGGGCATGGAGCCCTTGGAGGTTAGCTTAGCCACTTTTACCAATTTTCCCCCCTTTTTGATGTGCATATTCTACCCTAGTTAGTTTCTATTCACACAAAAACTTGTAAATTAATATATCACAACAAACATGCATTATTTCATCACATTTACCATTTTACTACCATATCCATATTCTACCTAACTCATTTCACATTTTCCATGATATCAAATACTTGGAAATTTAAACCAAAACATTTATATACATCATCATTTATTTCCCATAATACCAATAACTTGGAAACTAAATCAAACATAAAACATATGACCAAACCATGCCTATACCTCAACTCCATCATGCCTAAATCACCTAAACTCCACCATGCCTATACCTAACTCCATCATACATACATGACCTCAGCTCCATCATGCCTATATCACCTAAACTCCACCATGCCTAAATCACCTAAACTCCACCATGCCTATACCTAACTCCATGATGCCTACATGACCTCAACTCCATCATGCCCAAATCACCTAAACTCCACCATGCCTATACCTGACTCCATCATGACCTCAACTCAATCATGCCTATTTCAACTAGTTTCCATAATACACAATAACAATGGAAATGAAAAAGGAGTACATCCTCCATCCAGTCAACATCATCAACTATATAATGGGTGTTTTTTTGGTATCAATAAATATATACATAGATATAAATAAATATCAGTATCTCCACAAAGCTCATATACAATCTCATGTCTTTGGCATGTAGGACGGTATATATATCAAAAATCAAACTAATAGTACACTACCACTCACCTCTACTTGATGCCCTCCTCTCCGATCTCACATGTCTCCTCCTTTTGGCCCTCTACAGGGCCTGGTCTCTGAGAACTAGTAACCTCACCATGGCCATGTCTCTAGGGTTGACGACCCCCTATGCTATCAAAACTATGAGTCCTAACTCTAGTCCACTAAGTGACTGACTGCTAGGCTTAGTACTCAGAATATGAAGGAAAATCAATCCATGTGGTGCCTAGATGGTCCTAATAATAGCGAGCCCCGTTCAGGGCATCCCTGAACCTCGTCATGGATACGGTCTAAGGTGGTGCCATCGGTCTAACAGCCCCCTATGAACTCTTCACGACCAAGAGTGTACCATGTCTTGGTGTAGGTGCTTGTACTATGGGACCCTATCCCTATGTCTGTGTTAGTACCTATGCAACTACCTAGGCCTCCAAGGCCACAACCTATGCCTATGTAATGGTGAACTATCTATGTAATCTAGTCACCTATTCCTATAAGGCAACTAATTGTCCTCCATTCCCATCTCCACCTCATGTGGGAGCCTATGCCTATGTTAATTGGGCCTATAGGGCCATCACCAATGCCTGGAAGGTGCTCACATGTCCCTTGGTCCCTGTCATCTATCCCTGTAACCCTATAATTTGTGTATGTAGGGTAGCTAACTGACCTTGTAATGTATCCCTCTAGACTATGATTGTCACTAAATCAAGTTACCCTAGCCTCAGTGGTGCCACCCGTAGCTGTGCCACCCACCACTTCTTGTATCCATCATGGATGCATGCATCATCAATCCATCTATCTAGCACAAAAATTATAAATTAAATAAGAGGTTTAGGAATGCCTCCTACCTCTACTCATTATCGTCTCCATAGTGGCACCTCTGGTCTCTGTGTCAGTGGTCCTCCCACTCCCTCTCCTGCCTCCACCATGCCAAACTCCAACCATGCACCTCCCAACCAATTAAATATCTCCATTAGATCTCGTGGACCCACTTACCAAATTCTAATCACCCGCTAGTCACTCGCCATCTCAGCTAGAGGCCTCGTACCATCACTTTTCCACTTTCCACTTCTTCTCTATCATTTTCCACAAATGGAAAAGTAACAAATAAATCTATAAAAAACATATTTTACCTTTTTTAGCCCATAATTGACATGACTAACATCAGTTAGGATGTGCCCTAGCTGATCGATGTTAGTTAAGCTATAACTGGCATCAGTCACCTGACATAACCATTTGACCCACAATATGCCCACTTTTCCTCCAACCCATGTTTCTCAAACAAACTTTCATCCTTACCCACACCTATTACAACTCACCTACATGCATATATTACCTATACATTTCCTTAACTACATTTAGGGACGTGTTATTTACCAACACATCAGCCTTACTTGTGCCCTGACCTACATTTCCAATTAGACGTTTGAATTTATGTACTCGCTATAACTTGTGATGTTTCTACCCATGTTATTTAGACTTAAGACCTTACCTTTCCTAATTTCATGATGTTTATCCCGACCAAACCTTTGGTTCCCTAGAACAAAACCCAATACCCGTTCCTCCACCTTTCCTAGTTATGATTCAATACCATATCCTATACCTTGGATACCTGAACCACTTCAACCTTGTTTGGATAAACCTATTGACCTTTGACGAAGTAGAGTTTATAATCTCTTCAACTTGGTACCTTATCACAATTATTACATGTGTGTGTGTTTAATTTCCATTACCTATTACCCAACCCGACCATTACCCTTACCTACACCCCATCCATTTTTATTTTTATTCACCGCCTATTTATCAAACCATTCACCGACTTTTTTTCCTACCTCATCAGTTCCTAGTTTGAGGGGTTCACTTTCATCCATACTTTGGGCAAACTAATCTATACTCATACTGAGGACACCAAATTCCTATTTTTGTCATCATCACTTACCACTACAAGCTACACGATAAAAAGGGAAAAATGTAGATACCAAATTTGGGTCACATTCCCTTAACCCCCATCAATTAAATAAATTCATAATATACCCATTCATGTCCCTAGTGCACACATGTTAATTAATTTCATTGTAATAATCAAATTAATTAATTACCTCACCCATCCACCTTACCTACAACAAACTCACCTATCCACCTCACTCAAGACCCATTCACATTTTATTAATTAACTAGGACTAATTATATACCAATCCTAACCAACTAAGACTTAGTCTAAACCTAGCATTAACTCCCACTACCTCTCCTAGAAGAACTCACACTTATCTAGGTGAACTCTATCACTTGAGACTTGGATTAAGGATATCAATCACGCTAAAGATAGAAAATATTAGGCTATTTTTGGAAAACCTATACTTATCCACCTTAACTGACATTGGTTGTTCCTCAACCGACATTGGTCACCTAACCACCATTGGTTACTTTATATACAACTTGGAAACCTTTTACCTAGGTTGGTCATTCAGTTATTGGAGCATTATTGCATTCAAGGGAGAATAAAAAGCCTCTCTACATCCATAGGATGTAAAATACTCAACCACAGTGCAAGAAAAGCATCTGGTTCTCCTTCCAGAGCATTGGAATACTCACAGGATCACACAGGTTATACTTCTGCAACACTGGACTCAATCACCTCCTCTCTGATCAACCACTCACCATGTATGCTCACAAGATCTACAAGACACCAAGTAAGTACTAGGACTCTGATCATTTGTGCTTATCCCACTATGGATATCTTGCTTCCTTTAGTATTTTATTTTTTCTGTTACCCGTAGATCACCTTCTTCCCACCAACCTGCTATTCAATCACCCCAAGCCTTTTCACCATTCTAAACCTCCTTCTTAGTATCCATGAGTCTTCTAAGACATATTACAACCCAAACCACACTACCCTCACTCTTTGTACAATCATAAAGAGATCTAAAAATCATTTTTAATAATTTACTACCTATTTCCCCTACCGAAGTCAGTTCCCTGAATGTCGTTGGTTTAGTCCCTATATCAGCATCATTCACCAGAATGATATCGACCTCTATTTCATTTCACATTCTTAGACAAGCAAGCTTCCCACTCAGCCAAAATCAACCCAGTATTTAGCCAATCATTCCCACACCCTTATGGGAACTTTAACAGACCCGTCTGACCTGAAAAAACCCTAGTTTTAAGTAAATTTAGTGTTATTTTAATATCTAGCATAAAATCTAGTGTATTGTGTGTATGAGAAACCTAAATCATTACATAGCAATAGGACCTATTTATTTCATTTTCTTATATTCACATTGAATTGTATTAAATAGAAGATTTAAATCCATTTGAGGAAGCATAATGCTTCCCAAATCTAGCCTTGTTAGGCATTCCTCTGACTCTTGCTAGTTAATATTGGTTGATCTTTTTGTGTTTCGTATACAGGTAGTTCCTCCTAGCTAAAGGGAATCTCTTCATGATCAGCTTGTATCTAAAATTTAGTAATGTATGCATTCAACCTTTGACCTACATATAGCAAGTATTCCTCCTAACCTATTTCCTATTCTGTTTCAAATCAAATCAAAAATTAGGTGAAACAGAAGGAGGGGATTGATTTTCTTGAATAAGTTTGTCTTCCTTGATAATATTGTGGAAAATGGTTTGGAGTGCTTTGCAATGTTCTGTGTCATTTCTAGGGGTACGGTGATAAGCAAAAATGAGGTTGGAGTAAAACCATGATGGCTTCTTACTATGTATATCAAAGGCCTTGAAGCGTAATGGTAGAAATTTGGAGCAAGTGTAGAAGTACCTATGCATATGATTCAACTAAAGTATTAAAATGTGCCTTATCTTTGTGAAAAGTCTTAGATTTAGAAGAAGAGGTGAATATTTAATATGTGTATGTGTGAGATGACTTGTATGGTTGAATATTTTGAGGTTTTGATGTCTTGGATTTAGGTTTGGTGATGGTTGGTGTTCTATAAGAAGAAGTGTTGGATGCTTTTAGTTTGGTTTGATTAATTGATTTTGATTTTTTTAGATCAAGGGACTGGTCCTATGAGAGATAGATTTGGTCCTAAGATAGATTATGTGACATTGGAATGTTTGACCTTAGGTGGAGGAATTTCTATCTTTTTATGGGGATGTGAAAGAGACCTTTAAGGAAACATGTCAAGGGTCTTAGATTTTTCATGTGAAGAAGTACCATTGTGAGGAATGAGAATGATCTCAACCGAAGGGTCTCAATGTTATGTGGTTGATATTGGTGGAGGAAGTAATTTTTTTTTTATGAGATCTAAATAATGTGAATATTATCTTGACGTGGGGCTTTATGATCTTGTGGATGATATAGGGACAATGTCTAAAGAGGAAGTGAACGTAATAGTTTGTGAAGTAGGTGGATTTTTTGATGGTGTAAGATCTTGATCATTTATGTTGGTAGTGTTGATGGTGCTAATGGCATGAGCATTGGGTGGTTGAGATGTAGGAGTGGTTTGACTTGTTGGTGCATGATTATGAAATTTTTGTTTAAAAAAATCAAGTGGTTTATTTAGAGGTACATTAGGGTTATCCACTTGAATTTCACCTTGGGTCAATGATTTTTTGGACAGGATCCTTGAAGGTTCTACACCTTTCTATATCATGTCCATGAACTTAGTGGTATTTACAATATTAATCCTCATGATACCACATGTGCTTGGGTCTTGACTCATCAAATGGTCGAATGGAGGGAAGCGTGATGAGATGGACCACCATTAATTTATTAAATATTGAACTATATGTCTCTCCAAGAGGAGTGTAGTTAGGTGGATGTCTAGGATCTCTTTGTTGGGTCCATGTACTAGCAGTGGGTGTAGAAGAAGACACATCCACCACAACATTTGGCCGCACTCTTGGATTTTCCATTGTTTGTAGATGGCTTAGTAAACTCAATTTTTGGATTATTTGATTTAATTTTAAGTTGTCCTTTCCCAAGGGCACAAGTCTCAAGTTTATGAGCCACAGTGAAGGCTTATTCAAATGTCTGAAATAATTGGATTTGTAATTTGGATGAGATATGCTTTGCACAAGACTGTAAAAATAATTTGATAATCTTTGTCTGTGGAAAGGATATTGATAATCTTTGTTATGATTCCATGCCATCGTGTGAAAAAATCTACAATAGACTCATCATTGAATTTTTGAATGTCGTATAGGTTTGTGATGGTGATCTTGCACATAATATTTATTGAGAAGTCTTCTCGGAAGAGTTTCTCAAGTTGGGTAAATGAGAACAATGAGTTTTGGGGGATGTCATTGTACTAATCTAATGTAAGAATGGCCAAGGAAATAGGAAAATTTTGAAGTATGATTTCTTGGTCATGGGCAATGAGATAAAACACATGCCTAAATGTACAAAGGTTTTATTGTGCATCTTCCTTACTATTAAACTTGGTGAATTTTGGAAATTCCTAATGATGGGGATAAGGTTTGATAGGGACTAATGGGTGGATGGTCGTTGCAAAATTGTTCATAAGATAATGTGACCTTGGGTCCCAATGTATTGTCCTCAAGGATAGCCAACCTATTCATCACAACATGCATGGGATCATTTGAAGTGGTTTAATGGGATTGTGATTGTGTGATGTGGGAAGTAGCTTGATAAGGTGGTTGATAAGTGTTTGGATGAGTAGGTGTTTGAGGAATTTATTGATGAGGATTAATATAGGTCATGGGTTGAGATTGGAAAGGTTATTGCAATTGTTGATGTTGAGAAAGGGGGATGTAATGTGATTGTTGAGATTCAGTTGGTTGTTGAGGCATATGATGAGTGGGGATATGAGTGTTGATGGGTTGAAATTGTTGATGATGTGGATTAGACACTATGTAATGAGAAACACTCGTAAGAGGAGGTTGTGCAGTGATGAAATTTACATGTATATGTGATGTAAGGGGTAAATAATGATTATGTTGTTTGGATATAGGATGAAATGTTTGGTTTTGTTGTAAATATTGGATGGGGACACTAGTGATGATGGTGGCTAAAGAGGTGATAGGGATAGACGTGGTGATACTTATATTGATTGGAGGTAAATTATAAGGAATGAGTATGACTACTTGAGTGGTTTGATGAGGTGGAGGATTGGTAGAAGAAGATGGATCAAGCTCAGGTTGGGCCATGGCAAGCTCATTCATAGATCTAGGGGAAAACACCGTAAGTTACGAAGAAAGAACTTGGGTTATTTCAGGGTTGGAATGGTAACCATATATTTTTTTGAGAGGATTCCCATTGATAGGGAGTTGGGTTAACTTCCTAAGAAGGTATTCATGGAGAACTATGGGATTAGCATCCAGAAGATCTTTGAACTCCACACTACTGTGAGGGATAATGCGATGCCCAAAAGCTTCAACCAATGTAGCTGATGGAGAGGTAGCTAGACTAGATGGGATGGGTTGATGATGTAAGAAAGGATTGGTCTCATCATGGGTGGTGGATTGAACAAGAGGCTATTGGTGAAGCACATTGATGATCAGAGGTTGGGTGACCATGGAAGAGGTAACCATAGGCACAAATGAGACAATGGAAAAAATGGAAGTTGATTGGGATGGATTGATGGGATTGTTTAATGCAATATTTTATTCCATTTTCTTAGCTAGAGAGCTTGTGATAATGGGCATGAAACAAAACAAGAAAACTTTAGCTACACTAGTTAAGAAAAATAAGATAAGCATGCAATGTTTTCTTTATCTTGATTAAAGGATGTGAAAAAGAAAAAAGGGGAGTGGATAACAAAGGATCCTAGGAAATGGAAATATAAGGTTGGTTTTGGTTAGTTATAGATATGGAGTCCTCAATATACCCGAAGTTATATGATGCCCAAGTCTGTATAGGATTTATAACATAGCCAGAACATCGCGATGAATTTCCTCTTGGGTGATGAAATCCCAATCAGTTTCACTTGGTATGGAATGTCTCTATGTGTTAGTTTGGTTGTGTGTACTAGAATGTTGAATTCAACCAATTAAACCCCTACTTATACTAAATTTACAAGCACAGATGTAAGAGGTTATTTTTAAGCCCAAAACCAAATGTGGAATTTTGATGAGAAAAAACACACAAGGAAGGGAAAATGTGATGCAAAAAGGAGAAAATAAGGACAAAAGGAGAATACTTGGATAGCGCATTTCCTTTTTATCTGATCTTCAAGATGATGAAAGCAAAGAGAAAAATCCAAGCAATCCAAAATCCCAACACGAACAAGTAAAATAAATGCCTCTACCTATAATATTAGTAAAAAATGGAAGAAATATGAAAAATGACGAATGAATAAAGAATTGTAAGAGAGACACCTAAAAGGGTTGTACCATTGTGTGTGCCATAATATTGACCAAGTTTTCTCTTTCCTATACAGACTAGTGAATTAGATACAAAATAAAACTAAGCAACTTAAAGATGCAAGGGTTTAAGGTACCTTGGAAGAAGATAGTGATGAAAGGATGGGTGCAAAGTATACTTCTACGCTGCAAATTTGATGAACCTACACAAAAAATGTAACTAAGAGGAAAATAGATTAGATGGTATATGAGCGGGTTACCCAACGAATCCGGTTCCAAGAAGCGTTAACTTCCTTATGAAGATGTCAACCCCTGTGTTTGATAAAAGACAATAAAATCAATAATAAAGGACTCAATAACATGCAAAAATTGAAACTAAACAAAATATGGAAATTACAGAAATGGATGGAAAGTGTAGATCTTATATAAATCAACACAAAGAAAAATTACATGGCTAGGTCGATGGTGACCTAGGTTATATAGGGTGGGTTGACGATGACCTGAGCTGATGGATCTAGACAACAAGCTGAAAATTCAGATCTAAAGGGATCTTAGTGTAGATCAGATGATCACAAACATGTGAAAACACTAACAAAGACCTACAGAGAAAGGTGTGGGACAGGGAAATAAACATGATACAAGAGAATGAGTGTTTGGGTGGATTATATGGCTAGTAGGAAATGGGTTGATGTTAACTTGGCTTAGTTTCTGGTGACCAAAGGCTAACAAAATGAAATTGGACCGAAAGAGAAGTAGAATGACATATCTGAGTGCTAAATAACATGACAAAAATAGAGAGGGAGGTTAATTTGGACCTACAAGATAGAATGGATAAAAACAAAGGGTTAGGTCGATGGTGACCTGAAAAAAGTGATGGAGACCTGAGCAGTCCTAAACAAGGTTGAGTGTGGATGGGCTCGATGGACAACATGCAAATAAAATGACTCAAAGAAGAAGCTAGATCTGAAATTTTGATGGCATATGGACCTGCAAAACATTAGTGACTGAAAAATAATGGCAATGATAAGCAATGATAGAATAAACAAATATAAGATAAAGATAATCTCCCCAAAGTCTCTATAAGTGATGAAAATAAGCTCCAAGGGACTCCAAGAAGATTGTAGTAGCTGAAAAAAAATCAGACTCGAAGATAGGATGCAAAAGTGCAAGAAATTTTAGATTATGTCTCCCTTTGGGAGGAGAAGTAAATGTGGTCTTATAGGGTTGATGACGACCTGGACGGGTCTCCGCCATCTACGAGGAACCGTCCATTCAGGAAATGAAAGGATGATTTATTTTAGAGATGGGGATTTTATGGATTATGATAAGTGCTTTAAAGCATTTAGGTAGGTTAGGGTTTCCTAGGGAAGTGATATGGGTAGGTGGGGGATAAAAATGGATTAAATAAAAGCTAGAAAAAAGCTTAGGGATTAGGAACTAACGGGTTTAAGGGTGATAAACAACATAGATAAGGGAAATTAAGATTAATTAGGATTAATTAGATAATGATATGAGGATTAGGGGAGAATTGATGGAAATTAATAATAAATTAAAATATACAGGATAAGAGACGAGAAATATGGTAGTGTTAATAAGAATATGAACCAAAATAAAAAAGGGGTCTAGATAGATGCTCATGGTAAAAGAAGCGAACATGTGTGATAAGGGTAGTGATACCGAATTACACTTGGTCCCTAATTATGGTCTCATAACTTTATATTTATATGGTTCTCTTATTCTAATTTCATAATTAACCTTGAAAAGGCTGACCACCAATAAGATAAAAATCTCAAACAACTAGAAAGTGCCCGAAAAGTGGTAGGAAAGTGTAAAAAGGCTCAAGGCACCCCAAATGGGACCAGGGATCCTAGGGTGTCCCAGTACTAGGCTGAGCACCCCAGTCAAAGATAAAATGATGACAAATGGAAAACTTGACTAGGCGAGTACATGCGGGAGGTCGATAATGATGATAAAAAATAAATAAAATTGGCCAAAGGACATGGGTTAATTAGTACCTTCTTCACTCAAAACCATCTAAATATTAGAATGAGATCAGGACTAAATAATTTATAAAGTGCATGATTTTGTGTCTGTAGAAGGAGGAGGGACAACATGATATGCATGATTTGTTGAGGATTCAGCAGCTTTCTTTTTCATGATTTGGAAGAGGCTTTTTGAATATTTTAAGATTTTTATATTCATTTACTAGTGGAGAATTTTATGGCTTAGGAAGCTTGATTTGATTGTTGTCTATGAGATCTTGAATGGGATTTCACAATTTGAAACAACGATCAGTGGAATGTCCAACATATTTATGATAATCAAATCTGGTATTTTCATTGTAGTTACGGCCTTTAGGGAGAGATGGATCCATAGTAAGTGGAGGAGGAAGCGTAATTAGTTTGTTGTCAATACTATGTGGTAATAAGATATGTGGTGCACATGTTAATTGTGTAAACTTATGCCTTTGAGGTTATAATTGAATCTTCTAAGGAGGAGATACAACATTAACAACGACCTTTGCTTCATTGACCTTAATAGATGGTTTGAAAGGATCTTTTCTTAGAAACTTGTTATAAGATGAGGTAGCCAGATCTTGATACTTGAGTTTACCCATAGTAATAATAGTTTTTTCACAAAGCTTAAGAGTGTGAAAAAGGTGATCGAATGAAGGAGAAGTTTCAAAGATGACACTTTCCTATAGTGGTGGTAAGAGGCTCTACACAAATAGATATTTTAATTCTGAGTCAATGAACACATTAGTCATCCTAGCTATATTATTCTTATAGCGAAGAAAATAGTCCATTGGGTGTTCATTAGATCATTTCTTTACTTTTTTTATTTTTGAATATGAGATTTTTGAACTAATGTTGATGGGGAAGTGAGAAAGGAAAGTGTCAACTAAATGTGTGAAATATGTTACCAAATAATCAGATAGATCATAAAACCAACATATAGAATAGTCATAAAGACTGCGAGGAAAGAGCTTTGCTAATATATTTTGATCATCTACATATTCTAGACATGCAACATGAAAAGCACAAAGATGGTCTTAAGGATCACCATGACCATTGAAAGTTGGGATCTTAGGAAATACAAAGTTTTGAGGAAGTGCATATGTTGAAATGATGGGTGCCAAAGGGGTATGAATAAGAAAATTGGAATCAAGAGATGGAGAGGAATGAGAAGTATCTTGTTGGAGTCTATGGATGTGAACTTGAAGATCTTGTTAAAGAGAAGTTAAATCTTGAGTGTCAGAAGAGGTAACTTGATGTGTATGCAAAGTGAGATGTGGATGGAAATGGTTTGTAAGAGTAGGAATGGAGGTGGGTACAGTGGAATTAGTTTGAGAAATCTCAACAAAATTAGTGGCTTCCTCACGAGAAACATATAAAGGAAGATCTATATCTTGCAGATGCTCAATGATATGCTCTTGAAGCTCACAAAGATGGGTTTCATTGAAGGGACCAAAATATTTATCCATGATAAAAGGTTGGTTCCAAAAAGAAAGGTTCACCAAATGATTTAACAAAAATAAACTAATGGAGTGTAGATTACTTTGTTAAATTCTTATGTATGCTGCAGTAAGCAAGATATGACACTAAATTACAAAAATGACTAAAGAAAATAAGAAATCGAAGTAAAATCCTAAGTGCAATAGAGAGTTAGGATACTTAGATAATTTCACAATAATCCTAGAAATGTGTGAAGGTGGAATACTGGAAAAATGACAGTACAAGACCTCAAAACCACACCCAGAAAAGTGCAGGAGTGTAGGAGGAGCAGGGCCATGGCTCTTGGACTAGTATTGGGGCGTTCAGGTGCTAGGACCCCTTCCTAGGTGTCAGGTTCTACACAGGAGGTCCATAAATGAATTTTACAGGTTTGTTGGATTATCCAAAACCCTCGTTGTTTGTCTCTATATGGTCACACTATGATCATCAATTTCACTAATAACCTGTAATAAAGAGATCGCCTATAAAACCATAAAAAGAACATCAAATCTTGAAAACTAAAGATGTAAAATGCGGGGTTAGATTGTCCTCAATAGTAAAAAAAAGTGATCTTATGACTAATAATTCTACTACATCTCAGATCCAATTTAATTTTGTGTGTGTGTTGGCGTGCACGTAATCATGCCCTAGGTGGCTATTGTGCATGTCATACTTAATAGCGAGCAAAGTAGCTACTTGTAAAAAGATGTGTGCATGAAACAAAATGAACTTCCCTCCTATGAGTGTGATACAGAAAATTATCCCTTGTCCCTTGTAATGGTTCTAGATGAATGCAAAGATTCTCTTAAGTGCTTGTGAGAACCAACCTTAGGTGATAGTATAGATGCTTAGATCTTGGTCAGTTAATTTGGTCACATAACTTTATATTTATATGCTTTTCTTGTTAAAATTTCATAATTGATCACTAAAAGGCCAACCCCTAAGAGATAGGGATGCCCAATGGATAGAAAAGGACCCAAAAAAGAGTGAGAAAAGTGCAAAGAGGTCTAGGGCACCCAGATGGGATTAGGGAGCCTAGGCACTAGTATCTTGGCTAGGCGCTTGTGTCCAGAGCAAGAAAAGGTGAAGTATGAAGGTTTAGACTAGGCAGTGAGGTCTATAAGGCCAAGAAGGAGAATAGAAAGGAAACTAAGAAGCCAATTATAATGATCAATTAATGCTTTTCTCCCATAAGAATCATATGAATAGTAGTATGTGATTAGGACCTAGTAATGTACCCAAAGTGCATGATTTATTGTCTACAATTCCATCATAATTGTTTGGTATTGGCACTGCAAATTTTTGGGATGAAACATGGATGTAATATAAGATGTCGTGAAGTACTCTTGCAGTCATGATGCTCTTGCAGTGGTGACCTCCTTTTCATAATTTCTTTATTTACATATATGTTAAGTGTGGAATTTTTATGGATGTTCATAAAGTATTTTACCAAATGAAATAATGAGATAGATTCTCATGGAATATGATTATAGAATCATATAGAAGACATGAGTTTCCTCATGAGACAATCAGTTTCAACATATGCAAATAAAAAGTCTTCAACCCAATAATTTTAATTTTTCTAGCACACTCTCAGACTGTGCCAAAATACAAGCTTAAGAACAAGGTATGGAAATCCATGTCTACTTATGGCTTGTGCCAAAATACAAGCTTCGGAACTAGATATGGACATCCATAAAATCATAAAATATGAGGAATTTTTTCGGATGTAATTGTTATCACCAAATCACAAAACCCTCTGATTTGCTAGTGTTTGTGACTGAGGAAATCAATGTTATTGGGTAACATGGAGTTATCCCAAAGTGTGGGACTTTGCAATGGGGATAAATCTCTAGAGAAGGTTAGATTCCTCTTCCGAAACTAAGCACTAAGACTAATCTTAAATGTAAGAAAACGCCTATTTAAGCTTACCCTAATAATTCTAAGGAGACCGAGAGAGAGAAAGTGCATGAACTAAATAAAATCCTACACTAGGGGTGGTGATAGCACTAAGAGAAGGGTATTGAACAGCTCACACTACATGAAAATGAAGGAAAATGATGTGGTTAGGATGATCTAGCACCATAGACCACAATGGCATTCACATAACATTCCCAAAAAAAATAGCACCATATAAACCTTGCAATGAAAAGAAGATAATGCACAATATACCTGTATCACAAAGAGAGGAAAGGAAGATCAATGAAAATCAAGAAAGGATAGAAAAATTATTACAAACATTGATTTTATTGCTCAAATATTTTCACAATACATCATTTGGGGGTGAGAGGTATGATTTCATTACAATGTTTAGAAGAGGAGGTTTGAAACTCCACAAATAACTCAACAGAGAAGAAGGGAGAGGGAAAATGTAAAATGGCCAACATTTGTAAAAATACCACTGCTTACAATATATAGGAAGAACATATAAGGAGAGAGAAGATAACCCCAAAATTTTCTTCCAAAACCTACAAAAATAATCATTTTCCTGTAAAAGGGAATGGGATCATTTGCAAATCCCATACTCCATTGTACTTTGACATGTAGAAGAAGGAATGGCCTCCATGCTTCCATCTATTTTATTTCAGGTACTTGGGTATGGCTTCAATTTCCTGTGACTTCTCCCTTATTTTTTCCCACCTAATTCACTCATTTCTTAATTTTAATTACTCCATTAGAAGGATCTTTGAATCAAATTTCAAATGCCTATAATTTTGTGAAATTTGGATAATTACAGTGAAAGTTATGCAAATTTGTGTTTAGGTCACTCTTTGACCTCCCCCAACAACCAGCTCCATGTGTGCTTCAATAAAACTCACCATGTAGCATGCCACATATCGCAAATCCACCTACTCCGAAACAACTTCCAAGCTAGCTCAATGACTTTGGACTTTAACACTTCAGAGTTTTGAGCTTTGCGTGAGCCCTAACTTTCTGACCACCGACAGCTTCTCCAAGTCTGAAACCTGACTCTAAAACCCAAACTCAGCTCGCTGCACACCCACTTTAAATATCAGACACTGCCAAATATTAGACATCACATACTAGCCAATACCTTTCCCATCCCTAAAATGACATGCCCTGAAACCCCAAAATATGCCCCCGTCATTGACTCCTAAAAGCTCATTGATTGGCTCGCCCATTTCAAAATTCAAAGAATTATTGCATCAGACTTTTCCACCACCATTGCATGCAATGCCCCCTCCATTCTCCAAATTCCACTCTTGAAGTTTGAGCTCTTCGAACTCTAACATGACTCACCCAACATCGTGGTTTCCAATTTTTTCTATGTCATACTTTTCAACCCCCAACGCACACAACTCGCTAACAATCCATGAAACTCCGCTTTTCCAAACTCCGCAAAAAAATTTATGTTCATGCCAAACTGACCTCTGTTTTACCTTGGCCCCATCTTAAACCTAAAAATCCTCTTCCCTAGCTAATCATAGAAATTTATACTTTATCTTGATCTTCCATGTGATCCTGGCATAACTTCTTGGCTCACTGAGTAACTTAGCTAGCCCTTCAATTCTAAACTCTACCATACCAACCCCAATTCATTCACCCTATGACATCAAGTTACTCTATGATCAACCCATCAATCCCCTTACACCATGGTCTTACTGTCTCAAGCCCTGACATCAATGTGATAAGATTTTACTACGAGTTGAGCTTGCCCTGTCGAAATCCATTTCAATATGGCGTGTCATTCTGTCACTAAACTCTATTTCCTTCACTACAACCTTCTGAGCCAACATGGCCTGAGCTTGACTCATTTCACCATACGTATGAAAGAGGGATTCGTGAGAACCGATGTCGAAAAGTGATGCACCACAAAGAAGTTACACTCTGATGGTAGCGTCAAGCCAACGCAATATGCAAGATTCGAAACAGTGGAAAGAAGATTGCAAGTAAGAAGAATAGGTCTGCTCATACTCATAGATCGAAAAATAGGAAGTACAAATAGGGGTGCTGTGTAACCCCCATGCCTAAACATGGAAAGAACTCAATGACGCCACTAATGCATATGACATTGACTGACACATATGACGTCACTAGAAGAAGATTTACAATTCCAAATAAGGAATGTAACTCCTATGAAGCATTGACGCAAATGACAATGTCAGATTCTATGACAGAATCTGACACTTGTCATTTAACTTCCTAAGACCTATGACTCTCGCAAGGCAAGATGACTCACCTAGGTGATGTGGACAATGACTAGATAGTCACACACACCAACACCCCCCCTTCATCGAAGCCAAGGAAGAGGTCAAGGTAAGCTAGAACAGAAAAAGAAGACTCCCCTAGACAACTAAGAAAGATGTGTCAATGGGCCCCGGCAACTAAAGGCCTGATAAGGTGCCCATGTACAAACAACATCTTTCTGGAAATAAGAGGAGGAGAAGAAGGAGGACTATAAAGCCTGAAGAATATGGGCAGCTGCAGCAAACCTCACCCCAAGAAGAGACCACAAGTGAAGACACTTCACCTCAGTGAAGGGCTTGGTGAAAATGTTTGCAACCTGATCAGCTGTCTGAACATACTATATGTCGATGATGTTTTCATGTATCAACGCCCATATGAAGTGCATATGAAACTCAATGTGCTTCATCCGCTGATGCTGAATGAGATTTCTACAAATCAAGATAGTGCTCATGTTGTCACAGTAGATAATGGTAGGCCGCCAAAAGTGGATGCCAAACTCTGTCATAATACCCTATAACCAAACAGCTTCTATGGCAGCGTTAACTGCTCCTCTATATTCTGCTTCTATCAATGATATGGAAATGGTGTTCTGTTTCTTGCTGGACCAACTGACAGGACCTAAACAAAGAGTGAAAATGTATCCTGAGGTAGACTTTCTGATGATCTAGATCACCGGCCCAATCTGAGTCTGTAAATCTAACCAAGTCAATCTCAGTCCCTCCTAAGTAATGAATACCATCTGTGTGAGTGCCACGAACATAGTGAAGGATCCACTTTGCTGCCTTTAAGTGTAGCTCATGAGGTTCCTGCATAAATCTGGACACGATCCCGATAGCATATGATAGATCTGGCCAAGTGTGAGTAAGGTAGATCAAGCTTCCCACCAACTGTCGATAAAGGGTACCGTCAACCAAGGGGGAAGAGAAATCAGAAACCAACTTAATCCTAGAAAGAAAAGGAGTAGGTGAGGACTTGCAGTCGGACATGTGAAACTGAGTAAGCAAATCAAGAGAGTACTTAGGCTGCGAGATCATAATTCCTAAGTCAGAGTGTGAAATCTGGATCCCAAGAAAGTAATGAAGCAATCCTAAGTCAAACGTGGAGAACTTGTTGACCAAGGAGATCTTCACAGAATCAATGATAGAGGAAGAGATACCGGTGATCAACAAGTCATCAACATAGAGAACAAGAATAAGCATGGAGTCATCCTGTCGCAGAATATACACATTTGGGTCAGAGTGACACCGAGTGAACCCTGATGCAAGTAAAAAGGAGTCCATCTTGGCATACCAATCCCAAGGGGCTTGTTTAAGGCCATAGAGAGACTTCTTTAATTTGCAAACAAGGGATGGATCATGGACATAACCCAGAGGTTGTTCCATATAGATCTCCTCCTCTAGGTCCCCATGAAGGAAGGAATTCTTAACGTCCATCTTTTGGACTTCCCATCTGTTAGTGGCAGCAATGGAAAGGGTAATTCAAATGGAAGTCATCTTCACAACCGGAGCAAAGTTTTCTGAGTAATCAACCCCAGCTACCTAGGAGAAACCCTTAGCTACAAGTCGCATGCTTTATACTTCTCAACTTCTCCATCAGCTCCATACTTTGTTCGATATACCCACCTACACCGAACGATTTTTCTTCCTTTCGGAAGAAGGGTAAGATCCCAAGTGTCATTCTTTATGAGTGAGGAATACTTCTCATCCATGGAAGAATCCCACTCAGGAATCCTAGAAGCTTCCTGGAAAGATGGTGGATCAGAAGCAAAGGTGAAGAAGGAGTGAGGTCTAGTGAAGTTTAAGCGAGTACGTCTCTCATCCAAAGGATCTCTACCTAAATCTCCAGCATTCTGTAATTTTTTTCTGGCCCAAAGAGGTCCCGATGGCTTAGGATCCGAGTCGAAAGATTCTTCACTTGAGTGAGAAGGGACATAGTCCTCATCATCACTATTGTTAGAATCAGAAGACTCAGAAATTTGAGGATCGGGAGGAGCAGGGAGAGGTGGAACTCACTTAAGAACATCATCATCTAAAGAGTCAGAATCTGAATCAGTGGGAAAAAGAACCTTAGTGGAAGTTGAAGTCAAGGATGACACATCAAACTTAACACTCCTCTCAATATAAAGCTCATGGGTGGTAGGGTTCAAAAATTGATATCCCTTCATGCCATAAGGATACCTGACAAAAATACAAGGTTTGGATTGTGGATCCAATGCCTTGCATTTCTTTTTCAGAATCTCAAGCCATAGCCTTGGATCCGAAGACTCAAAAGTGCTTGACATCAGGCTTATGTCCAAACCAGGCTTCAAAGGGTGTCATCCCTCTTATTGCCTTATGGGGGACACGGTTCTGAATATAACAAGCACAATTCACTACTTCAGCCCAATACTATGGAGGAAGAGATTTCGAGGTGAACCATATAAGTAGCCATCTCCTTTAAAGTTTGGTTCTTTCTTTCTGCAACTCCATTTTGGGAAGGGCTGTAAGCAACTATACGCTGCAAAGCAATCCCCTTAGAAGTGCAGAAATCCTCAAACCTGTTGCTCACATACTCACCTCCATTTTCGGTTCAAAGAACCTTGATAGACCGTTCCACTTGTTTCTCAGCAAGAGCCTTAAAGTTTTGAAAATGCTCAAAAACTTCAGACTTAAGCTTAAGAAAATATACCCAAGTATAACGCGAAAAGTCATCAATTAAGGTTAGTATATATAGAGCTCTAGTAAAAGAAGGAGATGGAAAAGGGCCAGAAAACATCACCATGAACAAGATCCAAGGGACGAGTAGCTCTCTAGGATTTTCCCTTATCAAATCTTTTCTCAGGGTGCTTATCCAAGGGTACAACCCTCACAAAGACCCTTAGAAAACTTAACTCGGGGTAGCCCATTGACCATTTCGTTTTGGCTCAATTATTCAAGGTAACGATAATTTAGATGCCCAAAACACTCATGTCATAGCTTACTAACCTCATTTGCATGAGTGAGTAAGGCATTGGGCATCGAATCAGAAGAGAAGTGGGAAAAGGTATACAACCATGAATGGTGATCTGCCTTTCCCTCAGGCACAATGCAGTCAGAGTTAAGCTCACGAATAATCACTGAGTTAGGACCAAATTCCACTCGCATTCCTTCACCAAGGTGAATGATTTGGTAAACCGATAGGATATTGGTAGAGAGATTGTGAACACTCAACACTTGGTTAAATCTTCCACCTTAATTCTCTACCAATCCACTACCGAAAACCGACACATGAGTGTCATCACCCAACGTGATTTGGGACATGCCACATGGTTCAATGCTAAAGAATTCAACCTCTGAAGAAGCCATGTGGTGCGAGGCACCGGAATCGATAATCCAAGTTGACGATGGAGCTGATATAGCTACGAGGGGCTTACCTTTCTTCTTTTCATTTTTAGTCTCCTTTGCATTAGAAGATTCACATTTCTGAGCATTTTTTTTAACGGATTCAGGAACACTTATTTTATTCTTCTCAAGTAAATGAGTTAAGTGATCAATTTGTTTCCAAAAATAATGTTTCTCGTCATGGCCAGAATTCTTACAATAGGAGCATTTATACTTTTCCTTCTTCACTTTAGGCTCAGAAGTCGAAGTATGAGTGACAGGATTAACTAGGGGTTGGTTGGTCTTGGTTTCTTTCTTAGGTTGGTCCTTAGTTTATTTCTTCTTTTCATTTTACTTGCCCTTATTCACCAAAACGACATGTGACTTGGATTTTAGAGTCCCCATTTGAATGAGTTTGTCCTGTTCTCGAATGAGTTGGGATGAAAAACTGTCAAACGAGGGCATAGTCCAAGTACTAACCAAGGCATCTTTCGTGGCGTGAAAAGTTGAAACAAAAATAGAGTATTCATGACCTAACTTAGAAAGAATCAACAAGATCAATTGAGAGTATTTCTTATCCACTTTACATTCCTTTAGAACCATTCTAGTGCGGAAACTTTTTGAGAAGAAGGCCTGTAGGTTTTCAAAGTCACTAGGATTTAACCATAGTAGTTCATGTTCTCCAACTCATGCGCTCTCATGTCATCTTGATTCCCAAGCATATCATCGAGCGTTTTCCACGCTTGATCGGGTGTTGAGGAAGTTTCGATGTGGAAGAGCAAGTTGGGAGAGACGGACATACAAATAAGACCTAAGGCTTCATCACAACGGTTGAACCATTTAGATTTTTCGGGTTCATCAGTAGGTTCGGTCTCTAACCCCATGGTAACTCGGTATAACCCTTTACTTCGCAAAACCAATATAATTTTAGATTTCCATTCGAAGAAATTAAAAGGTGTGAGCACTGGTACTTTAGAGATATCCATAATGAAGAGATAGAACCAAGGAATGCAGAAGGAAGGAGAGAGAAAGGAAACAACCACCCTAGAACAAAATTACACCCCCTTGAGTTTTGTACTTTATAATTCCATGCATTGATTACAATCGGATGTGACTATGTTCCAAGAACTAGTTTGTCACTCACCTTGTAATTAGCATAATAACGCACAATGGTGGAGACAACAATCAAGGTTCATAGGGTGCAACAGATTGACACTGCAAGCACAGAAAGAGAGAAGCAAGAGGGGGAAGAAAGAGCTTTGTGAGAAATAGTGTCTCACATCGCACGAAAGAATCCCTTTGTCATAAGACTGTGGCGGACACACTCACAAGTCCACAAAAAAGGAATAGAACAAAGCTCAAGAAAAAATGAGCTGAATTAAGCAATACAAAGACACCCCCCCAGAATGCGAGCACTTTATAAAATTAGTGCATTTACAAAACTAATGATCCCATCATCTAGAGTGTGAAAAAACATGTAACTTTGACTATAGAAGTGCTCAAAACCGAAGCAACGAGGTCAAAAGTTATAGCAAAAACCAATTCCACGCAACTGATGAGAAAAAAGCCAATAATCCTGCAAATAGATTAAAAAAGTGCCCTAAATGCATACAAAAGGTGTCGTATGTATGCCCGTTGGAAATGGCACGGAATTTGAGATATGGTTTGTTTGTATTGCGAGGGGGGATTAGTCACCTACCAATCCCGAGACCTCACCCTTCGTCTTCGGCACTCGACGGAAGGTTAATAAAACAAGCCAAAAAACTTACAATGCCAATAAAAAGTAATGTTTTTACCTTATACCTTTTAAAAGTAATGAAGCAACACTTTTTTTAGAAGAGTGATAAGGTAAAAAGAATGCAAATACATTTTTTAGGAAAAGTGAATAAAAAAACGTATTTTTAGAGAGATATTACCTGGCAAAAGAATGTAACTGTCCACATGTGCTGGGAAAACGTAGAAACGGCCTAAAATGCCAGAGTAGTGCAAAAAATAATGCCAGAACGGAGAAAAACACAGGAACAGGAAAAAATAAGATGCCAGCTGAAAGAAAAATGCTGGAGGACAGTTCAAAACACCAAGTCTGCAGGTTGTGAGATGTTTCATGCACTAGCAGGGGAGAAAACACCCAGAACAGTCCAGAAAAAGCATCTGGAACAGTTGAAAATGCTCAGAACAGAGGAGAAAATGTAGCCAGCTAAAAGAAATGCCTGAACAGTCCAAACAAACTCCTGGAACAGTGCAAAAATGCCGGGAAGAGTGCAAAAACATGAGAGGTTTTGCAAAAAACGTGAGAGACCAGGAAAAAACGTGAGAGGTTTGCAAAAAACGTGAGAGACCAGGAAAAAACGTGAGAGGTTTTCAGTAGGCTCGCAAAAACGTTTTGAGACCAGGCAGAGGTAACTTCGAGACAACAAGGAACCACAGCGATGAGCAAAAAGCTTAGAATAGTCTGAGTATACACCGGTGAAGACAAAACAATGATTCCAACCAGTAATCACAGGTTCACGCTAAAAACGAGCTCTTCTTTTACCCTGCAGGCAATGAATCTGAACACAACCAGCAATAAACACACAAACAACCCAGAAACAATAGCCACAAATATCTAGAAATATCCAAATATGAACTCAGCTGATAAGCAAACCAACCAAATACCTTAACTTGCAACTGTTGAAACCTCAATACGAGGTGAGAAATAATTCCAAAATGATAATAAAAAAAAACTTGCACACGAGGAAATGAGAAGAAACCAGAAGTAATAAACAACTGAGAAACGAAGAGTGCACGTTTACCGAAACCAGCTCTGATACCATGAAAGAGGGATTCGTGAGAACCGATGTCGAAAAGCGATGCACCACAATGAAGTTGCACTCCGATGGTAACGTCAAGCCAACGCAATATGCAAGATTTGAAACAATGGAAAGAAGATTGCAAGTAAGAAGAACGGGTCTGTTCATACTCATAGATCGAAAAATAGGAAGTACAAATAGGGGTGTTATGTAGCCCCCATGCCTAAACATGGAAAGAACTCAATGACGCCACTGACGCATATGACGTTGAATGATGCATATGATGCCACTAGAAGAGGATTTACAATTCCAAATAAGGAATGTAACTCCTATGACGCATTGACGCAAATGACAATGTCAGATTCTATGACAGAATCTGACACTTGTCATTTGACTTCCTAAGACCTATGACTCTCGCAAGGCGAGATGACTCACCTAGGTGATGTGGATGATGACTGGATAGCCACACACACCAATAACATCCCATCATTTTGAATGAGCCACTCCCCCACATATCTTGATGATCTATGTCACTGAGTTACTCCATGTGAGCCCGCCATGTTTCCTCGCTAAATATTTGAGCTCACCAAGTTATCTCGGTGAGCTAACCCCTTTGCACCCTGCACCAACTCTGCTACAAGCTCCTTGCCCTGACTCGCCCAAACCACTCGGCTCTAAATCAACACAACATGACCCTACAACTCACCTAATTCCATAGCTCACCTGATGTCATAGCTCGATACCCATGCATTCCCACTATCTCGACGAGTCATTTTGGCTCAAAGGCTCACTTTAGGCATTTTTTCACATTTTACCTTGAATCTTTTTTTTAAAATTGGACTTTTCTCAGTTTCACGGAGCCATGAAAATGTAGTAGATTACCCTAGGTATTATTTTCTCATTTTTTCTTGTTGTACCCATTTTGGCTGAATATGGTCCCACCGGGGCCAATTTTTCTCTTCTTGGGCAAGCTCTGGGTCTTCAAAACCCAGAAGAGGAAAAAATGTTTTGAATGATTCCAAAATTCCCGAAAACACAGTAAATGCTCCCTAAACATGAAAATTTTCTTGAAACACTGAGATTCCTCTATGAAGGCCCAATCCACTTCCCAGCTCCAATTCTCCCCTGTTTTCCATCTTTATTTGGGGGAAAATGGATAACAATTTGGTGACTCACAGGGACATCATCCTGTTAGATGCGGTGTATAAGTCACCTAAATGTATCTATTGGGCATTGAGTCATTACTGATAGCCCAAACTGATTTGAACCTTTGAAATTTGACCTTGAAATCTACTTGAAGCACTTTTGAACCTAGATTTGATCCACCACTTGAATTTTTTTATCTTTATAAGAAAATCTTAAAATTTGCATGAGTGGAAAATTGTTTTGATTTAGAGAATTCGTTCCTTCTTCATTTCTACAAATTGACCCATTGGGGTGAAAATGAAGACCTGAAACCTACCCAAATAAATCTAGTTGTTTCCAAGTATGAGCACAATTAACTAATGGTTCCTTAGCAAAAAATAAACATTACATAGTTTAGAAGCAAACATTGATCTGGAAAGAAAACGATACTACTGTTAAAACTATTTTTCTCTTTTGTATGCTACTTGGGACACTGCTAAATGTTGGGGCTACTCACACCTCCATAATATTTTCAACTGAAACATACTCAACAAGTCAGGAAGGAGGATTTGAGTTTGATATTCTACCCGAATCCTAAGAGAAACCTGAATGACTTTGAGGAAGGCTGCCCCCCGAGACTGACTTTCTAATTTTGTAAGAGGCATTATAAGCTCAAGTCATGGTTGATCTATAGAGAAAAGAGAATGTCATCATTAAAATTTGTACCAAATTCTTATTTTAGTTTCTCTACATTTGAAATCTCTTGAGGATTGCAACTATTCACTGCAACTTTAAGCTTCTTGTTATAACTTTCTTTTCGAGAGGTACATTGAATTGTGCAATGGGACCACTAGAAGTAATAAAACCTATGCATGAGGAATTTAGGGAAACTGAAACCTATTCTTACAAAAATAAAATGTGCACAAGAACTTAGAGGGATTAAAAACCTAAACTAATATGTACAAGGGTGAGATTTCACTTTCATTAACAATACTTGAGGTGGATTCCATTGACTAGAATCTATAATTCCTCTCCGTCCAACTTGGATAGCTGGAAAGTATTGTTATTCTTGCATCTCGTGACCATGTAGGGACCACTCCATATAGCATCAAACTTGGAATGATTACCCTATTTTCCCCTATCTACATCCCATTTCATAACCAAGTCTCCCTCTTTAAAGGTTCTAGCCTTAGCTTTCTTGTCAAAACTCCTTTCGATCAAGACTTCATCCTTCTCCATGGTTTGCATTACATGCTCTCTCAAATCCTATAACTCCATAAGTTCCACATACCTAGCCTCCATGGGATCAAATTTCGACGGTTCCAACTACTTGAGTAGCTCCAATTCTAGCAACTCAATGGATATGGGAAGCCAAGCTTCCTTTTCATAGACTAGTTTTTAAGGAGAGCTGTCAGTTGAGCTTTTTGGTGTGATTCTATCAGCTCACAAGGCTGATTTGATCTTGGTATGCCATATACTTTGGTTTTCATCCAAGGTCCTTTTAATGATTCTCAGCAAATTCTTGTGTTTGGACTCAGCTTGTCCATTACCCTGGGGGTAATAATTAGAGGAGGTGCTCAAGTATATTCCATTCCAAACAGACCATTTAGTGATCTTGGTGTCGAGTAACACATTATCTAATATAATAGTGTACAGGACACCAAATTTGGTTACTATCCCCTCATAAAAAACTAGTATGCTAGACTTATTTTCCTCCTTGAGTGCTACCGCTTTGGTCCACTTAATGAAATAGTATTTTTCAGTGAGGATCCACTCGTGGCCTTAGCTTGAGTTCAAATTGATGAACCCAATGAAATCCAATCCCCACTACATGAATGGTTGATCAACTGAGATTGGGTGTAGTAGAAACACTGCTAGCTTTTCTTTTTGTATGAAGAATGTACATTTCTTGCATTTCTTGATCCATGCATAGCAGTCGCTGAACATTTTGGGCCAATAATAACCATCCTTTATGATCTTGAGAGTTGTTACTCACGGAGAAAAATGACCTCGAGATTCTCCATCATGGAACTCATGTATCCCCTTCTCAATCTGATTTGTCCCAATTTACCTCAATAGAACTCTATTCACGTCTTTCTTGAACAAAATTCCATCAATGAGAATATACAGAATGGATTGGAGTCTAAAATATCTTATTTTTTCTTTTCTCAAATCCAAAGGACATAGGCATGTTTGTAAGAAATGTATCATATCTCGAGTCTAAAAATGAGTGCATACACCATCAGCTACTTATTCTTGATTATCTTGCAACACCAAAACAACTTCTTCATTTATTAACTCAACATGTTGATTGGAAGCTACTTGTTCACATAATCCTTTCCCATGGACCAACTTGGTAGCCTTGATTTCTATCTCATACTCCATCACCCAGGTAATCGAACATGCTATTTTATTGCTCAATTCCTTATTTAGGAGGAATTCCTTCACTCCATCATGAGACACTAGCAACCTAATCTTGTTGTTTGAAACCAAGTGTCTAAATTTACTGATAACAGTGAGGACATGTTTCTCAATAAAATAATACCTCACCTCATAATATTCCAATCTCTGACTGAAGAAAGTAATGGGCTTCTTGGATCCTTCCTTGTTTAGCTACACCAAAATGGCAGAGATTGTGTATGAGCCACCAAAGTCATATAGGATGAAAACCTTTGAAAATATGGGTTGATGAGAGTTGGAGCTTGAGATATGGAATGTTTAATGGCTTCAAAACTCTCCTTTCCCTCCACTTTCCATTTGAATTCCACTCTTCTTTAACATAATTTTCAGTGGCTCGACAAGAGTGATAAAATAAGGAATGAACCTTCGGATAAAATTGATTCTCCCCAAGAAACTTTGGAGAGATTTTTTGTGACTTGAAAATGGTAGAGCACTAATAGCTTCAACTCTTTCTCAATCAATTTCCATCCCCTCCTTAGACATAATGTGGCCTAATATCTTTCCTTCATGAGCTAGGAGTATACACTTATTTGGATTTATAGACACTCTTATCTCCTACATCTTTAGAAAACTTTCCTTAGGTGATGGAGATGACTTGTTGTATTCTTGGAGAATACAGTAATTTCATCTAAGTACACAAGAAATATATTGATTATCATCCCCTTGTACACCATGTCCATTTCACTTTGGAATGTAGCTCCAACATTGGACAACTTGAATGGCATATTCCTATAAGCGTATGTGCCCCACTTTTTGGTGAAGGCTGTTTTGAATTGGCCTTCTTCTTTCACCATAATTTAATTGTAGCCTGAGTAGCCATACAGAAGTGAAAACCTCTCTGAACAGTTATTACCTATGATATTTTCTCCATAGAAGGAAGTGGATAATGGTCCTTAAGATAATATTTTTTCAAGTCTCAGAAGTCCACACACAACCTAATTTATCCATTTCTTTTCCTAACTGGCACCAGATTAACAACCCATAAAGAGTGCTTGATTGGAAAAAATAATGTTTCCTCAATGAGCTTGTTCAGTTCCTTCTTCATGAGAGGCTCAATATGAGGTTTAAATAGCCTTTGCTTCTATCTAATAGGATTATATTCCGGATCCAAATCGATAGTGTGTTGTGCCAATCTTGGATCAAATCCCTTCAATTCTTCGTATCTCCGAGAAAAGATGTCCAAAAATTCTTTAAAAAGTTGAATGAGATCAGTTTTCTTTTTGATTGCTCACCTTTCCAATTTGGAGTGCATTACCTTTTCCAACTGAAATGGGCTCCAAATCTTCCACCTTAACATGAATTTTTTCTTTCTCTTTCTAAAACTGGTCATTAGGATTGAAGATTGACTCTAGAGTCACTAAGCCTTTTGGTAATTTTTTTGTCCTCAACTGAACCACTTGATCACCATACTTCTGCTCCAATTTTTTATGATTTCTTGAGGAGAACTCAACTTCTTCTTGTAGAAAATTAATGATTTACTGATCATTTTTTAACACTCACTAGCTATTGTTGCTTTTTGGAATAATTGGTCTCACTACTACTTTGATATGGGGTTGTGTTTGATTCCATTTGATACTCTCAACCACATCAAATGTTGCTCTAATTTTTGCAAGCTTGTCTGCAGCTTGATTCTTCTTATTTGGTATGGAATTAATATTAATGTAGACACCAAAATTGGGTCACACTCCCTTTGGTCCCACGTAAAATAACTAGCTCAAACATACTCACCTAGCCATGGCCCTTTCCATCCCACATCATTATTACTTTAATTAACTAAATTAAATTAATATATATATATCCTCACAATATTTATTATCTAATTACCTTAATTTCTACCCCACCACCTGTTGTCCACTCAAAATTCCCTGCACTGATAAAAGTAAAATTTCAAAATTTTGAGTTATGAGTGTTTTTCTCTAAAGTGCCTAAGTCGTGAAAATTGAGAAAATCTGTGTTTTGGGTCATTTTGTATGTATTTCGGGCCTGTCGGACATTTTTTTTGTCCCACCTGTCCCAAGTATGAAAGTGCATTCTGTTCCCCAATCGGCCGAAATCCCCGAATTTGTTCCATTTTCAGGCCCGTCGGAACTTTTTGTCCCAAGTGTCCCAAAACTTATTGTGCGAGATGTTCCAATTTCGGCCGAAACACCTGAACCGTGTACTTCGCACTTTCTTGTTCCAAATGTCCCAAATCAAAAGTGCAAGTTGTTCCATTTTCGCCCGAACCGGCCGAGCCACGTACTCCAGAACTTTTTGTTCCAAATGTCCCAAGTTCAAACAGGCATTTTTTTCCATTTTCGGCCGAAACACCCGAACCGCGTCCTTCGCGCGTTTTCATCCCAAGTGTCCCAAAATGCATTTGTGCGTCTTCTCCCCATTTCGCCCGAACCGGCCAAGCCGCATGTTTCGCGCATTCACGTCTCACATGTCCCAAGCGTACCAAGTGTCATTCGTGCTTATTTTTCCTGCTCTACCCAAATATCATGCTTATTCAAATTGGTGGTTATCTATTAAATGCGCATTCATGGATTTTCTCTCTCCTAAACGGCTATATAACGAGCATTTCCCCCTTGCATTTTTCGCACTACTTCCATGCTATCTTTCTCTCAAACCCTTGCAATTTGCAAACCTGCGCGTGTTCCCCTCCTTCTGTAATTCCTTTCCGAGTCTGGTTTGCGGCTCTGTCCTCCTAGCTACTATCAATATGAAGATAAAGTTTCAGGGACAGGAACAAATTTCACCACTTGAGTCTGTCATTCATAATATTGGCGACAGCGAAGCTTGTCATCTTGATTTCAGTGATTTTTGGGCAAGAATGGCGGACGCAAACCCTACACCGATGGCGCAGATGATTCACGATAGTGGTTTGGCTTTTGCTGGAGGTTTCCCAATCTCAGTACAGTGTGCTGATACCGTGCTTTCATGTGGAGCTCACTTCAACCCCGTTTCGAGTGAATTGACTAATATACATGGGGAACTCATCACCAAATTGGATGCTACTGCCATTAGCACTGCTATGAGAATTCCAGAGATGGATAATGCCATAGTCGTTTCCCGAGATCAAGCACAGACTCTGTTCGACCAAGACAGTGACAAATATAAGGCATGAGTGGCGAAGTCCTGGCTGAAGAACCCTAAGAAAGGAGCTTCTCATCTGACCAAAACCCTCTTTCGAGCAGATTTCAATGAAGAGTTGTCAGACTTCATAATCTTGCTGGCTCGGGTTATGGGTTTTCCCTCTACCAATGAATTTCACTTCTGGATGTGCCTGCTCATCAGCATGGTGTGCGAAGGAACGCAAAACATAAATTGGGTGGAAATCATAAGCATGAATTTGACGGAGCAGCTGTCCAATGTGCAGCAAACGAAGAAGTTCTACATGACTTCGTATCTAATGTATACTCTGGCAGCATCAAGGTAGTGGTTCGGTTTTTCTTATATAGATGCACACAAAGATGATCCAGTATATGCTTACTACCCGCAGTTCACCCTGGAGACCAGCAACCGTAATTTTAGAAGGGTCAATGATGCTTTCACCATGTACGTGGTTAGACTTCTCGAAGGTGATACTGCTAGAAGGTTTTCAGATGAAGCCATGAACCTGATATCGCAATATGGTGCTTATTTCATCCAATTCAGGAAATTTTCTTATATCAGGCTTGCTGGCTATGAGAGCACTCCTCTGCGGCTTCCCATGTTTTGCAATGATAAAATGGCCTTGATAGAAATATGCAGGCAACTAGACAAGTTACACAGAACTTGTAGAGATAAGAAGATTTCCGGCTTGCACTTTCCCATCTCTCTGGGGAACTACACTTGCAAAACATCCCTGGACGCACAGAATATAGAGAGAGCCCTTGTTCCTATCACTGTTCATTTCTTCAAGCCAAGAACCTACTTTGACTTGAAGAATTTCATTGAACAGAACATCAAGATAATCTACCATCACAGGGCTGATACATAAGACTATTGGGTTGACTGTGCAGATGATTTTGAAGCCAGGAGAAGGCATTGTGGCAGGTTCTCCCTATAATTGATCCAAGAACTCGGTCTATACCAATTCCTGAAGGTCTCCAGGATGAAAATTCTGATCTATACTCGTATGAGTATGAAAATGTGATTAAGCACACTCCTCTGGAGGACCTGGATTGGAACAAGAAAGAGAGGGATGATCTGGCTGAGATCCTTGCTCCAGTCTTAGTCAGGACTAAGGTCTGGTTTGACAGGATGGTTCGAGAATTCAGGAGGCATTCAGGAGAATCCTCTTCTAAGGATGCTTCAACACCAAGAAGAGAAGCATCTATTCCAAGGTCAGGAACACTAGTGAAGACCCCTCCTGTCTCATCAATACAAGGACCTGCAGCTTCTACTCCTTCTTCATCCACTCAAGTGTACCAGAAGAAGCTCAAGGAGGTTAAGAAGGAGCCTATGGAAAGTGATCCTCAAAGAAAGCAGGCAGAGTTGCCTATGGGACCTGAGAACATCATTGTTCTCAGTGAAAGTGAAGAAAGTGAAGTACCAACTCTTGCAAGTGCTCTTGAAGATCCAACTGATAAAGATAAAGAAATCCAGAGCACTGAGCTCTCAGGTAATATTGACTCTTCTGCCGCAATTGCCCCAAGTGCCCCACTCACCTCTCAACCTGAGACCACAGCTGCACAGACCTTGAGTGTCATGAGCTCTCTGTCTCTTGGTCCCCTTGCACCTCCTACTGATTCCTCTTCCTCTTTTGCGTGGGTGCAACCTTTGGTTGACAATAGGAAGAGAAAAATTTCCTCTCGGAGCTCGGGACCAAATTTTGATGCTGTTGCAGCCTTGTTGGGCTCCACTCCTTCTCATGCCAAGAAAGCCAGAACTACTTCCAGAATAGTGTCTGATGCTCAAGGTCAGCAATTCTTAGAGATTGCTAAGCCTACAATGGACAAATCAGAATCAGACTTGCTGGCATCTGACTTGGAGTTTTTGAGAATCCCAATGGGAGAGTCTACTCCTAAAGGTGAAATTCACAACCTCCAGGAAACAGTCACAAGAGTCATTGGAAGGGTAGAGAAAGGGCAGCAAACTATTGAACAGTTGGAAGAACAGGCCCAAATTCTCACAGGTTTCATCAAGTCTCTTTTTTCTAAGGATAAAGTCTTGGACCCTACCCCATTGACTACTATTCCACCTCATGTAATTCTAAGCCAAGATGAAGTGCAAAGTATCAAAGATATGCACAAGTATTCTGTCTATGGCAGAGCTATTGAAGCCATGGTGGATGACATGCTTGTTATTGGATTAAACTTCATCGATGAAGCTTTCAAACTCCACGAAAAGGTGAGCAATGTACAACTGAAGCTCTCCTCCACTATCAATATCATGGATAAAGAGCTCAAACTCTGGAGTAGTTGCATTGTAGACCTCCGACTCATGGGACAAGCAGATGAGAACGTTCTGTTGGCGAGTAAAGTCTTTGATGATGCAAAGGATAATCTGTCAAAGTCCTGGGTCTACAGTGTGGAGTGGAAGATCATAGTCCTAGAGGAGGCTTTGGGAGAACTGAAGAACAGTTGGCAGAAGGGTGAAGCTTTCAAGACACTGGTGGTCTCTGCTTTCAAAGATATACACTGTCATCTTCAGGATGAGACTTCTGCTACTTCCCTTTCCTTGCAAGAAATCAAAGCTAAATTCAGAGCTTTTGTCAAAGATAACCTATTCAAGGAAAGTTCCATCTCCAAGGAAAAAATGAAGGAGATTTGCTCTCTTCAATCTGCCATTGAAGAAGCAAACAAAGATTATCATACTCATGTCGAGTTTGATAATGAGATGGAGAAGTGTCTTGGATTTTGGACTCATTCTACGACCAACACGTCAGTCCCTCATGGCAGAGACATAGCTGAGGCATTAAAGAAGTTCAGGCAGCGGATTCTGAAGTCAGTGGGTCCCTCTCAGTGACTGGCCACCTGTCTTCTTCCCCGTTCTTTTCTCTTCTTCCCTTTCTTTTCCATTTTATTTGTAAAAGGTTGAGGTATTGCGGTTGGCAGTCCTTAACTATTCTTGGTTAAAAGAAATGGTTACGAAGAGTAACTGATTTGTAAGCTATATAATGGCCTTTCCACACCATTCCAAAGAAGAGGAAGAACTTGGCATATTTTCTGAAAGTGTAAATAGATCAGAGAGAAATCAATACAAAAGGGCTTTCCATTCATTGTCTATCCAATCTTTGTTATCTCTGTGTTTTCATTTAATTTCGTGAAGATCATTTGTTTCTAGTTCGTTAGTCTCACTGATTGCATATTTTCAAATATTGCGAGTATAGTGATCTTGTACAACCAAGAAGGAACTTTGTGTCCTTGATTAATGAATCTGAAGAAGGTTATTTACAGAACTTTGTGTCTGGTAATCTCATCTTGTTCATCCAATGCAAACGATCTTGTTTTAAATTCACTGCAACTTCGCATACATAAAGGATTATTCTGCTATCTATAATTCTGCATGTTGCTCTTCTGCTCACCCTCGTATTCCCTTTCCTCAGTCCTTTTGTAACTGATGATCCTTGTGGAAAACACTTTCGTAATATCCAAGTTCAACCATAAAATCATGTTTTGTATATTTGTAAATAAGTTAGTTTATGAATAAGGGAACCTCTCCCATTAAAGAGGAGGGACTTCTTGTCCCCTGACTGTTGCTCTTCTTAAAAGTCCTATTTGACGACCAACACCACCTCACCTAGACACCTCATCCATCCACCTCACCCTAGACCTATTCTTGGCATGTTTCTATAACTAACAATAATTAAGTCTTACTTGCCTTAATGAGCTAAGATTTGGTCTAACCCTAAAAGCAATGCCTAAGATTTCTCTAACCACATTCCCGCTCATTAGAAGGGAATTTTCTATTCTAATCCATGAGAACAAACTAACTGGGCCCAAGAAATTAGAAATATCTGCCCATTTTAGTAAACCTAGGGAATCCTGCCCTAACCGACGTCGGTCAACCCTAAACCGATGTTAGTCAACCCGTAACCATCGTCAGTTACCATTTATTCACCTAAGTAACTTTTTTTTGGGTTGGCATATTGTGAGAGCAAGAAGAGGAGAAGAGAGTCACATGCAAGCATAACCAGAGTCTTTTTCATGCACCTAGACATCCTTAGCCAACACCAGGATAGATCCATAAGCATTGGAACTCATGGTAACATTTCGGGAAGTGTCACTATTACACAAAAGCTCCATTCCATCAACTAATAATCACCAGCACCCAACCTTTGGACTTGTAACACTAGTAAGTATTTTATTATTAATCATTTCCATCCCTATTATGTTTATAGATTTGTTATCACTTTTGTTACCATTCTTCTATTAACAATCTCATTCCTCCATAGCCATCTTTCTGAAAAACCCAAAAACCTCACCCACCCATTTATCAGATCACCTATCCTGGTCCTTCTACCTCTCTGAGTGTTCTCAGTATTCCCACAGACCTCACCATCTCCTTCTTTAGCCCCATCTAACCTCACCTAAACTCTACAATAAGGTTTTTATCAAATTACTGTCACCATATTGTACCGACGCCGGTTACCCATAGCCATCGTTGGTCTCCCTTAACCACCATCGGTCATACCCAGCTGACATTGGTCTCTGTGTTTTATACCCTGCCCAAGAACAGAGCTAAACAACCTCTTAGCAGTTGACCTAGAACAACCTAGAAATTAAACCCTGACCAGTCCCCAGTACCATGAAAGACGTGCCTCATCCTTTAGATCTAACTATAACCTATCATGTTGTGGTTGGATTCGTCTTATTTTATTTAAACGAGATACCTAAATCATATCAACTATAATAGGACTTTATTTATCTGTTGCATTAATTTATTTATAAACAGTGGATTTACAACCATCTAGGAAGTATCAAACTTTCCCAGAACTAGTATACGCTAGGCAGACCACTTGTCATATATCATTTAATTTTTCTTGTTTGGTCTTATTATCTATTATAAGCAGTTCCTTCTAGCCAAAAGGAAGCTCTCACAATCAGCATTAGGTCGAGAAGTCTGGATGCTTACAAGCAACACATAAACCTCTAACCAATCCATTTAATAGGTATTCATCTTAGTCCCTTACCCTTATTTGTTTCATCATTCAAAAATTTAAATAAAATAGTGAAACATTTTTGGCATGCCTTGTGGGACCCATTCGGGGTTCTATTGTATTTTTCTTCTTTCCTAGGAAAAAATTTGTGTGTTTGTTTCCCTTCAAAAAAGCTTACACATTAATCTTCTTCGTTGGTAATATTATCTTATCTCTAATTTCTCAAAAGGACACATTTTATTTTGGTACCTTTAGAAAGAACTATTCTTCTTACTTTTTGCATTTAGTGAAAGATCATACCCTCTCCTATTCATCACATATGTTTCATCAAAGATAATCTTTCAATTTGGGATTAAAATTGGTCGCATTACATTTTTATTTGCAGCGTTTAGCTCATATTAAAATGAGGGAAAACTTATATGCTGGAATTCATGCCCAGCTGATGGTTGACACAAAGAATCATAGAATGTACATTCTCTCTCTCTCTCTCTCTATGTGTCTTATCAAAATTACACCAAATTTCAAATATACACATTTTTCTTCAACAACATCTTACCTGGGAACACATTTCCATGGTGACATCACCAGATTACTAGGAACTCCCCCAGCTCGATTCCTCTGTCGAGTCATCATCTTAGCGGATAGCCCACGCCCATGCCATAACATTCATGAAACCTCTCCTTTTTAGATATCCTTCTTCATAGGATGCCTTCCTAACCACAAAATTCTATTATAAATACAAACATTTAGTTCTAAATAGCGTAAGATGAACACAAATAAGGAATAATCATCTCTTAAGATCATATTTTTCTTAGCATTCTTCTTGGTTTGAATTTTGAGGTATGAGGATATGATTCCACATTTTTGTTTTTTCCTTACAGACTCCCCATCATATTTGGAATATTTGGGCTTTATCTGAGTGTGTCAGGGCCCCATCTTATCATTTTCAGATTCTTGAGTTTGATTCTTCACTTAATTTAAAACACAACCCACTTTTCTTCATTTCTATCTCAATTTAACAGTAACCGGTGTCGGTCCAGTGATTGTTGTCAGTTTTCATATGACCGTCATCAGTTATACTTGACCGGTGTCAGCTCCTTACTTCCTGGGTACTTTGTCCTGGGACAATCTTCATTCATCATTCAATTATGGTTTTTTGGCCCTTTAGGCATTAACATATTTTCCTTATACTCTATTGTGCTCTGTTGATATTATCATCATACAAAAAACATTCTCCTTATACTGTCTATTAACTTTGTTTCATTTTCTGAAACTAGGGATTTTCTATGCAGTAACCGGTATCAGTTCCTGTGACTGACGTTGGTTTCTCCTGCAACCATCACTGGTCAAACTCACCATCGTCAGTGTCTATTTTTTTTTTCAGATCCAAATATTGACCAAACTCACTCTCCCAGTCTCATTATTTTCTATCCTGCTACTTTCTATGTCATCTACAGAATACAGTCTTAGCAAGGTCAACACTTGTTCACATGGTGGTGACTTGTAGCCAGACTAACAACCTCATATTCGATGCTAGTCATCAACCACTCCCACCTAGTCCCTCACCTCCTTCCATCATATCACCCATGGATCCTACTCAGCCTATCACCATTGCCACAAGTGACAAATAATTCACACAACTCCTTGATCAGAATCCTGCGGCCTTACAATTCTACCTTTCCTACTCTTCCACCCGAGACTCCTCAGGTTAGTTGATATACGACATGCCTGTATCCATCTCTCCTACCCTTATTCCTTCTTCTACATAAGCCCCCAATAATGTGGTGTTTCCTTCACCTTCTTCACCCCCAATGGTTTCACAGCTAGGACCCATACTCACTATGACCGTTGTGTGTCTGCAGTATCAGTCACACCTGTAGTATCTATTGTCCCCTTAGTGACCACCTAGACCATAACCTCATCTGCACCCATTATCTCATAAATTCCCATTTCAAAAAAACCACCGCGTGGTGTCGGTGACCCCTACTCCATTCCAGAATCTTGTCCTCTCTATCCCCCAAATACTACCCCCAATCGCTACTAGAGTCATGACAACCATCCCACCTACATACACATACTATCAAAAACCCCATATCTCATATGTTACCCATTCTGGATACATATCCTCTATGTCAGTTCCCTATTATCAACCTCCCTATTCAGCATCACCATACAATGGAATGCTACCCACATCATAGGTTCAATACCAGCCCCCTTATGCCACAGGAGGAGCGCTTCACACCATAACCTACCAATGAACTCATCAAGTTAATGATGGAAAATATGTAGACACTAGAAGCATCAATTTTCCGGATCACACAATTCCCTCACTTATGATGAAATTTTTAATGAGCATATTCACCTGTCCATTCCTATTCAACCATACCACGTACATTGGGAAATGCCAAAATTCAACCGATTCAATAGAAAAGAGGACCCACAACAACATTTGCGGTCCTTTAAACATGGGTGTTACTTGATTTCCCATGATGACGCTTTACTTCTGAGGACTTGCCCAATGTCCCTAATAGGACCCGCATTGGATTGGTATAGTGGGCTACCAAGACATTCCATCTACTCATTCAATCAACTAACCCAGACCTTCTTAGAAAACTTCTTGATTAATATTTTCAAGAAGGTTACCATGACTAATCTTTATTCCACTTGACAGTACGATGCCAAGTCTATCACTGATTTTGTCACTTGATGGCGTAGTTTAATTAATCATCTCACATTCCAGCTACCTCTAACTGAGCTTATAGAGCTATTTACTTAGGATTGTGCTAGACACATCTCACCAACCCTATAGGTTCAAACCTTTCACACTTTTGATGAGGCATTCACCATGGCACATAAATTCGAAATTCATGCTATTGAAGAAAAGAAGATTCAACTTCGTAACAAGAACATTGCACGTTCAAATCAAATGATGCTTCATTATCTTTGAAACCCCAAAATAACTATTCAAAAAAAAGGATCTGCCAACACCATAATTCTCAAGGCTTGGCGCCCCTCATCAATCAAACCAAGCCAACCCCCCTTCTAATCTCTCTCCTATCCAAGCTTTCTAGTTCAGACGAGAACATTGAAAGTACACTTCTATAGGAGAATCTTATTCTTCTATTTTGGAAAAGCTTGTTAAGGCTGGTGCCATTACCCTTCCACCTATAAAACCACATACTAGTTTTGACCCTGAGTGACCCATGCCCGCTTGGTATAAGGAACATGATTTTTGCAACTATCATTGTGTTAAAGGTCATAGCGACAATAACTGCATCACCTTCAAGAATATCATCCAAGAAATGTTAGACAATGGAGATCTAGTCTTGGATAGCCTGAATGCACCCGCTAACCAAAACCTACACATATTCAAGAAGCCATTCCCTAATCATGCCCCATCTTCCAACCAAGTTGGTGATACCTCAAATAATGATAGCAATGTTTGTGAGGTCCATGCTATTTTTATGACATACCAATTGCTTCCCAATTATCTCATGTTCCCTGCATAGATGAAATCTTAGCCTGAGCTCCCCTACCTACACAAGAGCCTATTTCATCTAATATTTCATCTATAGAGGAACCCTATTCATTTTCTCCTTCACACATGGAAGAGCCTATAATTAGCACATGCCTTTGACCCCTCAAATTTCTGAACAATTGTCAGTGGCACCTCTCCTACTCATAGAAGATGCAGGTCCACCACCTACACCAACACAAGGAGAGTCCACCTTGTTTAGCCCATCCTCTCCTCTACCCATAGAGGATCCTATTGAAGTACCAGTGTCTTTTGATGACCCTTCACCATCAGACCTTCAAGATCCTGTTGATTTGCTTTTGGCTCTCTTACCCAAAGAGTCTGAGGCTAGCCATTTCCCTGTATCTCAAACACATTTTACAGGGATTACCTCTCAATGCACATCAACCCCACTACATGTCAACACCATTTTCACACTTGGCCGATTTCCTGGACTATGTTGATAGAGCCTTACTTTGGGGACGCCTTCTACATCCTGTTTTGACACAAATGTAACTATCCCTCACTGAAACCTCCACTATCTATCCAAAATTTTTTTGAGTGACCAAATCAAACATAACCACGACTATTACAACACCTTCCACATCACCACCCATGGCCCAACTCACACCTCTGCCCATAACCCAACATACATCTACACCCAAACACCTACCCATGCCTATATCATCTCCCTTACCTAAACCTATCACTACCTTAGGGGTCATACCAACAGCTAGCCTTACTCACCCACCCATCAAATTAGATTTAGCCACATCTTCCAAAACTAACACTAAACTTACCCCAGCCCCTAAAAATAAGATCCAATCTCCTAGGCCCCATACACCAACTTCACCTACCACACCATTATCACCTTCACCCCTTCCATCCATCCTAGGACCTCACCCCTCGACCCTGGCCAAACAACCCCCATCCACTGGTAAACCAAGAACGTAACAACCCATCTCCTCATCACAAACCTCTAATATACCCAGGTGACCCACACAACTTCCGCCATCACCCATAACCTTCTTACCACCCATACCTCCACTACCATCAATAACTTCTTCACTACCCATGACACTTTCTTCTCTTTCACTCACACCTTCTACCCAACCTCTACCACCCATCTCTATGACACCTCAGTTACCCCCGTGGGTAACCCGTCCTCTTCCACCATCTAATTTTCCCTCCACATCTCATACACCAGTGTCACCTTTGCCCAAAAGGATGCAACCTAAAGCTAAAAATTTGTTACCCTCCAATAAGGTAGTTAAACCAACCAAACCTTCCATCACCAGCTCTTCTACCATGCCCCTACCCAAGCAGCTATGACCAACACCTAAGACTACACCACACACCAAACTAGTAGACCAACCTACTCCCCCTCCTGTAAAGACTCTTCCCCCACAATCATCCACACCTGTACCCACACCCACATTCACCTCCCATTGTGATCCACTAGTGGGATCCTATACCAAAATCTTAACCAATCTCCTCGAAACTTCAGTCATCACATTACCACCTCTTAGACCTTACGACCCACTCAAACCCAAACCAAAAGGGTTTGACGAAACAAAAATTTATGCCTACCATCGTGTGCCAGGACATGATGTAGAGAACTATAAGGCTTTAAAAACCACTCTTGTCCAATTGTGTCCTCCTGAAGAAAATTTTGATGACGACAATCTTCTTGATGAGGACCCCATTTCATCTTCACCAATTTTCACAGATCTTCTCCCGTCACCTACTCAACAACAAAAATCTCCACCCCCATAACTCTTTGATCCACCCCTAAGTTTCGAGATCAACATGGTTTGTATAAGAGAGTTGGCCAAACCACCACCAAAATGCCAATGCACCCTACTAATTTCACAAGGATCATATCCCCCACTAGGGTTTTGTCCCTCATACCACTATACCTTCCATGACACACCCTCTTCATCCACCTCCCCCAGATTAACATGATCAACATTGCCACCCATGCTCAGAAAGACAAGGGAAAGGAAAAAGCAACTGGCCCATCAACCAACCCTATACCCAACATACCAGCCGCACCCATACCCAAAATCACCATTTGAGGTCCTACATATCCTATTTCTGATGGGGTCACACATCGTACAATGCTAAAACAACTACACCAATCCCCCCTCAAAATGTCTTTATATGACCTCATCCAAACCTCAGAGTCACATCATCAAGCCCTCATGGAGGTCCTTCAATCTATTGAAGTCTTACCAAATGACCCCACACCCATCACCTCCATCATTACCCCTCACCACGTAGCCTCTCTCACTATATCTTCACCTTCCCCTACACCTCCACCTACTCACCAAGTGGCAGCCCTCAGCTTTTCAGATGGAGAGATTTCTCCCTTCCAGTCTAATGACCCCAACCCTGCTCTTTTCATCTCCATCTTTATCGATAATATATGCATATGACGTGTTATGATCGATGGTGGTGCTAGCATTAATATCATCTCCTCCCATGTATATGACCAAATGTGGATACCTACCAATTACATGCATGGTAACCCTATTATGTTAGCCTCCTTTAATGATGCCATGACCTCTACCCTGGGTACCATTGTTCTCCATGTCTGCATGGGCCCCCGCACTATCCCAGAAATTTTCTATGTTCTAGAAGGAGAGTTCCAATATAACTTGCTTCTCATCTGACCTTGGATCCATGCCATGGGTTGTGTCCCTTTGAATTTACATCAATGCCTCAAATTTGAACATGAGGGACATAATTATACCATCCCTACCAACCCATCACCTTTCAAGACCTATAACATGCTATATTGGCCCAATGATGTGCTTGTATCCAGTCAAGGCATCTACCACTGTCACCACTTCACCTTCACCCACAAGCCCATCCACCAAAATTTCCACTACTTCTGCTGCATCTAACCTTGTTATCCCCACTGTAGCTGTAGCCTCTACCACTGCTGCACTTGTTTCCCCAACATCTAGTGAACTATTTATACCCACCACCAACATACCAACTACTGATCCCTTAGAAGGTGGTTTTAAATGCCTCACACTAGGGTAATACCGCCTATACAATATTGATACCTTCCTCACCCCACAAGAGTATGGGAATCTGCATTAACACCCCAACTACAACATCCGCATCGGTGATGTTTTTCCTTATGGCCCTCCCCACCTTTGCACCAACCTAACATATGGGGGACTTGATATTGCCACCTATAAACTTGAACCTCCATCCCAAGCCCAACCATTTTCATCTAACCTACACTCCCTCACTAACTACCACTTCACTCACACTTTCCTCCACTGGTGCGCATGGAAAGGATTTGGCTTCGGTTTTTATGAACAAGGCCACCATACTGTCATTTCTTGTACCTCTCGTAAACACAATGATCGTAGTGGAATTGGTTTTGACACTCCACCCTCCAAGAAGGTTTGTTTTGACCTTATCTAGGACGAGAAATCTTCCCCCTCTCATTCACCCACATTACCATCTTCACCCACAGAGTCCATAGATCCTGAATCTATTCCTCCTAACTTTTTTTTTCATAAACACCATTTCCCTAGGACCGCTGACCTATCAATGCGATGGAAAGGCTCCCTCTTCTCTCCCATTCTTGTATCCTTACATGATTGATGAAAATACGCCTTTAATTAATGTCATTCAATGTAAGGACGATAAATCCATCCTCACCTACCTTGGTGCAGAAGACTCTTATATTCATCAGTCGTTACCCTCTGAGACGCAAACCATGTTGAACAAATCGACTATTGAAATCAACATTAATACTCAGGATGACCCGCACATTCTAAAGATCATCCAATCCTTAGATGCTACTGAACAGGAAGCCTTCACCTCTTTCCTTCGGGACCATAGCAACGCATTTTCCTGGTCCTATGTTGATATGCCTAGTATTGACCCAAAAATCATGGTTCACAATATCGTAACCATTCCTGATGCCAAACCCATCAAACAAAAGCTATGGAAAATGCATCCTTGCATTGCTCTTCTGGTCAAAGAAGAGCTCCAGCACCTTCTCTTGGTTTCCTTCATTCTACCCATTGATTATCCCTAATGGATTTCTAACATCATTCCTGTCACAAAAGTGACAGGGGGACTCCGCATTTGCACAGATTTCCATGACCTCAACCTCACCTTTCCCAAAGACAATTTCCCACTACCAGGAATTGACCAACTAGTTGATCTCACCGCTGGCCATGAAATGTTATCACTCATGGATGGTTTCTTGGGCTACAATACAATATTACTAGCTCCTAAGGATCAACAAAAAATTTCCTTCATCACCCCTTGGGGGACTTTTTGCTATCAAGTCATGCCTTTTGGCCTCAAAAATGTTGGTGCTACATATCAGCAAGCCATGACTTACATCTTCCATGACATCATGCATCACATATTGGAAGATTATGTCGATGATCTGCTTGCCAAATCTAAGCATCAAACCAAACACCTGCCCATTCTTAAAGTCATCTTTGACCACCTCATCAAGTATTGTGTTCATCTTCAACCAAAGAAGTGCGTCTTTGCGGTAATTTCCAGAAAACTCCTAGGTTTCATCATTTCTTTGCGAGGCATAGAAGTTGATCCTGCTAAAGTCAAGGCTATTCTTGAAATTCTACCACCCACTAATCTCCATCAACTTCATAGCCTATAAGGAAAGTTGCAATCAATTCGTCATTTTATCTCACAACTTTTCGACCACTGTCAACCATTCCATCATCTTCTCAAGAAAGACATTTCATTCAAATGGGATGTTGAATGCCATAAATCCTTTGAAGCCTTGAAACAATACCTCCTTCAACCACTAGTGCTCATTCCTCCTAAGGATGACCAACCCTTATACCTATATATCTTCGCCACTGACCATTCTCTAGGTACCATGCTCACTCATCGTGATGAGCAACACTGAGAGCAAGCGGTTTATTACATAAGTCGTACCCTTCTTGACTATGAAACTAGATATACCCACACTGAAAAACTTTTCCTAGCCTTAGTTTTCATTGCCACCAAACTCCACCATTACCTACTCAACCACAAAACCTTCGTCATTACTAATACTGACCCATTACACTATATGTATGCCAAACCTTATCAACATCAATGTGCCACACGTTGGCTTATGCTTCTGGCTGACCTTGACCTCGAATTCATCCATCAAAATTCCATCAAGGGCCAGGCTATTGCCGACCAATTGGCTGATGCCCCTATTTCTGGGAATCAACCCTCTAACTTTGACTTCCCAGATGAGTCTATAGCTACCCTTTCCCTAGACGAACCCGCTTACCAAATGACACTCTTCTTCGATGGCTCCAAGTGTCAATGTGGGGGTGGGGCTGGTGTTATCCTCATTCTGCTTGATGGTGAACCTATGCCTTTGTCTTTCAAACTCAATTTTGATTGTACAAACAATATTTTTGAATATGAAGCACTCGTATTGGGTCTCTAGGCTGCTTATGCCTTAGATGTTAAGTCAATCAACATCTTTGGTGATTCTCAGTTGGTCATAAACCAAGTCAATGGTATATACCAGTGTTGTAATGAGATACTTCAAAAGTATAAACATCACGTAGACATACTTTTGACCACCTTTGACCGTTACACACTTCAAACCACCCCATGTTCTACCAATAAATTTGTGGATACCATGGCCTGCTTGGCTTCTCAGATACCTGCTTTGCCCGCTGACTCTAAAATATTTGTCACCATACAAAGGCTACAATCACCCTCTTATTTACCTCCTGAAGTTTACTCCATCAGAATTGTTTCCCCTGACCCACATGACCTTTGGTATAAGAAAATATGCAAACTATCTTTCCCTTTCCATTCTACCCACTGATCTCACTCGTAATGGACAACGTGCCTTTCTTAAAAGTGTCTCCCATTATGTCATCATGGGTGGTCTTCTTTACAAGTGTGGTTTCGATGGCATTCTCTTACACTACCTTACAAGTTCTGAAATTCCTTACACCATTAAGGAAGTCCACGATGGAATTTTTGGAGGTCACTTTAGCGGTTTGGCTGTTGCAAAACACATTCTTTGCCTAGGCTATTATTGGCCAACCCTAAACCGTGACTGTTGTGATTATGTCAAATGTTGCATGAAATGCCAACAACATGTTAATCTTCATCACACACCTATTCATGCCTTACAGGTCGCGCGAGACCTTTGGCCTTTCTCTCAATGGGGTTTGGATATTTTCGGTGAGATCAACCCCCATTCTTCACAATGCCACCAATGGATCATAACTGCTACTGAATATTACACTAAATGGGTAGAGGCCATTCCCCTCATTTCTACAAAATCTGAGAAGATATGTGAATTCATCAACCATCATATCATTTTTCACTTTGGTGTTCCTCACCGCCTCATCACTGATAATGGAAAACAATTCAAAAACAAAACCCTACACAAACTATGTGATGCTTTTAGCATCCAACTCAGTTTCTCATCACTTTATTATCCATAAACTAATGGTCAAGCTGAATTCACCAATAAAACCTTGAAAAAAATTCTTATGAAGGTAGTCAACGATACTAGGAAAGATTGGCATACGCACATTCCTTTCACCTTGTGGGCTTATCGCACTAGTATTCACACTTCGACTGTTGCCACCCCCTTTTCTCTAGTCTACGGTACTGAGGATTGTCTTACCTCTCGAAGTCCAGATTCCATCTCTCTGCATCTCACTACAAGACATGCTCAATGACGATGACTTTCACCAGGATCGTTTGGCACAACTTGAGTTATTAGATGAGTCATCTCAATGCTCTTGACCATCTCCAAATCTACCAAAAATGTATCAAACGTGCATATGAAAAATGTGTTCACGAACGAACCTTCCAGGTTGGTGATCTCGTCCTGAAGGAAAATCAACATGTAACCAAAGAGGAGAAAAGCAAATGGGGAAATTTTGTCCCTAATTTTCTTGGACCCTATATTATTACCCATGCCTATGGATCAGGTGCTTATCATTTGTCTTCACTCGAAGGTAAACCCAAACCTGAACCCCTTAATTCCTTACATCTTCAACCATTCTATTGTTGATATCAAGTCCTATATCACTTTATTTCAGTTGATCGCTCATCCCTTGAGCATTGTTCACCTTCCATATTACCCATTTTGAGGATCCACGACTAAACAAGAATCATGTGATTACCCATCACCTTTTTAGCCTTGTCTTCAATATGAGTACCATGGCTCTACTCATAGCATGATTCTCATGGATACTTTAGATCTTCTTCAAGATGGAATCCCATGGTCATTCATCACTCGAAACCACCTCTTCCACAGTTAATCTTTGTGTGCTACGGTCTTGTCTTCTAAACAAGAACCTAATCTTCCTCTATAGTCTTGTCCATGACTTAAACATCTAAAAACAAAAAGGGATACAACTCCTTGAGTCAAACTTCTAGCAAAAGATGACTCCCCCAAATAGGACATCTCTTCACTCTAATTCCACCACTATAAATAGACTACTCCCTTGAAGGACAACTATATAAGGTCATTACACAAATGTAATAAATATCAAGAAGCTTCCCGCATCAATCAGCTTCATGAAGACCTCAAGGAGCTAATATATTCATCCCATATAGACTTCCCACATTGATCAGTCTATTAAAAGCAAAAAAAAAGATGAAATTTTCATCATGGACTTGCCTATTCTTGATCCCGAGTTTCTTGTTCCGACAGACACACTGTCGTACACTAAATTACGCTCAACCACCCATTCTCACCTCCTTGCCTTTTTCACCTAATTTCCTCGTTACTCAAGGGACTTGCCATAAACGTGACATTTTGTGATTATGTGACTTTCTTCACCCTTAGAACGGTCCATTATGCAATGCCTTTAGGGTCTTTTGTTCATGAGTCTCTCTTAGGTATGATCGAATCCTTAGGGTTCTTATCAATTAAGTGGCTCTTTTTACCACCTCTTACCATTCACCTTCCTCATTACTTGTTGACTATCCTATACAGGGCTAGATCATCAATGCCTATATTTAAAAACCACTCAACCACACCTACGATCTAAACTCAATCATGCCTATGACCTACATTCACCCATGCCTAGCACCCATCAACCCATTCCACTATTTCACCCTAATATTCCCTAGCTTATGGGAGAACTACATCGGCCTGAGGTCCCTTTTCACCGGGACTATGTAGGTAGCACTTTGAGGGCATGGGGCCCTTGGAGGTTAGCTTGGCCACTCTCTACCCTAACCAATTCCCTCTTTCCCTTTCTTATTCACATTCTACCCTAGTTAGTTTCCTTTCTATATCAATAACTAGAAATTACACCCAACAAGCAACAATTGTTACACATATTTACCATCATAACTTACACATTCATTTCATCTTGTCTACAATTTCTTTACTGTAATCATACATTTTCCTACAAATCATCTTAACACAATCCACATCATCATTAATTACACAAATTAATGAATTAGAAACTCAACCATACCTAACCAACTTGACTTAACCATGCCTAACCTAACTCAACCTGCCTAAATTGATCAATCATGCCTAACCTGTCAACCTAAACCTTGATCCATGCCTAAACCAACCTGACTCCATCATTGCACTCAATCCATGCCTATGACTTGACTCCATCCATGCCTATGACCTAACTCCATCCATGCCTATGACATGACTCCATCCATGCCTAAACAGACCTGACTCTGCCATGCCTACACGACCTTGACTCTATCAGGCCTAATCCACTTGATTTCCACCTATCTATATATAGTAATGCAAATTAAAAAATGTACACCATCCATACTATAAACACCATTATCTATAAATCAAATAGTCTATATAAAAATACATGTGAACATGGATATACCAATAATAATCACAATCTCTCAAAATATCTCATATAAAGCCTCACCATCTTCGGCATGCAGGCTGGTATATGATCAAAAATAACAAAAACTCTCATCTACATCCTCATCATCTTCAACATACAGGTCGGTATACATATCAAAAATATGTTGAAGGGCAAAAACATGGATACATTTATCATCAATGATGACCTAATCATCACCCCACCTGATATCCATCCCTATCTCATCAGTCTCCTCTGTCTCCCCTCCAGTGGGGTGCCCTTTCAACCTCTCTCCACCATACCCTGATCTATCCTCTGATGGTCCCTCACTTGGTAGCTATCCTCCATGCATTGGTAGTCTCACCCTAGTCCAGAAACCCTGGAGTCTGAAATTCAAGGCTCACCTATATTTGATTGACCCCCCTGTACTCTCTACACTGTGGTTACGTAACCAGGACTTCTCACTTGAGGCCTACTGTGCTCTATACTCCCCATAGGATAGAAAATATATCCCTCTAGGGTAACAGCCATCAAAATATCCTAATAATAAACCTTCGAAAACCTCACCTAAGGCATCCCTCAACCTACTGTAATTTATGCAAAAGCAGGTACTATTCTGTGGTGGTGCCATCGGCCTTAGAATTGACCCTAATATAAAACCTAGTCCTTGATCCTATGAAATAACCCTATTTACGACCTCGGGACATAGTTTCTCAGAAACTATTATCCCTGGTAATGTCAAGAATAGAATTTACTTGGATTAACTACTCTATTTAATATGATTTTTAGAACCTTATTCCGGTCCTCCTCATCTCGTTACCTATAGATCCAGAAAAGCGTGGGCCTGAAGGGCTACAACTTGTGCAGAATCCATGTAGTGGCCTAATGACATGTCTGTCTGAAAACCTGTTGAAGATAATGCTTCCAAATTCTACCCAATGTGTAGGGTACCTGTTTGCCAATTTTGGCTTCTGAATAAACCCCATTTCTCACCCATTTCTCCTGGATTTGGATAGATAACACACCTACCCAAACAGCTAGCCCCAAATATGGCTTCTAAGCAACCCCCTGAGAGCAAAACCCTAGCTAAGCTTCAAAACTCTGGGCTTATGTGACCATTTTAGGAATCCAAACACCCACCCCTGAACTGCCTTAAACAAAGGAAAAACACTATTCACCCATTTTAACCACAACGTTGATTTCAAATTCTCTAACCTGCTCAGGGCCACACCGCCCCCACCCATAGGGCGGCGGTTACAAGACCACCGCCCAGGCCCTTCTACTTAAGAGATAAGGGGCAAGAAAAGAGGGGAAAAGGGGAAAACAAAATACAATGAAAATTGATATCTTACCTTCGTCTCATTGGGGCATTTGTACACCTGTTATGGTGGCCCATAGCCACCTCCATATACGTCTGGCCGCTATGCTGGTGGTCCACCCAAACCCTCTCTTGCCTCTGCCATGTCTAAATCAACCTCCAACCTCTCTACCAATCACCTCACTCTTTCCGATCCCGTGGACCTATCTACCTGGCTCTCCTCTCCAACTGGATCTCTCCACCTCATGTCGGTACAGTCCCACATAATTTCCTCTCGCCAAGCCACAAAATTCTCATGCTCTCGTCATTTTCACAAAAGCCAAAACTTACAAATGAATCCATATTATATGGATTTTTTCTTTTTATATAACCACCTAAACCTGACCGATGTTGGTTATACCTAAACTGACATCGGTCATGTGCCCTAGCAAACTATGGTCAGTTATACCCAAACCAACATTGGTCATCTTCCCTAATAAACCATGATTGGATTACCTAGACCATCACCAGTTATGTATGACTGGCATTGGTTACCTGTTGTACTCTTGTCCATACCCTTTCCCCATTTACAACCAACTCTTAACCAACCCAACCACTGTTTGACCTTACCCACCCTTATTGCAACCAACCTCTGCACCTACCTTCCTTATACATGTCCTTAATTACATTTTGGGACTTGTTCTTTTACCCATACCTCAGCCCTATCCATGTCGCGACCTAGCTACCTAGACCCAAAACATTGTTAATGACTTGTGAACTCATGTTCTTGTTATACCTTGTGACATTGTTACCCGTGTCATGACCTTGCTACCTAGACCTAGAACATTGTTAATGACCTATGACCTCATGTGCTTGTTATACCTTGCAACACTATTACCCGTGTTATTTGACCTAATGATCTTACCTTGCCTAATTTTGTGACATTTATCCTAACCCAAACTTTTGTGTACCAGAACATACCTACACGTTACTGCACCTGACCAATGAAGTGCTTCTGCACCAAATCATATACCTTGGATACTGGAATCACCTCAACCTTGTTTGGATAAACCTATCGACCTTAGATGATGTAGAGTTTTCATGTTCTTCAAACTGGTATCGTGACGTACTTTATACATGTGTGTGTGTTTGAATTTCACTACCTTTGACTCTAGCCAATTTCCTTGATTACCTAATTGGACCTTTACCTAATTACCCCCATTGTCCACCTTCCTCTTCATCACATCCACCTTTATCAAACCACTCATTGATTCAGTCTTCTACCTCATTTGTTCCTAGTTTGAGGGGCATCACCTTCACCCACACATGGGGCACCCACATCTTATTTTTGTCAGCGTCACTTACCAATACAAGCCATGTAATAAAAAGGGGAAAATATAAACACAAAACTTGGGTCACATTCCCCTTGGTCCCCTGTCGCATAACTAGCTCAAACATTCTCACCTAACCATGGCCCCTTCCACCCCACATCATTATTAATTTATTTAATTTAATTAAATTAATATATATATCCTCACAATATTTATTATCTAATTACTTTAATTTCTACCCCACCACCTCACCTAGACACCTCATCCAACCACCTCACCCTAGAACTATTCTTGGCATGTTTCCATAACTAACAATAACTAAGTCTTACTTGCCTTAATGAGCTAAGATTTGGTCTAACCCTAAAATCAATCCCTAAGATTTCTCTAACCACATTCCTGCTCATTAGAAGGGAAGTTTTCATTCTAATCCGTGAGAACAAACTAACTGGGCCCAAGAAATTAGAAAGATCTACCCATTTTAGTAAACCTAGGGAATCCCACCTTAACTGACGCCGGTCACCCCTAAACTGACACTAGTCAACCCGTAACCATCGTCGGTTACCATTTATTCACCTAAGCAACCTTATTTTTGGGTTGGCACATTCTGAGAGCAAGAAGAGGAGAACAGAGCTACATGCAAGCAGAACCAGAGTCTTTTTCATGCACCCAGACATCCTTAGCCAACACCAAGATAGATCCAGAAGCATTGCCACTCATGGTAACATTTCAGGAAGCATCACTATTGCACAAAATATCCATTCCATCAACTGATCATCACCACCACCCAACCATTGGATCTGCAACACTGGTAAGTACATTTTATCATTAATCATTTCCATTCCTATTTTGTTCATAGAGCTTGGTATCACTTCTTTTAGTATTCTTCTATTAACATTCTCATTCCTCCATAGCCATCTTTTTTACAAACCCAAAAACCTCACCCACCCATTTATCAGATCACCTATCCTAGTCCTTCTACCTCTCTGAGTGTTCTCAGTATTCCCAAAGACCTTTCCATCTCCTTCTTTAGCCCCGTCTAACCTTACCTAAACTCTACAATAAGTTTTTCATTGAATTACTATCACCCTACTGTACTGATGTCAATTAACCATAACTGTCATTGGTATCCCTTACTCATCATTTGTCATACCCAACCAACATCGTTCTCTATGTTTTATACCCTACCCAAGAACAGAGCCAAACAACCTCTTACCAGTTGACCTAAACAACCCAGAATTAGACCCTAACTAGTCCCCAGTACCTTGACAAACACCTCATCCTATAGATCTAACTATAACCTAGCCTGTTGTGATTGGATTTTATTATTGTACTTGAATGAGATACCTAAATCATATCAACTACAGTAGGACTTTATTTATCTGTCTCATTGATTTGTTTTAAACAGTGGATTGACAGCCATCTAGGAAGTATCACACTTCCCGGAACTAGCATACGCTAGGTAGTCCACTATCATATATCATTTAACTTCTCTTTTTATGGTTTTGTTTTCTATTACAGGTAGTTCCTCCCAGCCAAAAGGAATCTCTCACAATCAGCATTTGATCGAGAAGTCTGAACGTGCGCATCAACCTCCAACCAACCCATTTAATAGGTATTCCTCCTCGCCCTTACCCTTATCTATTTTGTCATTAAAAAATGTAAAGAAAATGGTGAAACAATTAAATGCCTCAAAATCCTCAATTAGATCTGATACCCATTTTTTATAGGTCTTCAAGAGATCATTTTTTCTGAATTGAGTCCTCTAACTTGATTCACAATCAATTCACTATCTCCAAATACCTACAAATTCTTTATACCTCTCGTCCTTGCCCATTATAACCCATGGATTAATGCTTAATATTCAGCTATGTTCTTTGAGCAAGACAAATGAAAGAGGAAAGTTGAATATCACTTATTTCCTTTAGGATACATAAGCCTTTCTCCTCCTCCAGCACCTTTCTTGCTCCTTGAATTTTCAAAGAATAACTGCCAGACTTCATTGTCATCTAGTTTTATGATTTTAGGAAGAGGTGGGTTTTCTTCATGTAAATAATAGATTCCCAACTCAGCTTCTTCCATCTATTTATAGGGATTGTATTTATTCCTTTTGTTCTCCCATTCATCTAATGTCAAATTTGGAATACCTCCAACCTTGGTGCCTATTTCTGGAGTGCTTAGAAAGTCCTCTTAGTCAAAATCTGAGTAATTGGTGTTGATCGGGCTTGGCACATGGGGCTCAATATGGAAGTTTGTAATTAGCTCTGACTTGATTGTAGATTTAGCTCCATAACTCATTCTAAAAAGCGTATAGGACCAGTCAACTAATAGGTACCCACCACTTTTCACCATGAAATACCTTGATAGACACAAGGCAAAAAGTGGTGGTAGATCAAACATTGATACATCTTGCAGGACTGTGACATTGGGACGAGCATGCAATGTAACATTAAATCCTTTGATCACTTGAATGATTTTCAATGTTGTCTCATCTAATTGTACCACTCTTTTAGAGATAGTTTCATATTTCAAACCCATCTGACCTACAATCTGCTTAGGCACCACTAAGTTGTTTGCACCCAAGTCAATCATGCAGTTGTGTACTAGGCTATTTCCAATTATCATATATATGTAAAATGGTGGAGATTTCATATTTCCCTTTGGATGACCTCCCTCTTGTTGAGTTACATTGGTTAGTACCTTTTCATAGTTTTTAGGTATATGATCTGGAATGGATATGTTTTCCATAGCTTTCTGCAACAAGTCCCTATGTCTGGGAATGGTTAGAGATTCCCACATTGAAATTCTTACATGCATTTTCTTCATGTGATCAATGATATTTGATCGAGGTGGATTTCTCTTTTTTTTTTCCCTTACTCAACACAACTTTCTCATACACATGAACTGGTACATGGGCTGATACAACAAGCCCTTTAAATTGATTTAGAGGATTTAAGGTTGTTTTTTATTTTATAAATCCCTAGGGCATAATATGAGGTTGAGAAGTACTTTCATTTTATGACTTTCCTTTTTCTATATTCCTCCTTTTAGACCTTGTGTTGTCTACTACACCCTGAGAGGGAGCTTGATTCATCCTGTAGAAATCCTCAGCCTGCCAATTCACAAGTGAAGTCTCACTTAGAGGTGTTTCTTGAGTACTTTCCTACTGATTTTCTTCCTCTTTTGTTTCTTGGGTCATACCAACAGTCTATACCGTTAAGGCCTGATTTAGAGCACCATTAAAGCAAGTTTCCTGATTATGAGGTTGTCCACAAGGGAAACACTATTCATATTCTTGTGCAATGTTATTTTGTACCGGAACCAAGGCCTTGGATTTTGAAGTTGCATTAGGATTGTATGGTTGAAATGGCTTAGCAGTGGGAGGTTGTCCTTGATTTTGATGAGAAGTTTGAATGGGAGGTATTTTTCATTGATATAAATGCCTATTTGGTTGGGGTTAAGGCTAATATGGTCTGAAGTTTTGGGCTTTTTTCCTATTAATAGTCACCAACTCATTTCCTAAGTTCTGAAATTGTTTCATTACCTCCTGGAGTTCCTTGGAAGTGCTAGAAGAATTAGAAGCCTTGCTGGAACTTTGATTTTTAGGGACTACAATGGGATTAAATTCATGTGCTTGAATACGATTAAGATTTCCCATTTCTATATAAATAGGCATATGTGGCCTAAATGCAAGTTTACCAGCTTAAATTAAGCAATTTTTGGCTCTAATGGATATGTTATAGGCTCCCAGAAGTGTCGTCCCTCCCATAAATTGTATCATCATAGCTATGTAAGAATTTAGAGTTTTCAAGAAGTAGAGGAATGCACCTTTGGTAGTTGGTCTCACAACCATTAGGATCTTGTCCCATTTCTATTAAAATCAGAAATTAAAATAGGCCATCTGTTGATTTGGAGCCCTCTTTATTATAGCTAGTTTCTCCAAAAGAGATAAGTTGTTTGCTCTTTCTCCAAATTGATTACAGAGAGTTGTAAACAACTGATACTACTACTAATTTTTTGAACCACTGCAAGGCCTTTCCCTTGAAATAAGAAGCTAATATTTTAACTACAACATCCATCTCATTGATCTCGTGTATGGAACAGACATTTACAATTTCTTGAATATGATAAATGGGGGTTGTATGATTCTTCCCAGTGAAGTAGATAATTTCCTTTAATACTTCCACTAGAAAAGGATTTTTTGCATTGAGGACAAGTGGACTACTACCCATGAAATTGAAAAAAGGATCTAGTGGTTGTTGAGACATTCTAATTGTCCTAAGAACTCTAGTTGATTGAAGGAAACGTCTACCAGGTGGAGGTGTTGACAGGGTTCTATTCGATGGAGATGGAGATCTCTGAACCCTTTTTCCTCTCCTTCCTCTACCTAGATATAACTCAAAATAATTGAAAATTCCCTCTTATCTTGTTCTTGACCTACTTTGGATTCCTCTCATGAATTTGAGAAGTTTAGGCTGCTAAAAACACTGAGCTCTAATCCTGGGAATCACCAGATGTGTTGAAGATGAGCCTCTAGAGGCTAGGGTTTTACCAAGACACACATCCAATCTTGATAAAATTGAAATATTAACTTTGAATTACAAGATGGACCTTGTTTTGCAGTTGTCAATCCCTGAAATACAGAGTGCAAAACTTATCTCCTATAATGCAACCTTTTAATTCCAAAATGCAATGTAACCTCCGAATTTTGAAATGTAATTTTCAGAAATTAAGACCACCTTTGGAATCCAAAACCTCTCATATGGTATTTTTAGAACTCGGGACTTGTTTTTCACATGTGAAATCTTGAAATATATTTTTCATAAGTAGGGGCATGCATTACAACCTCCGAATTCTAAAATGTGAGGATTGGGTTTTGTTTGGTGTTTTGCAATCTAAACTCCCAATTTAGCTTGCAATGCCTCCAAACATGTGAAATATATGACTTATATGTCCCACCGAGAAAGCCAAAACTATTATCATTGAATCACAACACCCTTCGATTTTTGATTGTTTATGACTAAGGTAATCGGTGGGATTTGGTAACATGGATTTATCCCAAAGTGTGGGAATTTCCAATGGGGATAACTCTTTGGAGAATTTCAGCTTCATCTTCCTAAAATAAATACTAAGACTATTACTTAACGCAATAAAATAGATATCTAAGGTTACCCTAATAATTCCAAGTAGACAGGGAGAGAAAAAGTGCATGAATTAAAGAAAATCCTATACTAGGGTGGTGATAGCACCAAGAGAAGGGTGTTGAATAGATCACACTACATGAAAATGAAGGAAAATGATATGGGGAGGATGATCTAGCACCACATACCATAATGGAATTCACACAACGTTCCCTAAAAATCACATCACCATCTAAACCTTGCAATGAAAATAAGATAATGCACAATATACCTATACCATGAAGAGAGGTAAGGAAGAACAATGAAAATCAAGAAAGGATAGACAAATTACCACAAAATTTGATTTTATTGCTCAAATATTTGCACAGTACATCATTTAGGGGTGAGAGGCATGATTGCATTATAATGTTTAGAAGATGAGGTTTGAAACTCCACAAACAACTTAGTAGAGAAGAAGGGAGAGGGCAATTGTAAAATATCCAACATTTGTAAAAATGCCTCTCCTTATAATATATAGGAAGAATAGATGAGGAGAGAGAGAATAACCCCAAAATTTTCTTCAAAAACCCACAAAAATAATCATTTTCCTACAAAATGGAATCGGATCATCTACAAATCCCATAATCCATAGTACTTTGACCTATGGAAGATGGAATGGCCTCCATGCTTGCATCTGCTTCATTTTGGGTACCTGGGTATGGCCTCAATGTCTTGGTACTTCCCCCTAATGTTTTTTCCACCTAATCCATTCATTTCTGAATTTTAATCACTCCACTACAATGATATATGAATCACCTTTCCAACACCTATAATTTTGTGAAATTTGGATAAGTAGAGTAGAAGTTAAGTAAATTTTTGCTTAGGTCACTCCTTGACCTCCCCCACCTACCAGCTCCATGCCTACTTCAATACAGCTCACCGTGTAGCTTGCCACATAGCCCAAATCCACCTACTTTGACACACCTCCCAAGCTAGTTTGATGACTTTTTACTTTAACACTTTGGAGTTTTTGGGCCCCCAACGCGCCAACCGCCAACACCCTCTCTAAGTCCAAAACTAGAACTCGATTCACCTCACACCCACTTCAGAGATCAGACAACTCCTAACATCAAACATCATATACCCTAATAACACCTTTCCCATCCCTGAAATGACATGCCATAAAACCCTAAAATCCTCCCCCATCGTTGAATCCTGAAAGCTCATTGACCGGCTCACCCATTTTAAACTTTGGAGAGTTATTACATCATACTTTTCTATCGCCATTATATGCAATTCCCCCTCCATTCTCCAAACTCCACTCCCAAATTCTGAACTCTTCATAATCTGACATGACTTACCCAAAAACATGGTTTCGTGCTTTTTTGTGTCAGATTTTTGACTCCCCAATGCACATAACTTTCCAACAATCCCCGAAACTCCATTCTTTTGAACTTCGCAAACAACCCGATCTTCACACCAAACCAACCTCTATTTTTCCTTGGCCCCAAGTCAACCCTACAACTCCTTGGCCCTGGCTTTTCATGGTGAGTTATAATTTAGCTCAATCTCAACATAACTTATTGGATCACTAAGAAACTCGGTGATCCCTTCAATTCTCCACTATGCCATACCAACCCCGATTCATTCACCTTGCGATGTTGAGTTACTCAGAGATCAACCCACTGATTCCCTTACACCATGGGATCACTATCGCAAGTCCTAACATCACCATGAATCACTCATCCTATGAGATGAGCTTGCCCCATTAAACTTTATTTTTATGTGGTGATTCATTCTGCTATCGAGCTCTATTTCCTTCAGTGCGATCTTCCAAACTAACACGGCCCGAGCTCGAATCATTTCACCGTGCATCTCATCATGCTAACCGAGCTACCCCTCCCCCATGTATAGCTTGATGATCTATGTTGTTTAGTTACTCTATGTAACCTTGCCATGTTCCATTACTTAATCTTTGATCTTGCCGAGTTAGCTCGGTGAGAAAACCTCCTTGCATCCTGCGCCAACTTCGCTACAAACTCCTCACCCTGACTTTCCCAAGCCGCTCAGCTCTAACTCATCCTGACATGAACCTGTAAATCTCCTGATGCCATACCTCACCTAACACCATATCTTGACACCCATTTATTTCCACCAGCTTGCCGAGTAGCTCGGTGAGATGTTTTGGCTCAAAATCCCATTTTTGGCATTTTTTCACATTTTACCCTGAATCTTTTTTAAAAATTTAGACTTTTCTCATTTTGGGGAGCCATGAAAATGTAGTATAGTACCCTAAGTATTATTTTCTCATTTTTTTCTCGTTGTACCCATTTTGACTGAATGTGGACCCATCGAGGCTGATTTTTCTTTTCCTAGGAAAGCTCTGGGTCTTTAAAACCCAGAAGAGGAATTTTTTTTGAATGATTCCAAACCTCCCGAAAACACTATAAATTTTCCCTAAACATGAAATTTTTCTTAAAACACCCATATTCCTCCATAAAGGCCCGATCCAATACCCAATTCTAATTCTCCCTTGTTTTCCATCTTTTCCTGGAGGTAAAAATGGATAAAAATAATTACAAATGCTTTAGTAGACATGTATGCAAAATTTGCAATCTTACAGAAGGCATGTGAACTATTTTATAAAATTCCTCAAAAAAACACAATTTCTTGGACAACGTTGAATTTAGGATATGCACAAAATGGGTTTGTTGAAAAGGTTGTATAAACTTTCAATTAAATGCAATTGGCAAGTGTAGAGCCAAATTCTACAACCTTTTCCAACATCCTCCCATCTTATTCCAAAATGGGAGCTTTAGAAAAAGGTATAGACATCAATCAAAACACAGAGGGTAGAGGAATATTATCAGATATTTTAGTTGCAATAACCTTGTAGTCATATTTTATACCCTTAGACCAATAGTCTAAACCCATGTGCATCGGCCTATCACCTAGCGGGCGGTGGGCGCTCACCCAAGGCACGTGGCGTTGAGTCCCTCCTTTATGTGATTCTTATGGGAATGCATCATCTTATAATAGATATTTAAATGGAAATGAGTAGAAAGAACCATGCCACATCTTAGAACGAGTTATCTTATTGCATCCAGAAAAAGGAAAGAACAAGTAGCATAAGGAAACAACTCATACAGAAAGGAAATACATTAGTATACTTCCAAACACATAGATTATTTATAATAGAGCATTGTATTCACATTAATAGATTCAATAACCACATTACAATCCCTTGGGTTCATAAAAAAACTCCCATATGATAATGCAGAGCCAAGTCATGCATCAGAATTATACCATGTTCATAACATTACAGAGAAAAATGTAGACCCATTCCCCTAAATGTGTCATCATCGCTATATCCTCCTATTCCCCACCCATAGAATCCTCCTTTTATTTCTGCAGAGTTTTTCCTCTCTTTAACTCTATATCTTTCTATATTTATCTTCTACCAGGCGCTTGTATTTATAACCTTAGCACCCACCACCATGCCTTCAAGAAGTTACAGATCGGTTGCCAAGTGTCGAAGTGGTCCTCCATGGGAGCATGCCTTCCCAGATCCAAGCTCTCCACTTCTTACAATGATGTCTTCTGGAACCTTCTATCACATGCCTGGAATATTCCCTTTTTGATCCACATTCACCAAGCTTGCACCTTATCTATAAGGGTCATACTTTTCTTGTGTGCTTCCTGGGATGCCAATTGCGGCTAAGTACAAAACTTGTTTTTCCTTGCGTGAACACACCATGTGTTCTATAAAACCCTTCCATAACCCTTTCCTTGTGCACCTTCAACCCATGTTCCCTTCTTCAATTAAGTCCTGCACACCCACACGCCTTCTTGTACTTAGCTGATATTTTAGGGCCACACATCACCCCACACTATGCCTATTCTCTGTCCTCGAAAACACTCTTCAATAAAGAATTAAAGAATGGTGGATCCCTACAAAAGGTTGGAATGGAAGAATGAAGAAATGAATAAATGGGAAAAAGAATGAAAGAATGGGGAACTTTATTTCTGGAGGAGAGGGAAATCCTTCCCTAATTCTACTTCTGACTTTTCCCAAGTTTCGACCTCATTTTGTGCTTACTGACAGAGGTTCCCCATTAGGGCACTCAATTCTTCAAAACTAATCTTTGCTCCCTTAGCTTTCATTGTCTCCACAATCTCCTCCATTTTCCAACCTAAATCCTCAAGTGCATCCATCCTCCCATGAAAACATTTTCCTTGTCTGAGGGTATGCACCTTCGTCATCAAATGAAGCCATGTGTAAAATTTGTTTCGTTAACACGGTGCTCTAGAAGCATGCATGCAATGCCTTGTTTAGATCATCAATTTATCCCATTCCCATAAATTTTGATGCTTCTGTGCTCTTTACCCCTGTGCGTGTAGCTTTTGGAAAGCTTACAGCCAAACTAGGATCTCCTGCCATGCTACCATATTCTTTTCCTATGCTTTCCTCATCAACTTCCTTTAGCACCACATCCACGTTGTGTTCTACTTCTTGTTCCACTAGGTCCTTGATGATTTTTTCCACTTCTTTTTTTGTGGCCTAATCTATCTATGCCTTTGTGAGGCTTGGGGTCCTTTGATTTTTTGTAACTTCTTCCCTGCCTACCCCTTTTCCTTGAGTCTCAGCTTCTTCTCCTCATCTCCTTCATTATACTCATCTCCATCTTCTTCACAATCATGTATCTCATAGATAAGATGGACTTCACCTCCTTCTGGCTCATCGTCATCATCTCTATCACTGATGTAGGAATCTAGGTATTGTTTCTCTTCTGAATCGGCCTCATCCGTCACCTTCTGCTTTTTCCTTACTAGGGATTCTAGTACAGGGGATTCTTCTCTTTATTTTTCTTTGATAGGTGATTTCTTCATTGGTGATTCCTCCTAAGTGAGGGGCTCTTCATGCTCGAGCACCTCTTCTTTTGGAGTCTTTTCTTTTATTGGAGACTTCTTCCTCCGTGCGTAATTACAAGGCTTAACGCTTGTCTCTGGTGTGCTTACAGTATATGTGGTTTGAACACCTGGTGCCTTCTACACTTCTTATCTTTCCCTCTATCTAGGTGTGGCCTTCTTCCTTCCTGTAGGGTCTTCAGGAATGGAGACATCATTCTCTAAGTAAGCACCTTTTTCAAATTTTGGCCTTATGTGCAGATACACCGTTGTTACGGTCCTTCCCGTAATCGGCAGCATTAAAGGCTTCATCATTTATATCGCGTGGGAGACATATCTCTCCACGTACACACACTTCTTTGGGTAGAAAAGCTTCCAGTGCATCTCGCGGTGGTCTATATCTACCTTACTAAGGTCGAACCTTAGTCTCTTGGCCTCCTTGAACTAGTTAACTCCAGCTTGGAAGTATAGCACGGTGAAGGAGAAGGGTATCTTGCACCATAGACTCATATTCTCATCTGTTAACATAAATTTGCTAATGCAGAAGTGTTGGTACACTGCAAATTCTACCTCCCCATTCATGAGCACGGGAAATTACTCTGGGATCCTCCACTCAGACCTGAATGTATCATGCATTCTCTTATACCACTTCTCCAAGCACACCTTGTGAGCGGTTGTCATGGTTTCACAAGTATATTTCACAAATCTTTTGTGGGCAAGGGATCCTCTTGTGGATACTCCCAAACAAATTTTCCTGGCCCTTCAGGAACTCCAATCTCTGAGAACACAATAGTGAGGAGGACATTACCAAAGAGTATCTTCTCTCCCTCCTCCACACTGCTTATAATTTCATCTGCGATGAAAGTGGACAACATATAGATGGTTCCTTTTGATATCTTCTAGCATACATTCATCCATGTCTTGTTCACTTGTGTCCATCATTCTTGGTCATTGAGCTTGGTGACTAAGCGTGCAACCATCCTCATCATTGGGTCTGGTATCTCGGTGATGTCAAAGTATTATGACCCCTTCTTATAGTCATACACGGCTACAGTCTCCTAGATAGCCTCCTTGTTTCTTAGATCATCATCAATGTTATCTCCTTCATAATTGATTCTTGTGAACTTTGATATCAGTTGTGGTGTGATGTGCATCTTGTGCCCTACAAAATAAAAATTATCCTCATGCATGCGTGACATTAGCCACTGATAAAGGTACTCAAGCTTGCCAAATTATGGTAACTCATACAATTGCAATAGTCCAGTCTTCTCCAATTTTACCTTCACCTCATCATTGTAAATGGGCATTCCATCCGTGTGTAGACACCAAAATTGAGTCACACTCCTCTTGGTCCCTTGTCAAATAACCGACTCAAGCATACTCATCTAACCATGGCCACCTCCACCCCACATTAATATTAATTTAATTAACTTAATTAAATTAATACCCATCCTCACAATATTCATTACTTAATTATTTTAATTAAGCTGATTTCCACCTTACCCAACCACCTCACCCTAAACCTATTCTTAGCGTGTTTCCATAACTAACAATAACTAAGTCTTACTTGCTTTAATGAGCTAAGATTTTGGTCTAACCCTAAAATCAATCCCTAAAATATCTCTAACCATAATTCTCTGCTCATTAGAAGGGAAGTTTCTGTTCTAATCCTGCGAGGATAAACAAATTGGGTGCAAGAAATTAGAAAGATCTGCTCATTTTAGTAAACCTAGGAAATCATGCCTTAACCGAATGCTAGATCACCCCTAAACCGATGCCAGATCAACTTATAACCCTCATCGGTTACGATTTATTCACACAAAAAACCTTGTTTTTGGGTTGGCACATTCTAAGAGTAAGGAAAGGATATCTGAGCTGCATGCAGGAAAAACCAACATCCTTTCACGTATCTAGACATCTAAAGCCATCACCAGGATCAATCATAGAGTCATTGCATTCACAGAGAGCACTCTAGGAAATCACCACTATAGGACCATAAATGTATCCTCCAATCAACCACCTCCACCATTCAGCCATCATATCTTTAACACAGTAAGTATGGCGCTAACCAGTAGGGTTTATTTCAATTAGTAATCTTTATTACTCCTGTTATTACTCTATTCTTTGCATGCTTATTACTTTATCACCCACTTTCCTATGAACTCAAATATCCCTTCACCCATATCACCAAATAACCTATCCTCACATGTTGTATACTTCTGAGCATACCCAAGACCTCTACAGACCTCCCCATTTACTCTCCCAAACTTTATTTGACCTCAGATCACTCCTACCATTTAATCTATTTGACTTTCTTTTACCTCGACCATATTGATGCTGATTATCCACAACCACCGTCAGTTCTACCTAAACTAGCATTGGTCACATTTATTCGGATGTCGGCCTCTGTGTTTTACACCCTTGACCAAGAACAAACCCAACAATAACCCTACCAGTTGACCTAAATAACCCAAAATCTAGACCCTGACCAGTCCCAGTATCTTGACAGATATCTCACCTCTTAGATCCAACTATAGCCTTGTCTGTTGTGATTGGATTTTCTTATTGTACTTGAATGAGATAACTAAATCATATCTACTATAGTAGGACTTCGTTTATTTATCACATTAACTTTTTTTAAACATTGGATTGAAAACTATGTAGGAAGTATCACAGTTCCTGGAACTAGCATACGCTAGGCATTCCACTGTCATATATCATTTGACTATATTTTTCTGGTCTTGTTTTCTATTACAGGTAGTTCCTCCTAGCCAAAAGGAATATCTCACATTTAGTTGTGGATCAAGAAGTCAGAACGCATGTACAATAACCATCAACCAACCATCATTTGATAGGTATTCCTCCTTGGCCCTTACCCTTATCTATTTTGTCATTTCGAAAAGGTGAAGAAAACGGTGAAACATTTTGGCATGTCTGGTAGGACGCACCAGGGGTTATTTTTCATTTATTCATTCCTAGGTGAAAGTTGTGTGTTTGTTTCCCTTTGAAAAGATTCCACGTTATTTTTCTTCTTTTGGAATCATTCTCCTTCTTTCTATTGTCTAAAAACAATCGTATTTTTGGTGCTTTAAAAAGAACACACCTTCCTTTCTTTTGAATTGAATTAGTGAAAGCGAATCCCTCTTCCTGTTCATCTTTTGCTACATCAAATATTACACTTCGATTTGGGTTTTAAAACACTTGCATTGCATTCTAATTTGTTGCATTATTAGCTCACATTAAAATTGAGGGCAACCGATATGATGGAAGTCATGCCCAGCTAATATTTGACACAAAGAATCGTAGAAAGCACATTTTTCTCTCTCTCTGTGTCTTACCAAACTTGCACAAAATAAAAATATACACATCTTTCTTTAAACAACATCTTACCCGGGAACATCTGCCAGTGATCACACGATCCGGTTGGCTAGGTACTCCCCAGCTCATTGCCTCTATCGAATCATCATTTCAGAGGACAAGCCTGTTCCCACCATAACATACCTGAAACCTATCCTTTTAGATATCCTTCTTCATAGGATGCCTTCCTAACCAAAAAATTATGTTATAAATACACACAGTTAGTCCTAAATAACATAAGCTAAACAAACATAAGAAAATCACTATTAGGATCTTGCTTTTTCTTAGTGTTCTTCTTGGCTAGAGTTTTGAGGTGTGAGACTATGAATCTCCATTTTATTATTCCTTGCACACTCCACCATGGTAGTTGGAGTATTCTAACTTTGTCTGAGTGTGTCAAGGCCCCGTCTCCTCATTATCAGGCTTCTGAGTTTGATTTTTCACTTAATTTAATTCACGAAACCAATTTTCTTCATTCCTTTCTAATTTCACAGTCACCGACATCGGTCCAAAAATCGTCACCGGTCCACATATAACTATCATCAGTTAAACCACAACCGGCATTGGCTTCTATATTTCTAGTTACTTTACCTAGAATAGATTCCATCACTGCTTCTATTTTATTTCTGGCCCTCAGGGAATCATCATATTTCTCCCCTGTTGATACTTACTGTCATACATAGTTTTCACAGATACACATCCAACATTCTTGTTTCATTTTTTTGAGACTCAGTTGCTTCCATAGTGACTAGTATCGGTTTCAAAAACCATCATCGGTGTTCCCCCAACTGTCACTAGATCATCCTGACTGTCAGTCGGTTTTCCCATAACCATCACTGGTCAACCTGACCATCATCAGTTTTCTGTGTTTTATTTTTCAAAATATAGACATTGACCAAATTCACCTCATGGACCCCATTATTCTCCATTTCTACTATTTTCTGTGTCATCTACAGAATATAGTCTTACCAGGTCAGAACTTGTTCACATGGTGCTTGAATCATAGCCAAACTAACGCCACTTATATTCCACACTAGTCGTCAACCACTCCCACCTAGTCCCTCACCACCTTCCGTCTTGTCACCCATGGATCCAACCTTACCTACCACCATTATTATAGGTGATGAAGAGTTTGTAGGACTCCTTGATCAGAATCTCTGTGGCCTTACAGTTCTACCTTTCCCACTATTCCACCCGAGACTCCTCTGGTCAGTTGATATACAAGCATGTCTGTATCAATCTCTCCTGTGCTTATTCTTGCTGCTACACTCAACCCCTAATAATGTAGCGTTTACCATCACATGCTTCACCCCTGATAGTTTTGTAGCTAGGGCCCATACCCATCATGACCACTGTGTTTGCAGTTTCCCGTGCACACCTATTGTATCTGTTGTCCCCTTGTCAACCACCCAGACCATAGCACAATCCACACCCATTGTCTCACAAATACCCATTGCAACACAACCGCCTGTGGTGTCAGTGACCCCTACTCCATTCCATAATCTTGTCTTCTCCATACCTCAAATGTTGTGCCCCCAATCTATACCAGAGTCATGATGACCATCTCACCTACATACACATACTATAAAAAAACCCCTATCTTTTCTATCACCCATTATGGATATGTACCTTCTATGTCGGTTCCTTATTATCAACCTCCCTATTAGGTTTAGTATCCACCTCTTTATGCCATAAGAGGTGTACCTCCATCACAACCTACCAATGACCTCATCAAGTTGATGATGGAAAATATGCAAACACTAGAACCATCGATTTTCAGCTCACGCAATTCCCTCACCTATGATGAAATTTATAACGAGCATATTCACCTGTCCATTCCAATTCGACCATATCCTGTACATTGGGAAATTCCAAAATTCAATCGCTTCAATAGAAAAGAAGATCTGCAACAACATTTTAGGTCCTTTAAACATGGGTGTTACCTAATTTCCCATGATGACGCTTTACTTTTGAGGACTTTCCCAATGTCCCTGATAGGACCTGCATTGGACTAGTACAGTGGACTACCAAGACACTCCATTTATGCATTCAATCAAGTAGCCTAATCCTTCCTATATCACTTCTCGATCAACATTGTTAAGAAGGTTATGATGACAAATCTTTATTCCACACGAAAGTATGACGACGAGTCTATCACCGAATTCATCACTCACAGGCTCACCCTCATTAACTAGCTCACATTCCAATTACCTCAAACTGAGCTTATAGAACTATTTACTTGGGCATGTGCTAGACACGTCTCACAAACCCTGCAGGTGTAAAATTTTAGCACTTTTGATGATGCATTCACCATGGCACAGAAATTGGAAATTCGTGCTATCAAAGAAAAGAAGAATCAACTTTGTAACAAGAACATCGCGTTCAAATCAAATGATACTTCTTTGTCTTCAAAACCTCAAAATAATTATTCAAATCCCAAAGGGTCTGTTAATTTCGTAGTTCTCAAGGCCAGTCCCCCTCATCAATCAAACCCAGCTAAACCCCCTTCTAATATCTCTCCTATCCAAGCTTTCCAGTTCAAACAAGAACATCAAAAGGACACTTCCCTAGGATAATTGTATTCTTCCGTTTTGGAAATCCTTGTTAAAGTTGGTGCCATTACCCTTCCACTTATAAAACCGCATATTGGTTTTGACCCTGTGCGACCCATGCCTGTGTGGTATAAGGAACGTGACTTTTACAACTATCATTATGTCAAAGGTCACAATGAAAATAACTGCATCACCTTCAAGAATATCGTCCAAGAAATGATAGACAACGGAGATCTAGTCTTGGATAGCCCGAATGCACCCGCTAACCAAAACCTGCATATCTTCAAGAAGTTATTCCCTAATCATGCCCCATCTTCCAACCAAGTGGGTGATACCTCAAACAATGATAACAATGTCTGTGAGGTCCACACTATTTTCAATGATATACCAGTTGCTTCCCAATTGCCTCATGTTCCTTCCATAGATGAAATCTTAGCCTGCACTCCCCTACCTGTACTAGAATCCATTTCATCTACTCCTCTACCCATAAAGGAACCCCCTTCATGTTTCCCTTCACCCGTGGATGAGCCTATAATCAGCACACCACCTTTGACCCCTCAAAATTATGAGCAGTTGTCAGCAACACCTCTCCTACTCCTAGAAGATGTAGGTCCACCTCCTACACAAATGTAAGGAGAGCCCACTTTGGGTGGCCCATCCTCTCCTCTACCCATGGAGGATATTATATAAGTACCACCACATGTAGATGACCATTCACCATTAGACCTTTAAGAATCTGTTGATCTAATTTTTAGCTCTCATTCCCACAGAGTCTGAGGGTATCCATTTCCATGTATCTCAAACACATTTTATGGGGATTATCACTCAATCCATGTCATCTCCACTTACAATAGTACCATTCTCATGCTTGGCCGATCACCTAGACTATATCGATACAGCCTTACTTTAGGGGCGTCTTCTACTTTCTATTTCAAAACAAATGCAGATGTCACTTGCTGACACCTCCACTATCTATCCAAAAGTGTTTCGAGTAACCAAACCAAACACAACCACAATTATTGCAATACCTTCCACGACACCACTCATGGCCCAACTCAAACCTCTGCCCATAGTCCAACATGCATCTACACCCAAACCCACACCTATATCATCTCCCTTGCCTAAACCTATCACTACCTTAAGGGTCATACCAACATCTTGCCTTACTCACCCACCCATCAAATTATATTTAGCTGCATCTTCCAAAACTAACACCAAACTTAACCCAGCCCCTAAAAAGAAGATCCAGTCTCTTATATCTCATACCCCAACCTCGCTAACCACACCCTTATCACCTTCACCCCTTCTGTCCATCCTAGGACCTCCCCTCAACCCTGGACAAGAAACCCCCGTCCATCGGTAAACCAATAATGTAGCAACCCATTTCCCCATCACAGGACTCTAATATACCCAAGCGACCCACACAACCTCCACCCTCAACCGGAACCTTCTTACCATCCATACCTCCAATACCATCAATAACTTCTTCACTACCCATGACAATTCCTTTTCTTTCACTCACGCCTCCTGCCCAACCCACACCACCTACCTCCACAGCACCTCGGTTACCCCCATGGGTAACCCACCCTCTTCCACCATCTTCTTTTCCCTCCACATCTTGTGCACTCATATCACCTTTACCCAAAAAGATACAACCTAAAGCTAAAAATTTGCTACCCTCCAATAAGGTAGTTAAACCAACCACACCTTCTATTGGCAGTTCATCTACCATGCCCCTACCCAAGCAGATACAACCAACACCTAAGACCACACCACACACCCAACTAGTAGCCCAACCTACTCCCCCTCTTGTAAAGACTCTTCCTCCATAGTCAGTCGCACCTGTACCCAAACCCACATTCACCTCCCATTGTGATCCATTAGCAGGATCCTACAGAAAAAATCCTAACCAACCTCCTCAAAACTTCTGTCATCACATTACCACCTCTTAGACCTTACGACCCACTCAAACCCAAACCAAAAGGGTTTGATGAAACCAAAATTTACACCTACCATAGTGTGCTAGGACACGATGTAGAGAACTGTAAGGATTTGAAAACCACTCATGTCTAACTGTTTCCTCCTGAAGAAAAATTTGACGATGATGATCTTCTTGATGAGGAACCCATTTCGCCTTCACCAATTTCCACAGATCTTCCCTCATTTTCTACTTAGCGACCAAAATCTCCACCTCCACAACTCTTAGATCCATCCACGTGATTCAAAATTAACATGGTTCACATAAGAGATTTGGCCAAACCACCACCCAAATTCCAATGCACCCTACTCATCTCACAAGGCTCATATCCACCACTAGGGTTTTTTCCCTCTTGCCACTATACCTTCCATGACACACGCTCTTCATCCATCTCCCCTTAGATTAACATTATCAACATTACAACCCATGCTTAGAAAGACAAGGGCAAAGAGAATGTAAGTGGCCCATCAACCAACCCTGTACCCAATATACCATCCACACCCACACCCAAAGTCATCATTCAAGGTCCTGCATATCCCATTTCCGACGAGGTCACACATCACACAATGCTAAAACAACTACACCAATCCCCCCTCAAAATGTCTTTATATGACCTCGTTCAGACCTCGGAGTCACATTGTCAATCCCTCATGGAAGTCCTTCAATATATCGAAGTCTTACCAAATGACCCCACACCCATAGCCTCCATCATTACCCCTCACCACGTAGCCTCTTCACACCTCCACCCACTTGCAAAGTGGCCACCCTCATCTTTGCAGATGAAGAGATCACTCTCTTTCAGTCTGATGACCCCAACCCTACTCTTTTCATCTCTATCTTTATCGATAATATACGTATATGACACATTATGATCGATGGTGGTGATATCATTGACATCATCTCCTCCCATGCGTACTACCAAATGTAAATACCTGCCCATTACATGCATGGTAACCCTGATATGTTGCGTTCCTTCAATGATGCCATGACCTCTACATTGGGTACCATTGTTCTCCATATCTGCATAGGCCCCCGCACCGTCCCGGAACTTTTCTATGTCCTAGAAGGGGAGTTCAAGTATAACTTGCTCCTTGGACCTTGGATCCATGCTATGGGTTGTGTCCCTTCGACGTTACATCGATGCCTCAAATTTTAACACGAGGGACATAATTATAGCATCCCTACCGACCCCTCACCTTTCAAGACCTGTAACATGCTCTATCGACCGAATGATGTGCTTGTACTGATCAAGGCATCCACCACCAAAACCACTTCACCTCCACCCATGAGCACATCCACCCAAATTGCCACAACTTCTGTTGTGTCTAGCCTCGCTATCCCTACTGCAGTTGTAGCCTCTACCGTTGACACCCCTGTCTCCTCTTCATCTAGCGGGACATCTATACCCGCTACCCATATACCAACTACTGATCCCTTAGAAGGTGTTTTTCAACTCCTCACTCTAGGGAAATACCACCTATAAAATATTAAACCTTCCTCACCCCACAAGAGTACAGGAATCAGCGTCAACACCCCAGTTATGACATTTGCATTGGTGACATTTTCCCTTATAGACCTTCCCACCTTCGCACCAATCTAATGTATGGGGAACTTGATATAGCAACCTATAAACCTAAACCTCCATCCCAAACCTAGCCATTTTCATCTGACCTACACTCCCTCGCTAATTGTTGTTTCACTCACACTTTCCTCCACCAGTGCACATGGAAAGGATTTGGCTTCAGTTTTTATGAGCAAGGCCACCACACTCTCATCTCCTGTACCTCTTGTAAACAAAATGAAAGTAGTGGCATTGGTTTTGACACTCCATCCTCTAAGAAGGTTCACATAGACCTTATCCAGGATGAGAAATCTTCCCCCTCTCATTCACCCACATTATCATCCTCACCCACAGAGTCCATATATCCTGAATCTATACCTCCTAAAAATTCGTAAACACCATTTCCTTGGGACCATTGACCTATAAACACAATGGTGAGGCTCCCTCTTCTTTCCCATTCCTGTATCTTGATATGATCGATGATGATACACCTTCAATTAATGTCATTCAATGTCAGGATGATGAGTCCATCCTGACATACCTTGGTGCAGAAGACTCTTATATTCACCAGTTGTTACCCTCTAAGATGCAAACCATGTTGAATGAATCAACCATCAAAATCAACATTAATACTCAGGATGACCCACACGTTCTAAAGATCATCCAATCCTTAGATGGTACTGAACAGGAAGCTTTCACCTCTTTCCTTTAGGACCATAGCAACTCATTTGCTTGGTCCTATGCTAATATGCCCGGTATCGATCCAAAAATCATGCTTCACAATATCATAACCATTCCTAATGCCAAACCTATCAAAAAAAAGATACGAAAAATGCATCCTCGCATTGCTCTTCTGGTTAAAGAAGAACTTCAGCGACTTCTCTTGGTTTCCATCATTCTACCCATTGATTATCCCCAATGGATTTCTAACATCATTCTTGTCACAAAAGCGATAGGGGGACTCTGCATTTACACACATTTTCGTGACCTCAACCTCACCTGTCCCAAAGATGATTTACCACTACGAGGAATTGACCAACTAGTTGATCTCACTACTGGCCATGAAATGTTATCACTCATGGATGGTTTCTCAAGCCACAATCAAATATTACTAGCTTCCGAGGATCAACACAAGACTTCCTTTATCACCCCTTGGGGTACTTTTTGCTATCGAGTCATGCCCTTTGGTCTCAAAAATGTTGGTGCTACATATCAGCGGGCCATGACTTACATCTTCCATGACTTCATGCATCACATATTGGAGGATTATGTATATGATTTGCTTGCCAAATCCAAGAATCAAACCGAACACTTTCCCATTCTTAAAGTCATCTTTGACCACCTCATCAAATATTGTGTTCTTCTTCAACTGAAAAAGTGCGTCTTTGCGGTACTTTCCGGGAAACTCCTAGGTTCCATCGTTTCTTTGCGTGGCATAGAAGTCGATCTTTCTAAAGTCAAGGCTATTCTCGAAATTCTACCACCCACTAATCTCCGTCAACTTAGCAGCCTACAAGGAAAATTGCAATCAATCGTCATTTTATCTCCCATCTTTTTGACCGCTATCAACCATTCCATCATCTTCTCAAGAAAGACGTTTCATTCAAATGGGATGATGAATTCCATAAAGCCTTCGAAGCCTTGAAACAATACCTACTTCAACCACCAGTGCTCATTCCCCCTAAGGATGACCAGCCCTTCTACCTATATATTTCCACCATTGAACATGTGAAGAAGATGTCAAAAGCGTGATGATGTAGCCAAAAATGTATATTACAAACTGTATGAATGAGATGATAGAAAATGTGAAGATGTAACATAGATTATATCACGAAATGTGTAAATGAAATGATAGAAATCCTGATGGTGTAATATAAAATGTATATCACAAGATGTATGAATAAGATGGTATAAAACATGATGATGTAGCAAAAAGTTCATATTCACGAAATGTATGTATAAGATGTTAGAAAGGGGTGATGATTTAGCCTAAGAGCATATATCACGATATGTGTGAAGAATGTGGTAGCTAGAAATTTTGCATAGTATGATAATATATATATATATATATATATATATATATATATATATATAGTTGATCAAATATATGAGTGTGATAAGGTTCATTTGATTCGTAATCCCTTTGCAATCAAGTATGGACCAAGGGACTAAAGTGTGTCATTAGGTAGTGAGTGCAGTGTGTAAAGGGAGATGAGAAATTTATGTGTAATAGTTGTGGTGGTGAGAAAATATCATGTGATGTATAAGATAGGTAATGTGTAATGTAAAATGTGTATTGTGCAATGTAAGATGTGTAGATTATATAAGTGGGAATGATATAAAGTGTATAATAATGTATATTGGAGAATGTGTAGGATGTATAGGTGTAGAACGTGAATGATGCAGAGTAGATGTAAGAGAAAAATGATGTGTATATACAAAGGTGTAGAATTCATAAAGATGTGTAAAATTTTGTGTCTATTGTGTAGTGTGTGAGGTTCATGTGTATAGTAATCCCTCAACATTCAAGTGTGAACCATAGCACAAGAGTGTGTCATGGGGTAATAATGATATAAATGTATCTAGATTTGTATGATGAATGTAAAATAATAGATGTGATACGTGTAAGATGTATGACACTAGATAATGATAAAATATGTGATGAGGGGACTAAGTGTGATGCCCCCAAGTGTGTGATGATGAGTGTGTTATTCAATGAATGATTTTTGGAATAGGTAGATATGTGAGGTGCGAAGATTATGAAGTGTAATTAATAGTGTATAGTTGATGTGATAGTTGATGAAAGATTGAATCGTATGTGATACTAGTGATACATAATAAATGCATGTATGTATGTATGGGTGATGATGTAATAGGTAGATATGAGAAGATGAAATGAGACTCTTATTATAAGATATCCCTTAACATTCATGTAAGAACTGCAAGAACATAAGTGTGTTATCAGGATGTAAGATAATAGGATTCACCTACCAAAGACCAAGTTGGCGTGAAGCGGTGGAACCATGTGTGATACAAGAAACAACAGGACCATACGATGATGGAAAATTTTCAAATGTGTCCTAATCATCACTAGAAGGGGTAGTTGTTTTGACAAAATGAATTGGAAATGGAAGTGGAGCAGGATGGGAAGGAATCTTAAATGGTGGTAACTTAGGTGGGAGTGATGATGATGTAGAAGACTTGATAGTAGAAGAAGGTGAACTGATTTTGAGAGGAATTTTCATATTTTGACTCGGTAATGTCATAGATGAATTGAAAGGAAGGGGTGCTATATTGATTTTGAGAGGCAGTTTCTTAGGTGGTTCTTAAGTCTCTATAGAAGAAACCTTAGAAATGATGACATGATTCTCATTATATATAGACGAATCAGATTTAGGAACCCTTGGGATGTAACAATTGTACATGGGCATGCAATAGAATGTTGTACAATGAATGAGATAAAATGAATGATATAAAACCTTGACACTCAAGATGTTTGATTCTTTGTCATAAAGCATAGCAGTCATTATCATTATGTCCATTAATTCGATGATAATTGTAATATGGGCGACCTTGATATTTTGCAAGTCGATAAGGAGGATAACCTTGAGTAGATGGTAAAGTGATCAATTGATGACTAAGGAGCTCAATAATAATGTCATCTTGTGTAGCATTGTGATCAAACGTGAGAGGCTCTAGTAATGGTATGACTTGAGGCTCACTAATATAATTACATGTAAAAGACATAGAATAGAGATGGGATGTAGAAGGAGAACAAACATGAACCTAAGAAGTGTCCTTAAGATGTTGGATTTTAGATTTAAGATATGTAGTCGTGGATTCCATGTCCTGAATTTTTTTTTGAAATAAATAATGCAAATATTGAATTGAGTCTAACATGGATTGATTAGATGAAGGATCACAAAGACTAGGTTCGTCAGATAAACAATTGAATATAGGAATTATTTTTGTGGCAGCGTATCCTTAGGAAAATACATTGTGTCTAAAGTTGTTTGCAGGATAGTTTGGCAATTGGGATGCATCTTAAGTAAATCAGACAAATAAATATGAGGAATTTTAACATCCATGATATAAAAAAACGTGTTAAAGAAGGATCCGAATGATTGATCATGAGTGGGATTCACCAAAATAATTAAACTAAAATGTAATATATGCATCCTAATCTAATGTTATGGTAGTAGTAAATAAATGCAATAAATAAATACAAAAAATATACCAAAGAAGACTAAACAATAAATAAAAAAACCCTAATGTGTAAAGAAGGGTAATATGCCTTAGCCGATTTGTAGTTTTGTTGAAGGTGTATAAGACTAAAAATTGGAGAAAACCAAAGCACTGACCGTCACAGCGAAGCACAGAAAAATGTAGATTTGGATAGATAAGTTGGACTCGGGTTCCTGAAGAGGGATAAGGGTGCCCAAGAGCACCTAGATACTGATTCTTAACACCTGTGTCTATGTAAATTCTCATAAACCTAAATTTTTAGGTCACAATATGTTCACTGGTACTCACCCTTTGTCACTATGGATTCACACAATGATCATCGAGGTCGCAATAAACCTGCAATAAAGAATGGACCTACAAAACCCTCAAATAGACATCAAATCCTATAAAATAAAGATTTGGAATGAGGTTTCGGACTATCCTCAACCACCATAATGGTGGACTTACAACTGAGCATTGCACTACATCTCATACCCAATGTAGTTTTGTGTTTTTTATACAGAATCATGCTCTAGGTTGCTCTTGTTCTAGTCATACTTGGATAGCGAGAAATTATCTAGATGTAAAAAAATGTAGTAAATGTGTGCATGGAATAAAATGAACTTCCCTCCTATGAAGTGTATGTAGAAAACCATCTCTTGTGTCCCTTGTGATGGAGCTAGATGGATGCAACAGAGCTCTTAGATGCCTTGATGGATACAAACTTAGGTGGAGATAGTAGATGTTTAGTGTTTGGTCCCTTATTATGATCACATAACTTTACATTTATATGATTCCCTTTCTTGGATTTCGTATTAACCATGAAAAGGTTGACTACCAAAAAGATAAGATGCTCAAACAACTAGAAAGGGCCCAAAAAGTGTGATTAAAGTACAAAGATGACAGGGACGCTCATATTGGACGAGGGCATCTGGCGCTGACATCCTAGTATGGGTGTTGTTGTCCAGGATGAAAAATTCCAAAGACTGAAAAGGTAGAATAAGGAAGTAAGGGTGTAGGACTAGAAGTGGTAACAAAAAGCAACGAAAAGTGGCCAAATGGGTTAATTGGTAATCTTATTACTTAGGAATCATATGAATAGTTGTATGTAATGAAGACAAGATAATTACCCAAAGTGCGTGGTTTTATGTCTGCATCTTCCATTCATTACCGTTTTTAGAAATTTCTTATAAAAAGCTAGAAGCTTTAGTAGTTTGAAGTTTTCTATTTTCATTATTCTTGGTCAGAATTCATCCATGTAGTGAAATGTGACTAGGGATTGGATCCAGCAACCTTGTAATATGATTAGAAAGATATTATATTTTTTGTAGTTGGATATGTTTTTTTGTGACATTTTGTTATGTCCATTACGGACCCTGGCATACTTCATAGTCATGGCAAGGGGAAAGTTGGCTTTATACAAGAGATATTAAAGCCCATATTTCCATTTGGTCAAACCCATAAACATAATTTTCTATTTCATTTAATATAAAGGTTTTGAGATATTGTGGCATCATATTGAAAAAAATTGACAACATCATTTATAGTAGTTGCTTTGCACAATCCTCTCCCATGAAATTCATTAGTAATATTGTCCTCCCTAGTTGACTCTACATGGACAATAAGAAAATGGGGATTTGTCAAATACCACCTCTTACATATATGTCAGTTGTTCGAAGTGTCATTTTTTCCTCTATATTATCATGAAGTAGGAATGCCCTATAAAGAAGGAATACTCTATGACATAGAAATGTATTCTATGTACATGTTAGATTATTTCAACAAATGGGTTATATAAGTATTTCACTTATAACTGAATTTACAAATCTAATTTTTCAGGATAATATCTACCAACTTTAAAATTACTTATTTCACCTTCTCATTGCATTTAAAGTAATAATTTTTCCTATAGAGACTTTATATATGTTAATTGAGGTCTCCTCACGTCTCCAGTAGGATGTGAATGTCACACAAATTATGACTTACTTTAAAAACATGGATTCTTTCTATAATGACATCAACTTAAACCACCCTACCACACCCATCATAAATATAGCCACTTTAAAACAATAACAATAACAAACAAAAAAACTTTTTTCTTATAGTCAAAATTATTTACTTCCATAATTGAGAAGGCATGTGAGCATTGACTTGAGTCTAAAATTTAATTTTGTGTAAATTCCATGAGAGGATTTTTATTTGAAATCCCTTTCTAGAATTTGAGGTGAAATTTTCAAATATAATTCTTTTGAAATATCAACGTTAGATTTTTCTCTTTTAATTTCAACTTGAGACATGTATTAATGTCATGTTTTGTAGGAAAACATGTGAATACTTATTCTGCAATTTGTAAAATTCATTACTTGATGTTGTAATATGTTATTACCATAGAAATAATTTAAATTACTTTCTATATAAAAGCATATCTAAGTTTGATCCAAATATTGTTTTCTTTAGGATCTGAGATGTTTTGTTTAATCTAGAATGTCTTTGGTATTGCATATAAGTAATTCCATAGGTAAGTTTACCTCGAGGCTGATATAATAAATTAATATATAAACTTGTTAAGGCATTCATAATATAGTCAAACATAAGTTTTTTTTTGTTAATTAGTGTTCCAACCAATTACATTCGATGTAGATTTCAAATTTATAATAGTATTGTTAAAAGATAAATTGTTGTAAAATGATTTGTTACATTATTTTATTTCTTATGTAGCCATTTCATGTGATGTTTATGTCCCCTGCCATTTTGGAGCAACTCTCATGAAGACAATTGCAGGGTATGCAAAAAATGGATTTGTTAAAAATTCATTGGAATCTTTCTAAATATATGTAATTGCCAAAGTAGATTATTGCCAAATTTTATTTTCTCAAATCCTTCATAGCCATAAATGAAAAATATGGAAGATTAAATTCCTCAACAACGTCCCCAAACAAAGTGCTAATTTTGGTGTTGTAGAATGGGCATGAAGATCCACCACAAACTATTCAAATGCTCTAATAGACATCTATGAAAAAGGTGAACAATTATTAAAGACTTGTAATTTGTCTGACAAGGCATGATGAAATATGTTCTCATGAACAACAATAATTGTAGGACATGTGATCTATGGTTATAGTAAGCATGCCTTTGAACTCTTTGATTGAATTATCCACTATGGATTCAATATTGACCATGTAAGATTTTTTGAGTTTTATTTCCATGTAACTATTAAGGCAAGTAATGGGTAAGGGTCATAAATACTTCAATATTATAAATGATTCTTTGTGTATTATGGATGCAATTCATCATTAGGTGTGTATGGTTGACTTTCTTCAATGTGGTAGCTATATTATTTAATAGTTTTTTTTATTAAATATTTAATCTACTTGGTTGGGAATGTAAAAATAAAAGCACTTAAAATGCAACATTCGCATGGGTATGGTTGTACTAGGTGAAGGAAGATAACACTTTGTAGTATAGGAGTCAATGATGTTGTTATATCTCAATATATATGAGCTAAAGATGGTTGGGGATTACACTATGAAACAACCTAGTCAAAGCTATTAATGGTGGTTTCCTAGGCCCTTTCCACTGGAATGGAATTTAGGTAATAATTGGCTTCCACATAGCTACAGTCTAATCCTATAAACCTTCATAAATAATTGGTCTTCTTTCATTTACAAACAAGGGGCATTAATTATGAGGCACAATCTCTATGAAGAACCTCACGTTATAATATTCCTAATTCAATCTTATTAGCTCACCTATGTCAGCAGACTTGCGGGCCATGGAGAAAAAAAAGGTTTACATCAAGGTATGGACGTCCATTTCACCCTAATCAGCTCAACATTGTCAAAATACTTATGGGTCACAAAAAAATAAAAGCTTTGCAACAACATATGGACATCCACTAAGGCATAATATGAATTGTTGTTTTTTTAGAAGTTACTGCATTGTTCTCTCCTCCCCACCACACAAACTTAAACAATTTAAGATACCATGCATTTCACCACAAATTACAACTCCAACAAACAAAACATTGGTATAATCTACATCGTACTTTGCAACTCATGTTCAATTGCTAGTAGTGTTTCCATCCACAATAGGTTTCTCCACGGTAAACTTGGGCTTGTGGTAATTTTTTTATTTTTTCAAGGTTGTTCACCTCCTTTCACCATCATCGTAGGAAAAATGTTTCAATTTCTTTTAGTTAATCATAATTAGCATGTATTTGGTATATATTTATTTTGAAATAATTTTAGATTATGCACAATCATATTCATACATTTGATTCAATACAAATAAACACTCAAAAAAAAAATACAAATAGTTTGAATTTTTTATTTTGTTTTGTTTACCCTTTAATTTCATCAATCTAAAGAATATTTTTAACCTAAATAGAATTAATATCACCAAATATAAATTAATATATATAGTTCGAGACATCCAAAGAGTAAAAAGGATTATTATTGAAAATAATAAATTAATATAATTTAATAAAATTGATATCATAAATCATCAATTTAAAATAAAATATATTTAGGTTGATGAGGATAATTATGTCGAGAGGCATTCCTACAATGGCAGTGAAGAATTGTACTACCATAAGTTGTTCACATTTATTCTTTACATTAAATTTGACATCTATTTGACAGAGATAGTCTTTCATCATTAAAGTTGACGTTTACTTGATTCTCACTTAAATGTTTTTCTTTTTTCTTAGACAAGTCAATAAAAAATAGTAATATCTTGGTCATATGGTAATGTTTGAGCCTTTTTTACTTGTATAGATTTTTTTGAAATCCGCACAATGTTGTAGCTAAATTGATGTTATTTTTCACAAATCGGTGAGATAATTCACAGAGAATGTAATGAAATTACTAATTAATTTAGTATGTAAAAAATCTAAGATAATAACCTTAAAATTAATATCTATTAGCATATTTAAGATAGATATATTTATTATATTAAATTTATTTTTATTATTTAGTATACTTATAATATACTAGCATAATTATCTTAAATTCAACTATTTAAAATATATCAAAAGATCTTGAAATGCCTATATTAATTTTTTTACATAAACTAACAAATACTTTAAAATTAACTTCTCAACAATCAATTAATTAATTAATTAATTAATTTTATATATATATATATATATATATATATATATATATACACTAAAACTTTGGTTAATAAATTAAACAGAAAATAAACAAATCACACACTTTTATATATTTATATTGATAATAACGAATTACCAACATAAATATCTGGTAAGGAAAACACCCATTCTCAAAATTTGACCGCGGTAATGAATTTTTGCAAATTCTTAGCCAAGGCAGGCTTAGGTTTATAAGATGTAATATATATCACATCATAGAATTCTTTTCCAATCATTTTCCCCTTAATTTTTTTTTAGTATTTTGCTACATCAGCCGAAAGGAAAGGAAGCTTTGTACTGTAAAAGATTTTGACTTATACAAGAAGCTACTCGATGCCAAAAAAAACGAATCAATCTCATTTGTTTTATTTTAAATATTTCTTAAAATTCATATCTCCGTAAGTAACTTAAAAATTATAATATATATGATTATCTTCATCAATTAAATTATATCTATTTTTATTACATCATTTTAAATTTGTACTATTCTCTTTAAAATGACGGTCGTCATCAAGATTATACGATAGTACCAACCTATTTTATGTATATATGTGTATTTCATTCATAGCATCCTATCATGTGTCAACCTACACAAAAAAGTTTGATGATGAAATCTACAATCTCTTGTTAACATCTACAGTGCTTTACCATGTGTTTTACATTAAATTATTAAATATTACTCCTTAAAATTTATTGATATCTAAGAACAATGTACACTTGTAAGTGAGACCCACCAAATTAATTGATATACATACTAGTTTTGTGTAATGTGTATGAAACTAGCGTGTATGTTCATAATAAGAAAGTGATATAATATTAGTTGGATAGCCACAACCCTTGAAAATGCATGCAACTTGGTGAGATGTCACCTTCACTATGTACACAAATATTTTATCAGATTTATTTTTTAATTAAAAAGATGAAAAGGTATATATTCTACATATTAATTTATTTATGATTTAAAGTCGATCTCATTTATTTGATTTCAAACACTAGGCTATATTACATGACAAAATGGTCTCCCTTGCCTATTTCCATGAAACGACATCGTGCCTCGTTAATGTGATCCCAACCCAGAATACTTTAATCACAAAATCATGGCACAAAAGTTTAAAATAGTCCTACAACATATATATGGTCTTTTTATATTCCCCAGTAGACACAAATAACCCCTGGTTGGGGAATGAGTATTAATCTTTACAAAATCAATTATATTTTAAGAATCATGGGTAACATGTGAGGAATAAGTATTACTCTTGATATAACTAAGATGTAAGATAAAATAAACACCATTTTGGATTAGGCATAATGTTTCATATCATCACAGTCGTCGTGGTGAACCCATGGAAAGATTACTAAGTGTGAATCGAGATGCACAAAGGCCGCATTACATGGAGTATAATATTAATCCCATGGGTTACCTTGTGTCGTGGGAAAATACCATTAAGTAATTATTAAGATATTATCTAAATAGTTTCAATAATCACCTCTAATTTAGCAACAAATAAAAAATGGTTCCAATTTTTAAGGGGATTAACAGGGATAATCTAGTCACTTACTTTTGGGTCTTAAAATCATGGGCGTGACACTTTCATAGATAAATCCATGAAGATATCAATTATCCATATTAAAGTTAGGATTATTAATTGTTTTAGAGTGTCCATAGCGTAAATAGTCTCTCACTTTTGATGTTAACATTTATCACATTGTGCCATAAATGTTTCGAGATCATATATAATGTCATCCTAGAATAAGGTTCCTTTGACTCATGTGTAAGTCTTTAAGAATTTGGAATGCCCCCTAGAAGGTGATACATGTAATTCCTGTAACAAAATTTCAAAAAGAGATGACTTTATGAAAATGATCAACCATCCTTAATAACACGAGAAATTGTCATCCCAAAAGTATCTTGACTTAGTTATAGGATCATTAACAAACTATTAGATGAATTATTGAACTTGTGCATCATGTTTACAATCATTGTGGACCTGTTGTAACTAATTTGGCATTAGTACGGATAAAGCACATAAAATCCCCTAGTATTAAAAATTGTGAGAGAGGGTATTTTTCCTTACATTTTAAGGTTGTGATGATCTATCTTGATGCAAAAATGCCACCCTAATAGATATGGTTGCTAGTTATTTATAGCATGGAGGATGTCTATCATTTCCTTCCCATATGTGGATTTTGATATATTATTACCTATCAAGGAATTGTTAGTAAATGGGAATATCTTGCATTCTTGTGCCAATGTACTTGCTTCTCTAAAACATCACATTCAATGATGACATGTTTAGATAAATATTGCATAGAAAGGACATTTCTAGTACACATGGCCTAATTGAGAATGTAAAAATCAATCATTGTTGCTTTAGACCAAATGAATCTACATGGTGGGAGAAAAAAAATTAACAAATGCCATTAAAAAACTTATGCTAATAGCTAGTGAGACATACAAAATCCCAAAATAATTTTAAGGGTTTTAGGTTTCACCAATTTTGCATGTCCTTAATTTTCTTGGGATCCACTTTAACCCCATTGATGAAGACAATGTGGTCGGATTATTCCACCTTTGTAGTAATAAAAGAAAATGTCGAGTGTCTGGCATATCACTGATTATTAGATAATTGTTGTTGGGTTTGGTTCAAGTGAACTTGATAATATTATCATGTCTTATTGTACATAAGAAAAATAAGATGAATTACAAAAAAGGCCAATTTTTTTGGTCTTTAAACTGTTAAAGGAGAATTTTTGGTACCACGCTTGGTCACTAATAACTCATATTGGTCCTCACAAGTTTGAAACACTATCTTATGGTTATCTTATTCTTGTAAAGTGCATATCCATCTTGGGGAAGAACCAAACCCCATGTAATTCATCCAAAAATGAATCAATCAAAAGAATGGGGATTTTTTCCTAATTTTCATCTTTATTAACTATAAAAAGTCACACACACTCCCATGACCCCTATAATTTCTTATTAACAAGGATAATTGGAGATAAATATAGTCTCACACTTGGTTGAAGGACCCCTACATCAAGAAATTTCTAACACGTCTTCTCATATTCTAGTTTCTGTAAGTACGGGTAGCAATATATACAAATGTTTGGTGGTTGACTATGAGTATAATTTTTACTATATGATCATATGAGCATTGAGATAGTAATCCTGAAGGTTCTATAAACACTATGGATCCTTATGAATAATTAGTTGCAAGCCTACTACGAATGAAATAGAAAACATAAAAACTACCATTAGAGCATCCCAAGCGATATCGACTATATCCATATGCTACGCCCTTAACCGATTGCTTGTATTAGGATATGAGTAGCCGACTTGTGGCTTACCATATCATTTTATTATATCATTTATACTTTCTCATGCTTAATAGGTCGGCCTTGGTGATGGCCATAGCATATGAATAGTATATATAGGGGATTATAGGTAGTATTTCATTATCATTTGAGCATTTGAGTCTTGTTATATGGTTTGGAGGTTTTCCCCTCGAAGTGGCAAAGCTATTATAAGTGCATATTGAGATCAGTATTCTAAAATGTTGTGTTATTTGGTGCTCTATTGTTTCTCTTAATCTGAATTATACAAGTAATTTCATTACACCATATGAATCCCTCTATAAAAAAATTATTATTAATATAATAATGATAATGGAACTAAAAGGAGGAGATATCCTCGATTTCTAATCATAATACTTACAAATTATTAATTATTGGAATCCCGGTGTTTTTCGGAGTAGCCCAAGGGGTTGGTTTACTTTTGGAAATGCTACATTTTCTCTTCTTTTTTTTGGACACATTTGGCATGGTGCTAGAACCCTATTCAGAGTTTTTTGCTAGTATTGACCCCGATTTGGATGCCCAAGTATAATTTGGGGGCATTCCAAAGGAGAACGAGAATTAACATTGGGTTTTGTTGATTTATTGCGTGATGATTTTATTGAAAAATACCAAAGTCGTGGTATTTATTTCACTCAAGATTGGGTCTCTATGTCGGGTGTCCTGCCTGTAGCTTCAGGAGGTATTCACGTTTGGTATATTCCTGCTCTGGCCGAGATCTTTGGGGATGATTCTGTATTACACTTTGGTGGAGGAAATTTGGGACATCCTTGGGGAAATGCACCTGGTGCAGTAGCTAATCGAGTTGCATTAGAAGCTTGTGTACAAGCTCGTAATGAAGGACATGATCTCACTCATGAAGGTAAGGTTTCCAATAATGTCCTTTTTTTATGTGAACTACGTAAATTTGAGACACCACACATAGAGATCCCTTTTTAACCAATTTATCCATGTAGTGATAACTAATAACTTGAGTGATCCCTATTTCCATTTCAATTAAAGTTTGTAGACACAAAATCATGCACTTTAGACATTATTTAGTCATGGTCTCATACTATTATTTAGAGGGTTTTTGAGTGAAAAATTTACTAATTAACCCTTGTCTCTTGGCCATTTTAATTTCATTTCTATCATCATTCCCGACCTCCACCACACACATGCCCAGTCATTTTTCATCATCTTCCATCATTTTAGTCCTGACTGAGGCACTCAGGCTAGTACTGGGGTGCCCATGGGCGCCCTGATCCTTCTTGAACTTTCCCACCACTTTTTGGGCTCTTTCTAGCCATTTGAGGTCTTTATCTTTTTGGTGGTCGGCCATTTTGGGGTTAATTACGAAATTAGATCAAGAGAACCCTATAAATATAAAGTTATGAGACCATAATAAGGGACCTAGCACTATTCACTACTATCATCCATCTAGAGTTACATCCATCTATTGCATTGGAGATCATTTGCATCCACATAGCTCCATCATCAAGGCACAAGGCTAGGACATCTGCATCACACTTCATAGGGGGAAAGATTCTCTTCTATTCCATGCACACATGTTATTAAATTTTCTACATTTAGTTATTGCTCACTAATTAACTAAATGTGATTGGAATAAGAGCACCTAGGGCACATTATGCACACACTCACAAGAACTACATTTGGGTCTGAAATTTAGTGCAACATTAGTTAGTAAGCCCACTATTGTAGCAGTTGAGGTTAGTCTGACCCATTCATTTGCAACTTTCCTTTTTTAAGTTTTTTATACTTCTTTTGGTCCTTTGCAGGTCTTTACATCATCTTGGATTATTGGTGACACCTGGTACGGGGCATCGAATATGATGCGACAGATAGCTAGGGTTTTGTAGCATCTTCTATCCCTATGATATTCAGTTTCAGAGCTTTTACACATACCAGGGCACTCGTTTTTAGACTAGAGCGCCCGTGGGTGCCCCAATCCCTCTCTAGGAACTCCATTCTTGTTATATACTCTAGATCCATCATTTTCAGAGCTCCTACATAGTCGTTCATGCTTCCATATTTTTCAATCAACTCTATGACACATTCTTGTGAGCATATGTTGTTTAGCTAAGTTCTTTCCTCTTCTGTCTTGCACATTAGGGTTTTCATTTTAACATATTATTTTCTTAATTAATTTACATGCTTCTTTACTACTCTTATATGTCCTCCTAGATTATATTAACTAGCACACATTATATTTATATTTTAGTTAATCATTTTGGTGAACCCCAATGCTTTCATGCTTAGGATCCTCATCTTTCTTCTATCATGGGTCGTAAAGTTCCTCAAGTCTCTTTATCTGATTTACTTAAGAGATATCCCCATTGCCATGTTGTTTTGCAAAAACAGTTGGACACTATGTATCTGGATGAAAATATGTCACCGCACAAAATCATCTCTATATTTGATAGTTTATCTGACAACCCTAGTAATACTCCATATAATCAACCCCTATTAGACTCCATTCAAGATCTACAAAATTTTTTCCAATACAAATTTAATAACATGGAATCCATGATCGCATCTCTTAAATATGAAATTCGTCAGCTTAAAGATTCTTCCCAATCACATGTTTGTGTTCCTTCTACATCTTATATGCAATCTATGTCCACTACATGTCATCTAGTTGAACCTCAAGACATACCATTTCTTGAGCCTCTCATATTTGAGCATAATCTTATACCACATTAAATTCTTTTTCATCTCCTTAGTCATCAATTGATCACTCTATCACCTACTCATTACTATTCTCCTTATCGGTTAACAAAATATCAAGGTCATCCATATTGTAATTATCATCAAATCAATGGACATAATGACAACAATTTCCATACCTTACCATGAATAATCAAACATATTTAGCATCAGGGTTTTATCTCATTTAATGCACAACATTCTGTTGCATGCCCATCTACAACTGTTATACCATGTTATGCGGCTACTAGTGAGCCTCCTTCTAATATTTCTAAGGAAGTTCTAGATGATTCTTTTATTCATTACATGTTTGATATTGACAATCACTCACATATGCACAATGATTCTTCTCCTAGTCAAACACATACTATAGTTCCATCACATGGTTCTCCTATTTCTGATATTGTTTTTTCTCCACTTAATGTGCATCACACCACTGTTTCTCATGTGCATCCTTTGAAAATACAAGCACTGTCTAAAACAACCACCTATAACAACCAATATATCACTTCTTCCTCCCAACATGTCTACAACATTACCAAGGCAAGGTGCACAACCGCCTCTCAAAATCAATCACCCTTCTGCTTTGTTAGCATCATTAATACTGCCAAAGGTGCCACCATTCAAGCTTTATTTCCATCCTAATCCACTTCCATTTTCTAATCATTTTGTTAACAAAAAATACCCCTCCACTCAAGATATCTGCGGTATTACCACCTCAGCGTCCCATCACTTTTATTAAGGAAACTACTCCTTACGTGGATCCACTTAGTGTCTTTTGACTAGACTTCCATCACTTACATACTTGGGGGGCATAGTATTTAAACTACCCGACATTATAGCATATTTACACTTACACTCTTAGCACTTACACATACTTCATCTTAGCCTCATATCATCTTGCACAGTCATACATATGTCATAGCATTTTCATTACCCGATGACACACTCTTGTGCTTCAATTCACACTTGACTGTTGAGGGATTCTTACTTCACTAAACCACACACACTACACTATAGGACATATGCACCACATCTATTCACATATCACACATCATATATCATACATCATAGTAGTTGTCATTATGCATGTATGATACTACATATATAGCATCATACACTCTTCATTCTACATAATATACTAGTCTTCATTATATACAATTATAGCATCATTTCATCCTACATATTACATTATTAGTCTACCTACACATGTTTCATTGCACACTATATATTACATTTTATACATTATACACATCTAGCATCGTATTATACACATTGTGTTTTTACATATTCTATTCATCCCATAGTCCCATTTCATTATTACATATACTATATCTCTTTCTATGAGTTGCACTCACTACCCTATGATACACTTTAGTTCCTCAGTGTGTACTTGACTGATAAGGATTTATAAATCAAATGTACCTTACATTCATCATGCATCTACCATTCGTCATTTCATCATGCGGCATTTATACGATAGTGACACATGCTATAGGCTAAATTGTCACTTCCTTCATTTATCTTGTAGTGGTATATGCGTTAGGCTAAATCACCACCTCCCTTTATTCATATTGTAGTGATATAAACTTAGGGATAAATCATCACTCATCCATTCATCTTATAGTGATATACGCTTAGGGATAAATCATCACTCATCCATTGATCAAGTCGTGATATATGCTTCGGCTATAGGTTTTATGCACACATCATCGCTAGGTTGCATCTCATCACCACACCTACACATTCATCACAGTGTATTAGACACAACACACACTTTGACCATTTACTAATGACACACTCTCGTTTACAATTCATTCTTGACTGTTGAGGGGGAAAACAAAATGAACCTCATTACGTACATTTTCATCCACTTGTGGGGCACATGGATCCTATCATTCCATCATGCATTCCATTCTATCCATCCACAACATATTGCACTGTTTTAGGGGCATTTACTCTTGTTTACTAGTGTCTTACATGATCACTTTACTACACATGTTATATTGATTTCTTATATTTAATTATCTATATCATCCACACATGCAGGTTCAAGTATTTTTTTAGTTGTGATCATAGATACAGATCCTTTACACACAACATGGATGCTCACCTTTTACCCTTCCTATACTAGTCACTGGGGGAATCCACATTCATTTGTTCCAGGTGCATTTTTTTAATTTTGAACTTATCACTTTGCATTACTTGGTTATTCACGCTTTGACATATTGGTTATTTCTCTAACATGCTAACAGGTGTTCCATGTGTAGCACTTGTTTTGCAGGATTACATGTTTCCATGACTACTTCTTGTTTTCTTATTTGTTACATTGTTTGTCTTTGTTTGCTTCTTATTTGTGGGCCTTGCCCTTTGTTTGGTATGCACACTTGTGTTTTTTTCATCCATGATGGCCTTGTGTGTCTTGCAACATCGTGAGTGATGTCCCATGTTTGCGACCCACTTTGTGTGGCTTACTTGTCTTCTTGTGTTTTTACACTACTTTGCTTGGTATCTTTTACACTATTTGCATAGATTACACATTGTATTTTTCACATGCATGTGTGTCCATACTAACACTTGTCTTTGGCTAGCCATCCTTGTTTGTGTGTTCCTTGGTTCCTACCAAGCGCATTATCTTCCCCCTGAAAGGCAGAGTTTCAGAATTCATGTGGTTGGTCCTCTTTGGGGACCACATTCTCTTATCAATGACATCACATGTGCCCCTAAAGAGGGGGGCATAATTTGGATTTTTTACAGTCTACACAGCAAATTTACATGGGTTAAGTTCAGTGCACTTTCCACCCTTTGCATTATGGGTTACATATAGTGAGTGAATTCATATCAGTATATAAACTCCATACACAGTTGATTTTATAGGACATAGAGTCCTTATCATTCGGGGAAGCAATTACCTTTTGGAGGATATAGAGGAATTCCTCCCAATACTTCTTCATCCGCCGGCATCGAATAACCCAAAAAACCAGGACAGTATAGATATCTCTTCACACACATTCAGGGAAGCATTTAAAGGTTGGAAGACACAAAGAAATTCCTCCCTATACTTCTTCGGCCTATGGTGTCGGATCGCCCAAAAAACCCTGGAAGTACAGGATATCTTTCTACACTCTTTCTCTCATGGATCAGGTGCACATGTTCCATTTACACTATTCTTTTGTCATTCTTTACTTTTACATGTGTATTTTACATTTTGTTTTTACACATACATACATACATATTTGACTACTTGATCATTTTCTCCTTGCAGTTCCGGTCATATGAAAAAACAAGCATTAAAATGGGGGTAATAACAACAACGACGATAAAATCAACAACAACACTTCACAGAAACAAACTTTGCATACTAACCATGCAAGTACACTACACACATTAGCATCAGCACATGTGTTCCACCCTAGGTTCACTCTCATCACTTTTATTGCACATTTTCATCTTTATTTTCCACTCTCCATCATATTTTTGTAATTCCACGCTTCTTCTAGTCCTTTAGCATGCCTTCTTTATTACTCTACATCGGTGTCAGGTACGCATCTCTATCTACTTTATGTTACCGAGATTTCCTCTCACCAACATAAAATGGGGGCAAATGTAGACACAAAATCATGTACTTTAGACATTATTTAGTCCCAGTCTCATACCACTATTTAGAGGGTTTTTGAGTGAAGAAAGTACTAATCAACCCATGTCTCTTAGTCATTTTTATTTGATTTATGTCATCATTCCTAACCTCCACTACACACATGCCCATTTATTTTTCATCATATTCTATCATTTTAGCCTTAAACAGGGCACCTAGGCTAGTACTGGGGAACCCATGGGCACCCCGATCCTTCCTAAACTTTCCCGCCACTTTTTGGGTTCTTTTTAGCTGTTTGAGGTATTTATCTTTTTGGTAATTGGCCATTTCGGGGTTAAATATGAAATTAGATCAAGATAACCCTATGAATATAAAGTTATGAGACCATAATGAAGGACCTGGCACTATTCACTATTATCCTCCATCTAGATTTACATCCATCTATTGCATTAGAGATCATTTACATCCATATAGCTCCATCATCAAGGCACAAGGATAAGACATCTACATCACACTTCATAGGGGGGATTATATTATATTCCATGCACACATGATATTAAATTTTATACATTTAGTTATTTCTCGTTACTTCGTAAAGTGCGACTAGCATAAGAGCACCCAGGGCATATTATGCACACACTCACCATAACTACCTTTGGGTCTAAAATATAGTATAGCATTCAGTTAGTAAGCCCAATTTTGTAGTAGCTTCAAGGTCAGTCTGACCCATGCATTTTCATCTTTCTTTTTTATGGTTTGTATACTTCTTTTAGTCCTTTACAAGTCTTTACATCATCTCAGATTATTGGCAAGACCTAATATGGGGAAGAAAATTTGATGTAACAGACAACGAGGGTTTTGAAGCACCTTTCAGCCTTGTAAGATTTTGTTTCAGAGCTTCTACACAGACCAGGGTTCCCAATTTGCAAACCATAGCACTCATGGGTGCCCCAGTACCTCTCTAGGTGCTCTAGTCCAGCCAGATACTCTAGATCCATCATTTTTGGATCTCCTACACAGTCGTTCCTGCTTCTAGATTCTCTTGTCATCTCTGTGACACAGTCCCATGAGCATTTTTTATTCATTTGAGTTCTTTCCTCTTATCTCTTGCACATTAGGGTTTTACTTTTATCATATTAGTTGTTTAATTCATTTGCATTCTTCTTTACTATGTTTGTATTTCCTCCTAGATTAGATTAACTAGCACACATTACATTCATATTTTAGTTAATCAAAGATTATTGTTTCCCTATAGCTATGAATTTCATTTATAATTTAGATAAGTCCTATAGGAAAGGTTCTAATTAAATGTTTTTAATTTCAAATTTTAATCACCTATTGAAACTTAAACATTTTTGAAATTTCCCGTTACAATCCATCCTACATTAGCTAACATCACCTCAAAACTAATCCATGGATATATATTGAAAATTACACCCTAGGGTCAATGAAGCTATGAGATATTTTAAAATCAATAGGGATCATTAGGTGGTTCCCTTTGAATTATCCCAACAACTTTATACTTTGGGGTCTTGTGACCCTACTACTATGTGTACCAAAAAAATAGGGGTACGGTCATCACTTGGACCACTCTCTTCTAGTTAACCATCTCCCAAGCCATCCTTTGATTTTTTCAACATATCAAACATGGAAGGTGTATCAAAATCTATGAGGTATATTATTTTTTGTACATTGATGGTCTGGTCATATTTTTTTTCAAAATTGTAGCACAACCATTTTTCTCTATGCGCAGCCCTCCCTCATGATTTAGGACCTTAACTAGTGGTGGTCAAGTACCTTGGTTTAGCATTAGTCAAGATAACTAGGGGGTTCTAAGTTATGGTGGATTATAAGGGAATTATTAATATACATTTTTATCTTCGTATAGTTTAGCCAACCCAACCCCTTCCATCGAAGTAGTGGGTTTGAATTTGGACCTAACATCTTCATTCAATCCATTGATGAAGCAAAATTTGATTAATTCCCCAACAAACATTGTTGTTTAGATGGAAAAAATTTTCAAATTGGGTTTTTAATCATGGAAAAAATGATTTTTTCATAGTTTATTCAATGCTCCTAATGAATTTATAATGTCTACTAGGGACAAATATTCTCCAACCAGTGGTATCATTAAATGGTTTCATATTCCAACTTGAATGAAGTTATTGATATTTTTTTATTTTTGGGACTTTGACACACAAAAACAAATTATTATTCTTTATATAACCAGCAGGGACATCATCAAAAAATTTCAAGAAATCTAATAAAGGTATTCAAGTAAAACCCCCCAAATTGTTGGTGTTTATTTTGTAGTACAATCTCGTGTTCGAGCTATACCCATTAAATATGGAATTTCATTTGGTGTCCAAACCTATCAGTCAATTTTCCAAGTCATCAATGAGATCCAACTTGTCCAATTTGGATGATTTATTGAGCATAGTGGAGTACACTAACTTAATTGATTTCATATCTTCACCCAACTTCTCCAAATTAAGGTCTTGAGAATTTTCGTCCACAATTTAAGTCACCCTATGCTTACCAAAAGGTTTGTCAAGAAGTTATACTAAATTAATCAGGACAAAAAGAACATTGATTTGCAAAATTTGAGAAATACATTACTTTTTTAACTATTTGATTAACCTATTTGCTGATTTTTTCTTAGAATTGCCATATTTTGCTTCATTTGCAAGAGAAAATGTGGGAAATTTGTAAATAATTTTTCCTTTGTAACTTTCATTCAAACAAAAACCTTCTAATATTAGACTCTGCCCACTCCAAAGATGCATATTTGTAACACAATTAGGGTTATAATTTTGAGGGTTTACTACATAGTGTGTCTTGTTTGTGGACTAGTAGATATGTTGATCTCATTCGTAAATATTATCAGCACAATTTTTCATAGCTTTATCTACAAATGGTTTAATCATCTTGTAGCCCACTATTCCATTTTCAACATTTAATATGAGTATCTTCTCAAGGAAAATTTCTTACCGATGTAACATAGGAAAAATAGTATATGGGAGTTTATTAATATGTTCTAGAGAAAAAGTGGTCTTCTGATATGTATTTGAAGATATTTGGAAGCTCAAGGTCGTACAAAGATGTTATATTAAATCTTGCCATGATGGCTCCAATCCTACCTCACTTCACAATAGATTTTGCATGCTTAGCCAAAAATGACATCTCTCCAAGGATATCTATAAATTCATAGTATGCGGGTTTTAGCCTAAAAAATAAAAATAGTGAAGAAATAATGGGCCAAAACACTTATGCCCCTACTTTAGTTAGCACTTTCTGACCACCAAGATCTCAACATGGCAAGGTGAAAACACATGACGGATAATTGTAATACAAATGAATCCCTAGTCATGCTTCAAAAATATGGCCCTTAAAAGATATTTGATACTACTTGACATTATCTTGCGTGCATAAAATGAAATTAAAAAATAACAAGTAAAAGAACAGAATGCTTGATGAAGTCTAAAATAGCTAAAAGCCTTAATTATATTCAAGTGGCACAACCCTCTTCAAGGGAGAAATCTCCTTTAGATAAGAACTTTTGTTATAAAAAATGTCACTATAATATCTTCCCTACAATGTTATTTTATAAGCATTCCAAACCTAGCCCTGATGCTCAAGGGTTGGCCTTATAATAGAATAGGTTTCCAAACCCTAACCCTAATGGACGCCTATTACAAACCTTAATTATAATGCTCAAGCAATCTTACATACACTATAATCACCCAAATTAATTAGCTAAACTATGGTTATCATAACATAAAAAATAATAATAGATGATTAGGATGTCAAGTTGCTAACCAAAAAACAAGTGCGAAGGTTATTATATAAGTATAGCTTATTTCACAATAGTATTAGGTTCTTTATGTTGAGTCATATCTAGTATTCTTACAAGTTCTTAGTGGAAAGAGGCACACCCATATTTATTATTGTTTCCATACACAATAGTTTTCACTAGAGTAAATTTGGGCTCATGGTAATTATTTATTTTTTCCACAATTGTTCGCATCTTTTCATCTTCATCCTACGAGAAACGTTTCGATTGATGTTAGTTAATCATAATTAGCATGCATTTTGTATATTTTTATTTTGAAATAAGTTTAGATTCAAGACAAATAAACAAACACTCGAGAAATATATATATATATATATATATATATATATATATATATATATATATATATATATATATATATAATAGTTTGAATTTTTTATTTTGATTTGTTTAACCTTTAATTTCATCAATCTAAAGAACCTTTGATAACCTAAAGAGAGTTACTATCTAAGAATATAAATCAATATATAGTTCAAGCCATTCAAAATTAAAAAGGCTTATTATTGAAAAGCATAAATTAATATACTTTAATTAAATTGTTGAGAGGTGTTTCTATAATGGTAGTGAAGAATTGTAATGACATGAGTTTTTCATGTGTATTCGCTACATTATATTTGACATCTATTTGAAAGTCACATGGTATTTCATCCTTAAAAATGACGTCTAATTGAATGTCACTTAAATGTTTTTTTTTCCTTTTTTCTTAGATAGGTCAATCAAAAAGTAATAATATCTTGGTCATTACACCAATAGGTGTTACTTACAACTAGGATTTGGCTCGACTGTTCATATCAACAAAGGATGTATGCTCCATGCACGTGTAGTCACAAAATCAAGTACTTACTATTACATTTATACCACTGGGTATATTATTTTATAGATGGATCTTGCATAATAAAAGTATTCACTAGTGACCCATCCCTTGGTCTTGTTGTCAGTTAATCAGTCATCATGGTTATTTTTCTGATACATTCATCACTATTCTATACATTTTTGGGCATCTTTTAGGGAGTCTCATTTGTCGTAATTTACTCATTTTTCATCTTCAATCCTACACTAGGGCACCTAGGGTACCATTGATTTGCCTCGGGGCACCCCAGTCCGTGATTTTAGGCACCCTTATTTTCGTAATTTGTGGTCCTAATTTGTTTGTTCGATGTTGGCCTTTTTCATTACCCCGTTCATTTCCTTAGGTGGTAATCAACATTTTCAAGTCACTAGTGTTGAAATTTGAACACGAGATCCCTATATTAACATAGCATACTCACTACATTATGGGTGGATATATTACTATCAAGGAAATCCATTTACTAAGGCAAGAGACTACATTTGGGCATCTTCTACATCTACATCACACAAGCATATAGGGAAATGGTTGTATCATTTCTATTCCATCCACCATTTGCATTTTTACATCTAGTTATTGCCCCCTACTTCTGCATCATTAGCATTAGGGCATCCTAGGCACAAAATTACACACACATGCACATAGAACTACACGGGATCTGGAATGTAGTATAGTGCTTAGTTATAAGTCACTATTGTGGCAGCTAAGGTTAGTTCAACCTATTCATATGCATTTTTATTTTTTAGAATTTGATGCTTTCAATAGGGTTTTACAGGTAGATCTTCACATTACATTTATAGTGACATAAGCGAAGGAATTGTGACAACCGTGTGACAAAGATAAATAAATTGTGAAGGTCTTACGACACTTCCAGATTCAGATCCTGAGCTTTTCTGTAAACTAGAGTGCCCATATCACAGACCATGGCGCCTTATGGCACCCCAGAATCATCCCAGGTGCCTCAGTCCAATCAAATACTCAACTTTTTCCATTCCCGAGGCCATCCAATCATATCTTTCTCAGTATTTATGTCAATATACTTTATTCCAATGCATAATGAGGTAATTCAAACTGAGGTTAGTACCATATCCCTCTTCTTTTCATTATTTCAATATATTCAAGCAATAAAACAAAAATATGTAGTTCCAAGAATTTTTAATATAGCATTTTGTTTCTATTTAGATTAACTCATAAAATAAATACCCATGTTTTAGTTAATCAACATGCAAGACCATACATACGTGAGAAATGATTGATTCTACTTGTCTTGTGTAGTTGTGTTTAAGAATTTATTTTCATGTCTCAAGGGATTTATTTTTTCAATGGTGTGAACAACTATCAAAACCTCTTCAATATTGTTGATGACTTCAAGCTTGTACGGACTGAATCCATGGTGGGTATGGATGTTGTACAATACAATACCTAAGGGTTAATGTCTGTTGTCGATTTACTACTATGGAAAAATGTGATTGGGATTTTAGATTTTGTAATTTTGTTGTGGCTTTGAGAACTATGAATCCTTGTATAGGTGGGTGTGAAATTTAAGGTGGTGGATACTTTTTGCATTTGAATCACACCTAGAATTAATTGGGTTAGTTGATGGTTTTTTCCACTTGGTTGGATGGAGAATGCACAGGATTTTTCTGTTTGTAAGTTTAAAACAGGGGTTTGAGAAAGATTTATTGTTTTCCATTTGGAAAGTGAGGGGATATTCATGCGGGTTGTTGGAACATAAAAAATTGTGTTGGGAATTTTTGTGAGGATAAACAAGTTTTTTTCCTTTGTCCCACATGTTTTGAGCTCTGCAAACAAATAAATCCCTTTTCTTTAATGCAATCATTGGCATGGATTTTTTTGGTGGAGTGAAATTTTTTTGAAAAAATATTTGTAATGTTTTTTACTTAAGTACATGTTTAAGACATATATGGTTTCTTTATCTAAGAGGGCATGTGAACTGTTTGAAAAAAAAAATTGGGGGTTTTTTCTTAGCTAAACTCATGTAATAAATAATGTTTTTTCATTTTCTGGTTGTAAAATGCAAATTCATTAGTAGAAGGTCTTATGGACTGATAGTGTTATTGAGATTTATATGGGATTGCCACAATGTAATTTATTATAAAAATATGGTTTCATATTCGACCTATAAAATACAGATACATGTAATAGATGTGCTTTAAAACTTTCAACATCTGTCCATATAATACATGGTACCTTTATTCATGATATTGGTATAGTCTGGAGTCGGTTTTTTGTCCTCTAGTTTTTCCAAGCCCAAAACATTGGTTCAACTACATTAGTGTTATTTATGAACAACCAATAGAAAAATTTCAAATACGAGAGACTTGAGACTGATGTTTATATTTTTAGATAAATGTATTTGATATACCTATATTACTTTATATTAGAATGACCCCTAGAGGCCTATGCCTTGAAATTAATAGATATTCATATATTTGAAATAAATATATTTAATATATTTGAACTCAATTAACCTGTAAATGTGAGTCCACAAAAAGAACGGGGTGTTTTCCAAGGCACTTAAAAAAAATTAAACTGTATACGTCATTACCAAAGAGAGCATGCAAACTGTTTGACAAAATGTCTGTGGGGTTTTTGTTTTTGAATTTTCAATAGACCCATTTTGTACATATGCTAATTGTATGCATGTTAAACTAATTAAGATAATATAAATGAAACTAACACCAAGTATCTTCAAAGAAAAATTAATCTAATATTAACATCATGATAAGAGCTTAAAGGAAATAACTACTTCTAATGCATAAACATGAAAATAATCACCTAATGCTAAACCATTCCTACTCTTTTGTGATTACTAATAAAAATATGAACCTAATTAGATCATTAAGAAATCATATTTGTGTTGTTTGTCTCAAGAATGAGGATGAGATCTCACCAAAAAATGGCTACAAAGTCATATTTGGATCTTTCCATACTACTCAATTTGAGAGAATGGATGCAAGAAATGAAGAAGCTATTCCAAAAAAATGGAGAATGCTCAAATCAAAATGCCTATAGGTTTCAGTAATCAAAGTGTGGTGGTAAGTTTGAGAGGATAGAGCTTGGTCCTTTAAATAGCTTTCCACTTTGGGAGAAGCTTGCAAATTAGTGAATGTGGGACAAATGATAAAGTGCATTTAGAATAAATAAGCATGATTAGAGGAATTAACAAGTGATTAGCAACTCATCTGAGTCAGAGATGATTTAATTAATCAACTAGGATTAATTCATAGGCTAGAATAAGCTTAGAAAGCTATTTGGAGTTAATTTAGAGGAAAATACATAGGATTGAGATGATTTAAAAGGGGGATTTAATTAATAAGAAGGTTTATTAATTAAATACAAGGTTAAAAAGGCTTGATTAACAAATAATTAGTTAATTAATTGAAAGAGGATTATAACTAATGAAGTGTCGTTAATTGGTATCTAGAGTGGGGTAAAGGCTAGTTAATTAATGAAGTGTTGTTAATGGACCAAAATGGAGGGAAACACTAGTTAATTAGCGAGAAATCACTAATTATTATGGAAATGAGGGGAAAGTAGGTAATTAGTGCAATTTTAGTATTAAAAATACGTAAGCAGATTTTAGGTGTCTATATTTGCCCCGCTTTGGGGTGTCATAAGTGACGCCACTTCAAAGATAGTAGAAAATTATAGACAAGTAAAATTTTTGAAGGGATAGAAGAAAAATTAGTAGAATGAAGGAAGGCCCCTCGAGCGTCGATGGGGTGAGGAAATAGATCGATCGATGGTCAAAAATATCAAGGAAATGGATAGAAGAAACAAGGATGGGGAGGTTGGGATAAATATAATCCCTATTGCCCCATGCGTTGTTGAAGAAAATGATAATGAATAACATGATAATGAAGAAGAATGAAGATGAAGAAAATGAAAATAGCTTCCATTCAACTTAGCTCAAGAGAAAATTTGTTTCATCATTTTGCTTTATGATCTATGTCATCAGCCCTTTATTATAATATAAGCATACAAGGACTGACTGAAAGTAACATACAGAATGCAATGCTTTATGCAAATAGTTATAATCCCTATCATCCCATGTGTTGTTGAAGAAAATGATAATGAAGAACGTGATAATGAAAAAGAATGAAGATTAAGAGAATGGAAATAATGTCCATTCAACTTAGCTCAAGAGAAAATTTGTTTCATCATTTTTCTTTATGATCTACATCATCGTCCTTTTATTATAATATAAGCATGCAAGGACTGACTTAAAACAACATACATAATGCAATGCTTTACGAAAACGTAAACAAGTAGACAAGCAACCAAACAAATACACTCAAACAAACAACTTTCAAGATAGTTGTACCAATGTTTTTTTATCTAGCTTCATATTCCTCATGTTCGAGTTATACGAAAAGGGTTAAATATGACACCCCAAGTAACAGTACATGCAAGGTGAATAAAAAGAGGACAAGAAATTCCCATGAAAAAGTAGATATGCCCTATGAAATAGTACCATGTAACTCAGTTGTGCAAGGAAGTACAGACATAGTAGATGAACCAAATTTTACTAATGGAGGTAGAACAAAATGACCTGCAAGTCATGCACAAGAGTAGGTGAGAACCAAAGAGAGATGTTTTTTAGGATAGTTTCCAATGTTTAAGGAAATTGTGTTTGAAAAATTCAATTGATTAAATGTTGTGTTTACTAATTTTTTGGATTTTTTAAATTTTTAGGAGTTTTGAATTTTTACTAATTTTTTGGATTTTTGAAGTTTTGTGAATTTTTAGGGTTTTTTTTAATGTTTTCTGAAGCTACATATAATAAAAATGAAGATGCAAAGATTCCCCCAATGAGAGGTGGGAATATATAAGGTAAAATATCATGTGTATATATAAGAAGAAGATAAGTGAGATCAAGGCCAAGATGGATATGTTCAACATAATGATGAACTCAAACCAATAAAGTTCTAGGAAAGAGCAATCATGCCTCCAATGTAAGCTAGCCAAGAAAAAAATGATAGATAGAAGTGGAAGATTTTTTATTGAAACAAGGGAAATTTTCTCTCAAACATTGTAAAAAGGCAATCTTATACACATGGATTTTCCAAACGAAGCAAAAGAACATAAAATGTTATGAAAGGATATGGAAAATGTAGCTAGAAGATTGGTAATGAAAAGGAACAAATTTTGAGACAAAATAAGGACTAAATAAAGAGTCTAAACAAGGTCCAAATAACACCTGGTAACAAACTAATCCTATTTTCTCATAGAGATCCAGTGTGTGCACATGGAAAGTAATTACCTCTTGAAGTGAAGATTTGATATGCAATAAGTGAAGACAAACTAGCCAATGTGTAGTAATGATTTATTTTGATAGGTGATTTATGAATGGAGGGTAGAAGGAGAGTTTTACATTACTCCGTTACCATCCAAGTGTCCATAACCCTGGTAGAGATACTGGAAATACACCAAGAGAGAGTTATATATTGATTTTATTTTTATTTTTTGATTGATTTAATTTTCTTTCTGAAAATTATTTCAGCTCTCTTGATTGTTTTGATAAGGGGTTAAGAACCACTGATGGCTTGATGGAAGGATGTGGAAGTGATTTTGATGATGACATTGGCTAGTGTCAACAAATAAACCCAAATTTTATTTGCAAATAGTTTATTAGATGTAGATAGTGATAGCATCTCTAAGAGGCCATTCATTCTTTAATTTACCAATGTGATAAAAGACCAAGGTAAAATAGATACTATACAGATAAATGTCACATAATGAGTTCGAATAGACTAACCAAAAGATCATCGAAGGGATGAATATGGTGGGAGACTTGTAGAGTAATATGGAGATAAAGGAAAGAACATCCATGTGTAGACAATACCTGGTTGCAATGTTTGATCTTTTTACCTTTTATTTTTTTGTAATATTTTCTCATTTTTTTGTATTTTTGAAATTGGGACCAATAATGTCACTCAGAGTGATAAGATCCAACGACAATGTTTTTGATTTCTTTAATAAGGGAGACTATGAGTGTTTTCTTATCAAGAGTCATATTATTTCTAATCTTGATGATTATGGTGAGCTCATATTCAACAAATGACTGTGACTTATCTTTCAACATGGATTTTGTACATGGGATCTTGAGCTCCCTATCCATAGGTTTCTGCACTTTTTTCCATACCTGGCATTTGCATTGGTGTGCATTCTTGAATCAATTTTATTTTTATATTTGTGAGAGCTTTATTTGCTTGGATCTTTAGAGATCTTCATATTTTTATCTTATCTTGATGAAGAAACTGTTGGTGTTTCCTACAAGCTAATCTATGATTTTTCTGATCTCGAGAAGTGGGAGAAGAAATTGGATGGGTGAAGATGATATGGTCCAAAATTTGAAGAGGATGGCCTACCGAGAGGTGAGCCACAGATAGAAGATGAAGGGATACTAGGATGTGGCTGCAAGATGGAAGAAAATGGGCTACCAGGAGGTGAGCCATAGATAGAATATGAAGGTATACTAGGATGTGGCCTAAGTATAAAAGATGATGGGCTACCAAGAGGTGTCCCATAGATGGAAGATAAAGGACTACTAGGGTGTGGCCCAAGTATAGAAGGTGATGGGATACCATGAGGTGTCATATAGATTGAAGACAAAGGAATACTAGGGTGTGGCCCAAGGATAGAGGATAATGTCCCACCTAGAGGTAACCCCACAAATAGAAGATGAAGGGCTACTAGGAGGTGACCCAATGTGAGATTGTGATTGAGTAATTGCGATATGTAAAGAATGATGGGGTGATGAGAAGATAAGTCAGGGATCAATGATAGACCCAGGAATTTCTCCATGTAATGAGGATTGAGAAGATGGAAGAACAAGAGGATCAAGTTTGATGATCTTAAGATCATCCTCTATTTTCTGAAAAAAGGAATCAACTTCTTCCCCATAATAAATGCATGCATCAAGGTAAAAAAAAATCCTTTCTCATGATCCTCTAGAGGAATTTCATCATGTGGCCCCATGAATTCTTTGATTGCTTCTTGATTCTGAAAGAAATCATTCAATATGGGTCATTATTATTCTATCATAGTAGGTTGATTGGAAGAAATGGGTCCAATAGGTGTGGAAGATTTAGAAGATGTTTTATGGTGTAGATGAGGGGAAGGTTTTAACTTATTGTGTCCACAAAGGAATTGGATAGTGTGTCAAAAGTATATCTCATCATGTCATTTCTTGTGAATAGTTCAACATAGACACAAACATTGGTCTTTAGAAGATTGATAAGAATATGGTAATATATATTTGAAAGGGATCAAGGGATAAATAGGGATTGGATTTTGATTGATATAATAAGATGACTCAAGAGACGAAGTTCATTTGAATTTGGAAATCTCATGAGTTGAAGAAGATGTGGATTTGAAATAGCTTGGTATAGGTTTTTCTATAAGATGAAATAGTGCAAGTAGACAAAGAGGATAACGTATCCAGTTAGTAGATTACAATGTAGGGGTCGATTTGGATGATTGATTAGAGAAATTTTTAGTTGTATAGATCTTCAATGGAAGAAGATATAATTAAGGTGACTGATAAAGGAGGTCCTGTGAACAAAGGGAGGATCGTGACTCAAGCATCGAATTAGAAGTTTGATTGGAGAAACTTTGATTCGCATGGATCTTCAAAGGAGGAAGACATTATTGAGGCGACTTGCAAATAAGGTCCTGCAAAGAAAGGGATAACCGTGACTTGGGAGTCGAATTAGAGGAATGATGGGGAGAATTTTTGGTGACACAAATCCTTAGAGGAGGAAAATGTCATTTAGGTGACTAGTTATTCCTTAAGAGAAATTCAATCTGATGAGGTTCAGGAGAATGAGGGGAATCTGAATAATAACATGGATCAGAATAATCAAGAGACGGGGGAATCAAAATAATAACATGGATTAGAATCATCAGAAGAGTGAGGGGAATCAGAAGAATAACATGGATTAGAATCATCATAATCATACCACCGACTATGAGACGAAGGTGGGGAAAGGAGTAGCTGAATATGTTCTATAGCATGAATAACCAATTGAGGTTTAGTCTTGATGGGCATATTTCGATGTAAATGCCTTAACATATATTCTCTATTTTTGTAAGTGTGAGGAACCATGTGATATTCAGTCATGGTTGGTATTGTTGTGTCTAAATTCCTATACCTATATTGTATGATTTAACTCCTTCAAATGCAAGGAAGTTCCATGTCGACTCAGGTAGTGTAATGACATCAAAATAGACATTTTGTAAAAAAAAATAGGGGATATTTGTGTCATTTTCTAAAGGGTACCTAAGGAAATCATACATATTGATGACACAATTTTGAAAATCCAACAAGGTTTGGAAAATAGGTTGGAAGTGTAAATGTCAAAATGGTTGATCAAAATTTAGCAACATAATGGTTACAAAAGAAACTTTTCCAATATTTATATTATCTCAAGAGTTGTTTGATAGGAAACATTTTTACTAAGGTTTGAAAAAATTGTACAAGGACTACAATGAACCTAGGAAACAATCAAGCAGTGTGATAGTTGCAAATGTCATAATGAATTTCAAAGAAGGAATGACAAATAATCGACAAAGAATGAGAAGGAAAACACTAGCAAGTTTCAAATCAAAGACCAATAAAAGATGAAACTAACTCCCTAATTTTCATACATTTCTCTCAAAGTTTTCTTTTGTAGATGAAAACACACTTCCAACACTTAAATCATTTTTTATGAAAACAAGAATTAAGTAATAGAAAATGGTTGAGGTGACTTCCAATTCAAGGTATACTAAAACAATATTAGATACAAACAAGGCCTAAATCCCTAAAAATTGGAAGTTATAAATACAAGAAGCACAACAATACCACTTGGATACGTTAATCAAGATTTGTGGAAAATCAATATATTAGTATCAAATAATATTGATATGATGTGAACAATGTAACAACAATACTTTTCAAAGCTCAAGATAATGTTTTGATGAAAAGAAGGTCGAAGTGTAAGAAGGAGTTGCTAATATGAGAGCAACGTAACAATACAATCTAGAAACTTATATCAAGTTTATGAAAAAAAAGATGTAAGTATTAAAATTGTATCGAGATGATGTGAGAAACGTAACAACTCAAGGGAATATCAATGATGAGAAAGCCTAACTACAAATTAGACATCTTGGCATGGGTATCAAGACAAGGCTACTCAAAATTTTAGGATGTACCAATACACTTTCAACGCTTACTATTGCAGTCACAATAAGGAAGGATGTAAGTGGGTGCAAAAGTGGTGGACAAAATCTTGAGTAACAGTTTGTTTGTATGTTTTCTTTTGTCCCAAAAGGGAAACAAAAAAACAAAGGAGTAGACCAAGTGGTGATGAAATAAACCTAGCTTCACTTTGGTAGAGTTTGGCCTTGTTTAAAGTACAAGGTAGAAACTAAGACAAGTAATGTGTGGTAATTTTTGTGATGAATAACACACGGATCTAACTTTTATAGACTCTTCCCTTGTTCGACTAACAATATTTTGACTCCAAAAAATTTGTCACTTTGTGAGAGATCTTTGAAACATGATTGGTTAAGGTAAATTTGGCCCCAATGTCAAATGATTCCCTATGGATTTGTTCACAACACTTGTCAATTCCTACCTACGAGAGGTACACACATCTAGAATTGATTCTAGAGAGGTTGACGATTACCCCACAATCAAATTAATGAACGAGTCCTCATATGGGTAGATTGAATCTTTCCTCACAAGGGTTTTACTAGATAAGTGGGTAGTAGGGCACTTCTCATTTCATCCACCATTTCCCTCAAGGTGTGGATTACTTTGGGGTTCTTAGGGTAATCCTCACAATGATTTTTATGGCTTTCCCCCAGTTAAAGCAGACGAGTCGTAGCTCTTATCTAAACCTGCAAATACAGTGTTTTGAATAATGGTGTGTTTTTATATTTTGTCTTAGTTTGGTTTTAATCACCATTGGAAACCTGCAACAAATTGTATTTAGTATTGGTTTAGATCCTTTTTCTTTGACAAGAAAATATTGATCTTGCACGTGAAGGTTAATAGTTTTCCATAAGATCAAAACATCATGAAAGAGAATTAAATGTTGTTTTTGATTCTCAAAATCATCCAAATATGCAAGATAAGAGCATACACAACAAGTAACCTAGCTATATTGAAAATGGAAAAGGTTGTAAATCAAATGACTAGGCAACTTGTTTTAACCAATTATTGTTCATTCCCTTAACCATGAATTTAATTAATTGTTTTTAAATTCAAGAAGGATTAGAGTTGTTTCTAATTCCCAATATCACCTTAAAGGTGCAAAGGAAGAACATACACAGCTATATCCTATGGTATGAAATCATAACATTCATTAAAAACCATTAAACAAGTTAGAAAAATATGATTCAAAACACCCTACAAACAGAAGTTAGCATTAAAAACCTATAAAATTTTAGAAATATCAAAGACTAAATTTTGCAAACCTCGAAAACAAATCCCAAATTTGAACAGAACACACTAGCACAGGTTTATCAACAATAGCGTAGCCTGACCAACAGTAGAACGACCCTAGTTATGAAAATGCATCCCAAAACACAATACCACATGTTTGATACATAACACATAATGGTAACAGAAAAATTGACACTAACATAGGAAGAGAGATGTATATGTGGGCCTAGTGACACAAATATGGCCCTGGTAATAAAATACACAGAGTTAGAAAAATAGTGTTGTAGTAATGTGGCCAGAGAAGCAATAGCGTGGGGGGTCACACCAACTCAAGGGATGAGACAGAGAAGAAACTGAAAAATAAAAGCAGCATGGTAGCGCAGTCAAAATGACAATAGCGCACCCCTTTCAACAGTAACGCTTGGCTTATGACAGTAGTGTGAGGCATCCTAACACTAACACGGGGCTCTGGAATGACATCATGAACACGTAATTCAGCCAAGAACAGACTCAAAAATGTCAAAAATTTGCTCTCTTAACCCAAAATTAGTAACGACCCATCTCCTTTGAACCTACAAAAGATACTCAACATATGTAAAGTTAACAAAATACATCAAGGAATTTAAGTTATTTAACATGTGCATAACAAAGGTTAACCAAAATTGGGACAAAACTAACAAAGCTTGAAATCAATTGCTTAGGATAATGGAGTAGCTCCCATTGGGCATGCCAAATGTGAACATAATAAACTTGCAAAGCTAATTGAAATAAACTAACGCCTAGTAGTCTAAAAGATAATATAAATCTACTATAGAACCATTAAGATAAGAGTTTAAGGGAAAAAAATATTCTTCAATGCATAATCATGATAAAACCATTAAATGCTAATCAATTCCTACTCTTTATGATTTCTACCTAAAGAATGAAACTAATTAGATCACCTAGTAATCAGATTGGTGTTATTTTCCTCAAGAATTGAGGATGAGATCTCACTAAGAAATGGCTACAAAGCCATCTTTTGGATCTTCCCATGCTCCTCAATTTGAGATAATGGATGCAAGATGGAGAAGTTATTTCCAACAATTGAGAATGGCTCAAGATAAAAATGCCAATAGTTTTCACTAGTGCAAATGAGGTGTAAGAAGAAAGGGAAGGAGGAGGGTTCCTTATATAGTTTTCCTATTTTGGCAAGGCTAGAAATTTTGTGGATGTGGGATGAATCCCAAAAAAGAAATGCAAGGGATATGCATGTTTAATAAAGGGTGTGCACTTTATGGGAGTTGAGCGGGGTTTAATTAATCAAATTTGATTAATTAATAGGTAGGGATAAGCTTGTAGAACCTATTTAGAGGAAAATTAGCATGATTTGGAGGATTTAAAAGGGGAGTTTAACCAATAAAAGGGTTTATTGATTAAATAGAAGGATCAATTAATTAATAATAGTTAATTAATCACCTAGAAGTGGATTATAATTAACGAAAGGTCATTAATTGGCATCCAAAATGGGGGAAGGGTTAATTAATTAACAAAGGGTTGTTAATTAACGAATAAGAAGGGGAATGTTAGCTAATTAGCAAAAAATTGTTAATTCTTACGAAAATTACAAGAAAGAGGATAATTAGTGCAATTTTATTATGAAAATTGTGTAAGCCGATTTTAGGTGTTTACACTACTTTCATCATTTTTGTCCAGGACTTCACATGTATTTAGTAGAAATATATGAAAAGTGTGGAATCATGCACTTGGTGTGTGAATTGTAATAGATGTGCTTTCAAACTTTCAACACCTTCCCATAAAATATGTGGTACTTTTATTCATGATATTGTTAGAGTTTGGAGTTAGTTTTTTTTCTTTATTTTTTCCAAGCCCAAAACATTGGTTCGGCTACATTAATGTTGATTTTTAATGAAGAGATTTAAGATTTATATCTGCATTAATGTAATAATGTCCATTCGACACATTGTGTTAATTATATAGAAGGTTTTTTGCCTTGATGTGTAGATACGAGCGACCATCATCTTACTTGTCACACTTTAGCCTATTTGATATTGAGGGATGGTTTGAATTTTATGTACTTTCTATTTTATGGTGCTAGAAAACATGAAGGGATTAATGTTTGTTCAAGTGATAGTAAAGCATGTATTATATTTTTTATCGTTGGTATCTAAAATTGATCCATTTAGGCAATCTGATAGTGATTAAAAAATTGAGTTGATTCTTCAAATATTTTCATAGTAGTATGTTGTCATATGTTTTTGTAAGAACAAAATTCAATATTGAAACATGAAAACTATACCTTCGTGTCAAAAATTTTCTTGGAAACCCTCTTAAAACCTCTCTCTAGATCAGTCTGCCCTATATACCATGCCTATCTTGACCCTTGAGATTCCTCATATGTGTTATGTGTACTTGCCTTGGTGTTGGAAATTTCAAAACAAATGACTCATTCCATTCAATGCAGTGTTTCTGAAGAAGAATTATTCACTAGACCTAGAAAGTCTATTTTTAGCCTTTCTGGGATAGGTGTGTATTCTCCGAGACAGATTTGAAGGATAAAATTCATTGATAAATGGAATTTAAGAGATAATACCATATTTCAATTGGTTTAGGAATATTTGGGAAGGTTTTGGAGGTTTAGGAACAAGTTGTGCAACTGTGGGTTTCTAAGTTGCAAAGGACTGAGTAATTCTAAAAAGGTGATTGAGCTTCTATAGATGATTTCGGGAGATCCATAAGGAGTTATGGGTAAAACAAGATATCATTTTAAATCTAGTTTAATTCTCTACATGATGGATTCTTCATATTCTTCACAAGACCCAAGTGCTTCTCAAGACAACTCAATTTCAGTAGACTCACCTTGTGGTCCTGAATGGAAAAGTAACATTTTTTGGAGAAGGATGCAGAAACATGTTTTGAAAACCATCCCATTGATCTTGAATGACCCTCCTTCTTCCTAGTGAGTACTAAGTGGTTTAAAATTAAAAATTGGCTAAGTTTTTCATGAAAACCCTTGGGAAAATTTTACTATCCCAATTTTCCCAAAGATAGTAGGGATAGTAGGGATAAAAAAATTCACTACACCCCTATCCCCTTCTTAGGTTTACCATGTTACCAAAAACATTTCCTCCCGAATTCCAAAATGCTTCTCTCATCTCCCTATCTCCCTGAATCCTATTCTGTAACTTGGCAGACTCAGAGTGCAAAGTGTATTTTACTATCCAAACTATACCAAGGACTGGGGGGTCAGTGGGGAAAACAAAATTCTCCCCCTGATGATTTGAAAATTCAAAAATTCACTAATTGCTTTTTTCTCACTTATACTCTTTCCGCCTCTCCCATGAACTAAAAGTTCTACTATAAATTGTAAAAAAACAAAATAAAATTTACCCACCTCATTATTTCTCATGAAATCCATGGTTTCTCAGTAATAACCTCCATTAAACCTATAAATTTTCTAGACACCATGCTCAAATTTCTCCAGAGTGGCCATGTGCTTCAAAACTTGAAAATTTCATATCTTGCAAACCGGTGAGCGAAATAGGGTGAAATTTTCTCATTTGTTCTTCAATCCAAGTTCCTTCAAGAACATGGTAACAATATATTATATTATGCCACAGGTTTTTAATGGTATCAAACCCTATTTTTATTCCATAACATTTTCTTTTTCAGTTATTAAGAATTCTAGCGGGCGGATTAAGCTGAAATTCGGAGCACGAGATCGTAACGAGGAGCCTAATTCGGGGTGGAAATATTTAGTTTCTAAAAAAATTAAGTATCTGGCATCCTTGATTTCTAAAAATAGTAAATTACAAAAATATTAATTCCTCTCAAATCAATGCACTCAGGGAAAATTGAAAATGATAAACTAGGAAACCTTTCCTAAAAAAGCAAAAAAGCATAATAAAGAAAAAAGGAAACTAATTAAAATATAAAGTGCCTAAAAATGGTAAAGCATCCTTAACAGAGTTGAACTGAGTATGTCAGATGATCAAGAAGTTTAGATTTGAGAAAAAGAGGAAAAATATCCCAAAATAGTAAGTTCTGGTTCCACCTGCTAAAAAATGAAAGTCTTCATTTTGAGTGCAAGAAGTTACAGTAAGCTCTATTTTCAATCATATCCCTAATTTTTGACATCTAAATAGGTTTTTATGATGATTTCATAGTTCAAACAAGGAAATTCATCCTTCACAAAGGTCTTGAGGCATCATTTCGATCACAGTTGTGTACATAAATAAAGGCAGAACATTACAGGGCATAGTAGTTGAGAACTTGGGGATATTGTGTATTCAAAAGAGATTTAAAAAGAATCAAATATTTTTTATATTTAAAATTAAAAAAATCATCAAGAAGGTTTGATCCATCCACACCTCTCTAGTGACCTAGCTGAATGAGCTCAATGAGAAATTAAACCAAGGTGAGCTGGGAAAGTTCGTCAAAGTGAGTTGAGATGTTTGAGTAAGCTCAGTGTGCCATTAAAGGTGATTTGATTGAAGTAAATAATTGTATGATTAATCTAAAAAACATGATGAGAGGTTCATGAATAAAGAGCGTAAAGTAATCACATGTTCTAGGAGAGCTCGAAAATATTATGCACCTAGGGAAAGGATGTTATGATGTATATGTATTGATGGAGATGCCGACATGTGGCACACATCCCCTTATCTTATTATATCATTCATTTATGATTTATTATGCTTAGGAGGTCGGCCTCAGTATTGGTCATAGGTTAGAATGGTATATATAGGGGTTTGTTATCTCGTAAAATTGACAAGGGCAATTTTACCGATGACCATACCGAAAATTTTGTTCCGATCCCTCGTTAGGGATCCTTTGTGTTCGAAATGTTGTAAAATCCCTTCCCGGGAAATCTAGTTTTCGAACTTAGTCTTTTTTGAGCCTTTTTTGGCTGGGCGCATGAAATTGCTTTGCAACACTAACTTTTGATGCGCCCCCTTAAAAGCCTTTAGCGCATGGTTTTCAATGTCAACATCAACTTTTCATGTGCCAAAGAATGTTGAACCTTCCCTATGTGTGCCAAGGCACATGCGCTTGTGTTGGTACAACTTTTGTTGCGCCACTCTTTGGTGCGCCGAAGGGCGCACATAATCTTAGTGCAACATGAAGTTTTGGTGCACCAAAGGGCACACATAACTTCATGTCCACAATGCTTTTGGTGCGCCAAAGGCGCACTTTGTCTCCTGTTGTCAAATACTTTCCTGCGCCAAAGGGCGCACGCTTTCCTCCTGTCGACAGCAGTTTTCATGCGCTTTTCAAAAGTGGGTGGCGCATTAATGACCAGCTAACCTATATATATATATGGTTTGCGCGCCCAAATGTCATTTTCACTTTTCACTGAGCACGTGATTCTTCTGAGCCTGTCAGCCTCTGCCTCGTCGTTTTCATCACCTTGTGGACCCGTTCCTGAGCTTTTGCTATTTATCCAGGTATGAGGTGTCTTTCTCTCTCGTGCGTTTTGTGTTTTCAGTTCTTGGTGTGTTCTTGGTCTGGTTTTAGCTTGCTAGTTGGTTTTGAAATATAAATGTGTTGGCCTAGCCTCCTCCGTTTGCTGTCTGCCCCCCCCCCCCATGCTATCCTTCCTCTTTCCATATCTGCTGGAGAAGGACGTTTTCTTGAAACAGTGGTTGTGGCCCTCCTGATCTAGATCATTTTATCTACCCCACTGAGCCTTTCAAATAGGAACGAAGGAGTAGAAGGAACCTACATCATGTAAAACCCCCTTTGAGAGTTTAGTTCTCTGTTTTCCTCCTTGGCGCATCTGTCACCCCTGCAACATCATGAACATTTGCACCCCTTTGGCGCATCTGACCGCCTTGTAATCTACAACATCCCTACGTCAGAGGCGCACCCAGCCTGTTTGTTGCATCATTAACCTCTGCGCCCTTTGGCGCGCCTCTTTCACATGCTACAAGTGTCAAATCTCGCGCCCCTTTGGCACACCATCCTTTTGTGCTGCATCACGTTTCCATGCGCCCATGGCGCACCCAGCTTCCATGCAACACAAGCTTTATCTGCGCAAGTATGAAGCTATAAAGGCGCAGGCGCATCCCCGATTGCAATAACATTATGTTGTGTAAACTCTTCGTGCGCCACGCCATATCCCTTTGGCGCACAAAAATTCAATGTTACACGATCCATCCATGCGCCGAAGGGTGCACCAAATCCCAATGCAACATGAAAATTTCATGCGCCCTTTATAAAATGCAATCTGCAACATCCATGCGCCATGCGCCTTATCTATTTGGCCTGCAAGTTGCAATTTTCATGTGCCCTGCGCCCTGAGCCTTAAAATCTCTAACTCTTTCTTCTGCTGACATTCCAATGGAAGATCAAATGGCTAATTCAACCTTTTTGGATTGGGTCTCGCTTCTTCTTCATGCAGATCAGCAACTGAGTTCGAAAGAACATATGTCTACATCCAGCAAGAGACCCACCAAACCAAGAGGAAAGGCTAAGCTTACAGAGGAAGAGATGAAGTACAAATATCAAAGGGTCAGGATGCCCGAATCACAGGCTGAATGCAGTATGGATGTCAGAGACTCAGAATTGGGTCACATTGACATGGAAGAATTCTGGGTTAGAACTCAGAAGGTTACAAGAAGTCCGTGGATGGACAAATTAATAGGCAGTGCCCTGCACTTCGCCGGAGGAATCCCCGTCAGTGCCGTCAACAATGAATTCATGATGGTGATTGCACAATCTTACAACAAGGACACAAGATGTGTCGAAAACAGCAAGGGCGAGGTAGTCATAAACCTCACTGCCCGTCATTTTGAGATAATGCTCGGCATCCCTCACCACCGGCACTTTGTGGCCGTCAGCCAAGAAGAGTGCATCAAGGCCTGGGAAGACAATGAAGACCAATGCATGCAACTGATGAACGAGGTATACTTGAAAAACAAGAAGGTGGTAACCCGGTGGCCCCAAATCATCCACCGCAGTGATTTCTCAAAAAAGCTCAGTGATACTATTACTTTCCTTAGCAGGGTCTTCGGACTTTCTGACGCCCACTACTTCCATAAATGGATGCTGAGGTACTTGGAGATGATGAATAAGAATGTGCCTGAGCAGCGCTTTTGCTGGGGAGAAATAATAAGTAGCACCATCTCTGAGCAGCTACAACAATTCAGCACAACGGGAGTGTTCCATATGAACTCCTACGTAGTCTACGCTGCAGCGTCGGAGAGGGATTATCCAGGGCTAAACCGAAGTGGAATTTGGCCTCAGGTCAAGATATATGAATATTATCCAGAACTAAGGCTGGAGAATAGCATCCCTCAATTCGCCAAAATTAATGATGCTTTCTTCTATCACATCATTTGCCTGTTGAGGCCAAATCTGACTCATGGTCGTATGACCAAAAACATTGTATCAACCGTGGAGAAGTGGGGGGCCCTGTTCACCCAGTTTCCCACATTTACCTATCTGAGGGTGGTCAACTTCTTGGGTGAGCCAACCAGGCTACCAAGGTATGCTGGACCTAAGCTGATTCTACTAGAGCTATCAAGGCAGCTGGTCACATACCATGAAAAATGCCTCAAAAGAAAGAAGGGCGGAACTCCTTTCCCCCTCACAGTGGGCCGATACACATGCTCCACCCATCACAAGGCGAAGGAAATGTTTGCAGAGCTGGAGTTGCTCAATTTGAAACATGACTTCCCAGCCAGGCCTACCTTTGACCCAAGGGGCTGCCTGCCAAGGGCTAAGCTTGATCCGATCCATGTCCCTCAAATTGAGGATATTTACATTGACGTCATCCACGAGGTGGAACTCAGAAGAAAGGATCATTCTCGCTTAGCATTGGCAGAAATTATCCAATACGGAGTGGCCATTGTCCCCAAAGGCTTCCAAACAACGGAAGATGAAGTAGACAAGGTGTATAATGACACGGAAGGGGATGATTGGCCCTTCCCGGCCATTGACAGAAGCAAGGCTCCTCAAACAATTGAGGAGAGGGTCAAGGAGACTATGCGCAGAACAGAGCACTGGTGCCGCATGAACGGGCTGATCTACCTCGGGGTAGATTTCACAACCTCCCCATTGGGCAATGCACCTCCAAGGTCCAAGAAGCAGCTAAAAGGCAAAGGTGTAGAAGGTGAATCTAGCACCATTCAGGAAGAAGCCCCTGGAAGTCCTCTTTCCACAGCGCCAGAACAGGTAATAACTCTGGATTCGCCAGAGAAAGAAGCAGCAGGAGGATAGTCCCATACGCCCATCCACTCAGGATGTCGGCATTGCTACAACCACAGAAGTCCCTTCTATCCCTTCTTCTTCTCTTCCTTCCCCTCCTCAAGTGACTCACGCGACCACCCCTTTGGTCGCGTCCTCTGTCCCTTCTTCTACTCTTTCCCCCACCTCTTCGTCTATCTTCTCCTCCCTCGCTGATTTATCTTCTTCCATTTCTTCCCTCATTTCTGGGCTCCCTTCCCTTCCTATGTCTTCTGCAGCTGCGGTTTCCCTTCCTCCCGTGGACACTTCTTCGGCTATGCTTTCAATGCCGCCGCCGCGTGTCTCCACGTTTTTCCCCTCTTCTACTGCAGCTGCCCCCTCCTCTGTCTCTGGTCCTTCTTCTATGGGACCAGCCTGGATCTCTCAGCAGCTGGGCCAACAAAAGAGGAAAGTTCCCATCGCTCCGATGGACTTTTCAGTAATTCCAGCCAAAGGGGCAAAGAAGCAAAAGCCTGTAACACGCTTCTCTCAAAGTGCTGCAGGTGAGAGAGTTATGGAAATAACATACCCTGATCCCCTCAAGGAGAAAAAAGATCTGTCTCCGATAGATTTTACTGTGACTCAAGTCACAATGGGGACGTCTTCTGAAAGTCTCCAGGGGGAAGCTCTTTCCGCAGTCGATGCCCTCTGCAAAAAGCTTCAAGAAATAAAAGAAGAGAAAAGGCTACTGAAGGAGCAGAACAAATATCTGCTTCAAGCCTTACAGAAGATGGGTAGTGCACCTCCCACGACTGCCGCCGAGACTTCTGAGCTTCTCAGCCAGGAGAAAATCAATGAATATTCAAAGATCGGCGAGCAGGGTATGGCCGTTTCTGCTTGGAGGAGCCAGATCCTCAAGGACAGTGAAAGAGTGATCGCCGAGTATGTCAATTCATATCTAAACATCAGAAAGGCGAACAAGGAACTCCAAGCATTAGCGGGTCCCATATCAGAAGAGCTAGAACATGCTAGACTCCAACATGAGACCTTTCAACAAATGTTCGACTGTTCAGTCGAAGATCTGGTCAAGTTCAGAGTTTTCGGCCATCCAAGGGCCCTCAACAAAACCATGTCCACTCTGGACTATCGGATAGATCAGCTGGAATTTGTTCTGGAAAAGATAGACAAGGTGAAGGAAGAGGCCCTGGATGTGATGCATCAAATGGAGCGAATTGTTCTTAACATGTCTCCAGGGCTGCTCACTCCTTCCTTTACCATGAGATCAGCTGATGAAACTATCCGGATCTTCAAGGAGATCGCTTCTCAAGGAACGGGGCCAGAGGTCACATTTGACACTGAATCTATCAACAACCTGCTGGCCTGTAGGGACTTCATCGGGTTCCTCATCGAGGCGGAGAAAGATTATTCTAAACTCCCAGAAAAGCTCATAAGCGAGCGGGAGACTTGCGAAGCAATCAGCGAACGGCACAAGGATCCATCACAGGATCAATTTGGGCCCATGATTAACAAGTTTTTGGAATACCGCGCTCAGTTCCACATATCATCTCCTGAGCAGCATCAGAAGCAGGCAACCCCCTTTCGGCCGCAGGATGACGATGACGAGTAGCTGCTTCTTCTTCTTCTTCTTTCTTCTTCTTCTTCTCTCTATTCTCCGACTTTCTTGTTGAAATGTCTAAAGTGTGTTGGCACAAATGATGACATCATCCATGTTGCATCATGGGATGATGTCATCCATCAAGTTGTCAAAAGTCAACATGACTTTTAGATATTTTGTAAATATCTTTGTAAATAGGTGGTTGGCTCCTTTTTGCCTTCTTTCCTTCTCCTCTCTTCTATAAATACTGGAATACTTGTTGTATTCGGGGTGAACATTTTTTAGATGAAAATAGAAGTGAGGAGAGAAAGACTTTGAGCTTTCTTGTAACAGAAGAAAACAGTAATACAAATATTAAGACTTTGTGCTCAATAGCTGTGTTATGCATTAGATCTTCCTTACGTTAGATCTGTATGTGTTTAATCTGTTGGATTCATATCTACTTTTCTGTCATTTTCTCATCAGTATTGCTTTGTTTATTTATGCAAGTAGGTTTGGCTCTGTTTACTACCAACCCAAAAACATAAATCTTCTGACCTTTCTGCTTTGGAATTCATTTCTTTTCTTCCTTCGGATCTGTTCTTTCTCTTTTCCCTCTTTCATTCCTTTCTTTTCGCAGCCTGAAACACTCTACTGGGATGAGATCCCAAACCCCCGAAGGCAGAATCTGTGAGACTTGCATAGATTCCTGCTGGTAGAATAGCAATAAACCAGTTTCGCTTTGCTGACTCAAAGAGGGGCTAAGCCCTGCACACTGTTGGCTCGTCTATCCATAGATCTGTCCAGGCGACAGATTTTCAGACCAACAGTTTTTGGCGACTCCGCTGGGGATCGAATAGATCTGTCAGATCTACGATGGTAGTAAGATAAAAAATCAGAAAAAATCAGCAGATTGCTTCCTGTTTGCAAATCTGAACTTTTTGTTAAAAATCAAAATTTGCAAAAGTGCTCAAATTGAAAAAATTTCTTCTGAGAGTCATAGATCTGGTCCAGTTAAAGATCTTTAGTTCGCTGAGTTTTTGAAAAAATCAGTATTTTGCCATAGATCTGAGTTTTTGACTGTTTGCAAAAAGTTTGAAACCCTCTGAAAAAAGTTAAAATCAGATCAGAAAATCAGCTTACTAATCTTCCCTGCCATCTTATCCTCGTTGTAATTTGTCATTTAACCGCAATCGGTTTTCTGAAGAGGATAGTTTTAAATATTTAGAAAAGTATTTGCTGCTGGTTTTTGTCAGAAAAACCAGAAAATCAGCAAGTACAACCAAAAAGAAAGTTTGAATCTGCGCCATAACATTGCAGATCTGGAAGGAACACTGGCGAGTGAACCTTTTACGCGCAGCAGGAGAGCCCGTGGAGAAGCTGATCCTACTTTCGATCTGCTTCAAAGGCACAATTTCAGCGTAACACCGGCGCATTTTTCAGCACTAAGCTCGGCTAGCCGGTCATCCAGGAGTGTCTCACCTTCACGAAGAAAAAGTCTTTTGCAGGGGGCATCCACATCCCTTTGTAGTGCCTTGCTACTCAGCGGAACTACACTTCCAGCTCGTGTTCTCTTTCCAGCTTTTCAGATGGCGGTACCATGGGGAAACGCGATGGGTCCTTTGGCTTTACCACATCCAGTTCACGCGCTCCCTCACGGAAATCGAAAGAATTTTCCTAAATTCGACGGGAGCGGAAATCAAAGCACGGATTCCCACATATCTGCATTCATCATGTCATGCAGTATTTTGGATGTGACCCACGAAGATGTGTCGGTTCGCCTTTTTCTGGAAACCCTACAAGGACCTGCAGCTGAATGGTTTCAGCATTTGCCGGCCGGGTCTATTACCAGCTGGGCCACCTTACGGGATGCTTTCGAAGACAGATACAAGCCTTCAGAGGATGCATTTGCATTACTATCACGGATCACTCACCTGAAGAAGGAGGCGAATGAGACCATGCGCGATTTTGTCACCCGGTTCAATGCACTAATCAACCGTGTCCCTGTTGCCATGCTTCCAACGCCGGAAAATCAAAAGTGTTTCTTCGTAAACGCTATGAGCTCGAAAGTTAGTTTCTTGCTCCTTCAGGAACGAGTTGCCACCTTGGTTCTCGCCCAAGCCGCTGCCATTCGCATAGAGGATAATCTGATAATATCCGGCGAATTAAAAAAGGAATCAGCCAAGCCTAAATCTTTGGGCCCTTCGCCCACCACTTCGTCTGATCCAGCATTCCAAAAGATGGCAAACGATTTGCTCGCATTAAAGAAACAGTTGGCCCAGGCCTCTCCCAGTTCCTCATACCGGGATATTCCGCGGAGGAATTTCGTTCCTAACAATGTTTCACAAAGACCGCGCTTACCTACAGCTGCTCCGCGGTTGGCGCTTGAAGCTCCTCCGGTCAATGCTTTGGCCGAGATTGAAGAAGAAGAGCAGTATTATGAAGAACCTTCGTCTCAAGGTGAAGATGATCAAGATGTCGGTGAACCGACTGGCGACTCTACTATCGGGTATATGGAATTTGATGAGGAAGAATCTGATGAAGAAGAGGGTACTCAGGGCTACGCAAGCGGGCAGTCATATGCTGTTTTTACTCGCTCACAAGGAAAAGAAGTGGAAGTTGCTGCCCATGTCCAGCAGGAGAAGGCCGTGTCAAACGCGCCTCCAATCATTGCTAAAAGAGGTAATCCTCTTCCTGCTCAACTCCCTGGCAAATCTTTTACAAAGAAATCTTTTCCCCCTATCTCTCCTCCAAATCAATCCTCTCACATTCCTACTAAGACCACCAATCCTATTCCATCATCGCGAGGTGAGGGACTCATTCCTTTACCAACGCAACCCTTGGCCGCATTTGATATTATAGATCATGCAAAAAAGACCAAGATCCAAATGTCTGAAGCTGAGTATCTTCAGTCAAACCCCGAACAGCTTGTAAGATTGACTAAGTATATCCAAAGTCAAGCTGTTATATCTAATCAGGTTTCCCCAAAAGGAATCCTTTCCACTCCCCCTGAATCCCATATAAATGTTGCTTCAACATCTGCGTCAGGCAAGATAGAACCTTTCTATCTCTCTCTGCTGATCAATGGTCACAAGCTGAGTAATTGCATAATTGATTCCGGGGCTTCTGATAACGTCATGCCGGAAAAAGTCGCCCATGCTTTGGGCCTCACTCTTACCAAGCCTTTCGGCAGGTGTTATTCATTGGAAACCAAGCAAGTTCCGTTGGTTGGCCAAATCAAGGACGCGCAATTTGCATTTGCGGCTTTCCCAGATAAAAGAGTAAAAATGACAGTCCTCGTTGCTGACATTCCGGCAGCATATGGAATATTGCTGGGAAGAAGTTTTTGCAGCGAAGTTGGTGGAGAAATTCATATGGACTGGTCCAAAGCTAGAATTCCAGTCAAAGGCGTAATGCAAACTTTGGAGCCAGAATCACAAAAGAAATACTTGGTTACCAGCTCTGAAGACCCCAAAGCTCAAATCCTTTTTGAATCATCAGGGATGGGGAATTACTTCTTATCTACCGAGACGGATAAAACGGGTGTCCTCGTTCAGGAAGGAGATCTTAATAAGATCTGGACATTGCAATTCGATGGCAGCTGTGCAACTAGTGGATGTGGCACTGGGGCCGTGCTGATATCTCCTGAGGAAGAAGTCATTCCTCTCTCTTTCAAATTGCAGTTTTTCAACACTAACAATACTGCTGAGTATGAATCTCTCTTACTCGGTATGCAAGCCGCAAAAGAAAGAGGAATTAAAAATTTAAAAGTACAAGGTGATGCTGAGCTAGTTGTAAATCAGGTCAAAAGGATTTACCAAGTGAAGAATGAAAGGCTCAGACATTACCGTAATGCAGTATGGGACAGCATCAAAGAATTTGATGCTTTTTCAATAGAGGCGATTCCAAGAGCCCAAAATGACATGGCTGATTCATTGGTTGTTTCAGCATCTCTCATGCTCCCACATCCAGGTTTGAAAATGAACAAGTACACCATTGAGGTGGTTTTCCACCCGAGCGTGCCAGATAATTCTCAGCATTGGCAGGTGTTCAATGATGATAATCAACTCATTGCCTTTCTGGAGAAGGCAGAAAATTTTAAAGAATTGCACTTTGAAGGGTCTACTTCCACTTGCCGTGAGTCATTCACCGACCAAGGTAATGAATCTGAAGGAACGATGGCATATGTCAGCTCAAGGGAAATAAAATTCCAAAGGGCCTGGTTTCTCTGGAACGCCTGTTCTACAGGCATGACCGTTTTGTAAAAAAGAAGAGGCGAGATGATCCTTGCTCGTCCCCAGAAACCGAACCGGTCAATATAGGTTCGATAGAACACCCGCAATTCGTGAACATTGGCAAATGTTGCACGCCTGAAGAGAAGCGAAAATTTGTCAAGTTGCTGAAAAAATATATGGATGTATTGGCATGGTCTTATGCCGATTTAAAGTCCTTCAAGCCAAAGGACGTTCAGCATGATATTCCGTTGAAAGACGATGTCAAAGCCTTCCGCCAGAAGCAGAGGCACTATAATCCGAAGATTTTGGGCACCATCCAGGCTGAAATTCAGAAGATGCTGGATGCAAGAATCATCTTCCCTATCCATCACAGCACTTGGGTAGCAAATATTGTGCCAGTGCGCAAGAAAAACAGTGAAATACGCATTTGCGTAGACTTTCGAAATTTGAATCAAGCTTCGCTAAAAGACAACTACCCTCTTCCGATAATGGATCAAGTTCTGCAAGCAGTAACTGGATCAGAAATGCTGTCCATGCTTGATGGTTTTTCAGGCTACAATCAGATTGAAGTCTCACCTGAAGATCAATTCAAAACAGCATTCACTACTCCCTGGGGTACATTTGCCTACAGCAGGATGCCTTTCGGCCTAACTAATGCTGGTGCCACTTTTCAGCGGGCCATGGACTTTGCATTCAAAGGTATGATGGGAAAAGTCATTGTGGTTTATCTAGATGACCTGACTGTGTTCTCTAAACAACGAAGTGATCACTGTGATCACTTGGAGCAAGTGTTGGCCAGGTGCCGAGAACATGGGATTTCCCTAAACCCAAAAAAGTCTGTTTTTGGAGTCACGGAAGGGAAGTTGCTAGGCCATGTGGTCAGCAAAGAAGGAACAAAGATAGATGCCGAAAGAGTTAAGGCTATTCAAAGCCTTACTCTGCCTACAAGCAAGACTGGTGTTCATTCTTTCTTTGGAAAGGTGAACTTTCTCAGGTGTTTTGTTCCTGACTTTGCCGAGAAGACCCGTCACATATTGAACATGATGAAGGGGTCACCAACTTTTAGATGGAGTGAAGAGGGGAAAAGGTCATTTGAAGAAATAAAAGCTTCCGTTGCTCATGCGCCAGTCCTGGTATGTCCAGATTTCTCCAAGGACTTCATCATGTATAGTTACGCATCTGAGCATACTGTGTCCGCAATCTTAATGCAAAAGAACTCGGAGGATGTTGAATCTCCAATCGCGTTCATGAGTTCTCCTCTCAAGCCTCACGAACTGAAGATGACTCAGCTGGAAAAGCATGCCTTTGCCATTGTCAAAGTAGTGAAGAATTTCAGGTATTACATTCTAAACTCGCATACGGTGGTGCTGGTCCCTGACACGGCGGTGAAATCAATTCTAACTCAGCAGGAGTTAGGAAGCTTGCGAGGAAATTGGATCGCAAAGGTCCAGGAGTATGGCTTGGATATTAAACCAACCAAGCTGGTAAGGGGCAAGGGCCTGTGTCAGCTAATGGCTGAAAACAAAGATTCAGAAAACCCTGGTGAAAAGGGTGACTACACTGATGAAACACAGGACCGACAGGAAGACCCTGTTTCTCTGCCTCTGGTTCTATTTGTTACAACTAGTGATGAGTGGTACTCCGATATCGCTTTCTTCCTTACCTACGGCGAATGCCCGATGCACCTAACTGCAAAGGAGAAGTGCACTATAAAGCTCAGAGTGGCTAAATATGTCATCTGGGATGACGGCTTATATAAACGTGGGATAGATGGCATCTTTTTGCGATGTGTTGACAAACCCCAACAAGTAAAACTACTGGAAAGTTTTCACAATTCAGCTTGTGGAGGGCATTTCTCTTCCTCCGTAACTGCACACAAGATCATTCGAGCCAGGTACTATTGGCCGACGCTCTTTCAAGATACAGCCACCTGGGTGGCGAAATGTGAACCCTGCCAACAATTCGTTGGCAAGCCCAAGTTGGCTGCCTTTCCCCTAAGGCCGGTCATTATCAATGAACCATTCAGGCAATGGGGAATTGATTTTATTGGCGCACTCAATCCTCAATCGAGTGTCGGACATAGCTATGTCCTTACAGCAACGGATTACTTTACCAAGTGGGTGGAAGCCATACCTGTCAAGCATGCCACTTCTGAGGTGGTTTGCAATTTCATTAAAGAAAATATCATTGTCAGGTTCGGCGTTCCAAACAAAATCGTTGCTGATAATGCTTCTAACTTCTCCTCACGAGAATTTATTAGTTTTCGCTATGAATATGGGATAACCTTGGCTCATGCATCAGACTATTATCCTCAGGGAAATGGTCAGGCAGAATCCAGTAACAAGAACTTGGTGACCATCATACGGAAATTAGTAGAGGAGAATTAGTGAATGTGGCACAAGTCTTTGTACGATGCTTTGTGGGCCAATCGTATTACTCCCAAGAGATCTCTCGGCATGTCACCTTTTCAAGTGTTATATGGCATTGATGCCGAGCTTCCCATTTCTGTGGAACTTCCTGCTCTATGCTTGGCACGAGCCATTGAAGATGAAACTTTCCAAAATTCTCTTGAAAAGAGAATCATGTATCTGGCAGAACTTGAAGAAAAGAGAGTAAGGTGGTCGACAGGATCACTGAACATCAGAATCAAGTTAAGAGGCTTTTTGATAAGAAGGCCAAGCAAAGGGATTTTCAAGTGGGAGATCTCGTCCTTTTATGGGACAAGCGAAGAGAACCAAAGGGCATGCATGGAAAGTTTGATTCCCTGTGGAGAGGGCCCTTCAAGATCAAGCAGCTCAATGGAGAGAATAGTTTCTATCTCTCATATCTGGATGGAACCGAACTCCCGCTTCCTTATAGCGGGCAGCATCTGAAGATCTTCAGGAAGTAGAGCTTGCTCTCTTCTTTGTACAGTTTTGCTTTTGTTGTGTGTTTGCTTCCGTCGTGTGTTTGCTTTTGGTTTGTTGTGTGTTTTCTTTTGCTCCCCCTCCGGTCGCCCTTGTTTTTGACTCTGTTACCCAATGGATAGGCACAAGTGATCTGGGATTCTCTACCCCCGAGTTCACTCAGGGATAGTCCCCAGAAAGAGCCAGCTGTTATCCCGTAAAATTGACAAGGGCAATTTTACCGATGACCATACCGAAAATTTTGTTCCGATCCCTCGTTAGGGATCCCTTGTGTTCGAAATGTTGTAAAATCCCTTCCCGGGAAATCTAGTTTTCGAACTTAGTCTTTTTGAGCCTTTTTTGGCTGGGCGCATGAAATTGCTTTGCAACACTAACTTTTGATGCGCCCCCTTAAAAGCCTTTGGCGCATGGTTTTCAATGTCAACACAACTTTTCATGCGCCAAAGAATGTTGAACCTTCCCTGCGTGCGCCAAGGCGCATGCGCTTGTGTTGGTACAACTTTTGTTGCGCCACTCTTTGGTGCGCCGAAGGGCGCACATAATCTTAGTGCAACAAAAAGTTTTGGTGCGCCAAAGGGCGCACATAACTTCATGTCGACAATGCTTTTGGTGCGCCAAAGGCGCGCTTTGTCTCCTGTTGTCAAATACTTTCGTGCGCCAAAGGGCGCACGCTTTCTCCTGTCGACAGCAGTTTTCATGCGCTTTTCAAAAGTGGGTGGCGCATTAATGACCAGCTAACCTATATATATATGGTTTGCGCGCCCAAATGTCATTTTCACTATTCGCTGAGCACGTGATTTTTCTGAGCCTGTCAGCCTCTGCCTCGTCGTTTTCATCGCCTTGTGGACCCGTTCCCGAGCTTTTGCTATTTATCCAGGTATGAGGTGTCTTTCTCTCTCGTGCATTTTGTGTTTTCAGTTCTTGGTGTGTTCTTGGTCTGGTTTTAGCTTGCTAGTTGGTTTTGAAATATAAATGTGTTGGCCTAGCCTCCTCCGTTTGTTGTCTGCCCCCCCCCCCCCCCCCATGCTATCCTTCCTCTTTCCAGATCTGCTGGAGAAGGACGTTTTCTTGAAACAGTGGTTGTGGCCCTCCTGATCTAGATCATTTTATCTACCCCACTGAGCCTTTCAAATAGGAACGAAGGAGTAGAAGGAACCTACATCATGTAAAACCCCCTTTGAGAGTTTAGTTCTCTGTTTTCCTCCTTGGCGCATCTGTCACCCCTGCAACATCATGAACATTTACACCCCTTTGGCGCATCTGACCGCCTTGTAATCTGCAACATCCCTGCGCCAGAGGCGCACCCAGCCTGCTTGTTGCATCATTAACCTCTGCGCCCTTTGGCGCGCCTCTTTCACATGCTACAAGTGTCAAATCTCGCGCCCCTTTGGCGCGCCATCCTTTTGTGCTGCATCACGTTTCCATGCGCCCATGGCGCACCCAGCTTCCATGCAACACAAGCTTTATCTGCGCAAGTATGAAGCTATAAAGGCGCAGGCGCATCCCCGATTGCAATAACATTATGTTGTGTAAACTCTTCGTGCGCCGCGCCATATCCCTTTGGCGCACGAAAAGTCAATGTTACACGATCCATCCATGCGCCGAAGGGCGCACCAAATCCCAATGCAACATGAAAATTCCATGCGCCCTTTATAAAATGCAATCTGCAACATCCATGCGCCATGCGCCTTATCTATTTGGCCTGCAAGTTGCAATTTTCATGCGCCCTGCGCCCTGAGCCTTAAAATCTCTAACTCTTTCTTCTGCTGACATTCCAATGGAAGATCAAATGGCTAATTCAACCTTTTTGGATTGGGTCTCGCTTCTTCTTCATGCAGATCAGCAACTGAGTTCGAAAGAACATATGTCTACATCCAGCAAGAGACCCACCAAACCAAGAGGAAAGGCTAAGCTTACAGAGGAAGAGATGAAGTACAAATATCAAAGGGTCAGGATGCCCGAATCACAGGCTGAATGCAGTATGGATGTCAGAGACTCAGAATTGGGTCACATTGACATGGAAGAATTCTGGGTTAGAACTCAGAAGGTTACAAGAAGTCCGTGGATGGACAAATTAATAGGCAGTGCCCTGCACTTCACCGGAGGAATCCCCGTCAGTGCCGTCAACAATGAATTCATGATGGTGATTGCACAATCTTACAACAAGGACACAAGATGTGTCGAAAACAGCAAGGGCGAGGTAGTCATAAACCTCACTGCCCGTCATTTTGAGATAATGCTCGGCATCCCTCACCACCGGCACTTTGTGGCCGTCAGCCAAGAAGAGTGCATCAAGGCCTGGGAAGATAATGAAGACCAATGCATGCAACTAATGAATGAAGTCTACTTGAAAAATAAGAAGGTGGTAACCCGGTGGCCCCAGATTATCCACCGCAGTGACTTCTCAGAAGAGCTCAGTGATACTATTACTTTCCTGAGCAGGGTCTTCGGGCTTTCTGACGCCCATTACTTCCATAAATGGATGCTGCGCTACTTGGAAACAATGAATAAGAATGTGCCTGAGCAACGCTTTTGCTGGGGGGAGATTATAAGCAGCACCATTTCCGAGCAGTTACAACAGTTCAGCACAATGGGAGTATTCCATATGAACTCCTACGTGGTCTACGCTGCAGCATCAGAGAGGGATTATCCAGGGCTAAACCAAAGTGGAATTTGGCCTCAGGTCAAAATATATGAATATTATCCAGAACTGAGGCTGGAGAATAGCATCCCTCAATTTGCCAAAATTAATGATGCTTTCTTCTATCACATCATTTTCCTGTTGAGGCCAAATCTAACTCATGGTCGCACGACCAAAAACATTGTGTTAACCGTGGAGAAGTGGGGGGCCCTGTTCACCCAGTTTCCCACATTTACCTATCTGAGGGCGGTCAACTTCTTGGGCGAGCCAACCAGGCTACCGAGGTATGCTGGACCTAAGCTGATTCTACTAGAGCTATCAAGGCAGCTGGTCACATACCATGAGAAATGCCTCAAAAGAAAGAAGGGCGGAACTCCTTTCCCCCTCACAGTGGGCCGATACACATGCTCCACCCATCACAAGGCGAAGGAAATGTTCGCAGAGCTGGAGTTGCTCAATTTGAAACATGACTTCCCAGCCAGGCCTACCTTTGACCCAAGGGGCTGCCTGCCAAGAGCTAAGCTTGATCCGATCCATGTCCCTCAAATTGAGGATATTTACATTGACGTCATCCACGAGGTGGAACTCAGAAGAAAGGATCATTCTCGCTTAGCATTGGCGGAAATTATCCAATACGGAGTGGCCATTGTCCCCAAAGGCTTCCAAACTACGGAAGATGAAGTAGACAAGGTGTATAATGACACGGAAGGGGATGATTGGCCCTTCCCGGCCATTGACAGAAGCAAGGCTCCTCAAACAATTGAGGAGAGGGTCAAGGAGACTATGCGCAGAACAGAGCACTGGTGCCGCATGAACGGGCTGATCTACCTCGGGGTAGATTTCACAACCTCCCCATTGGGCAATGCACCTCCAAGGTCCAAGAAGCAACTAAAAGGCAAAGGTGTGGAAGGTGAATCTAGCACCATTCAAGAAGAAGCCCCCGAGAGTCCTCTTTCCACAGCGCCAGAACAAGTAATAACTCTGGATTCGCTAGAGAAAGAGGCAGCAGAGGATAGTCCAATTGGCCCATCCACTCAGGATGTCGGCATTGCTACCATAACAGAGGTCCCTTCTATCCCTTCTTCTTCTCTTCCTTCCCCTCCTCAAGTGACTCAAGCGACCATCCCTTTGGTCGTGTCCTCTGCCCCTTCTTCTACTCTTTCCCCTGCTTCTTCATCTATCTTCTCTTCCCTCACTGATCTTTCTTCTTCCATTTCTTCCCTCATTTCCGGGCTCCCTTCCCTTCCTATGTCTTCCGCAGCTGCAGTTTCCCTTCCTCCCGTGGACACTTCTTCGGCTATTCTCTCAATGCCGCCTCCGCGTGTCTCCACGTTTTTCCCCTCTTCTACTGCAGCTGCCCCCTCCTCTGTTTTTGGTCCTTCTTCCATAGGACCAGCCTGGATCTCTCAGCAGCTGAGCCAGCAAAAGAGGAAATTTCCCATCGCTCCGATGGACTTTTCAGTAATTCCAACCAAAGGGGAAAAGAAGCAAAAGCCTGTAACACGCTTCTCTCAAAGTGCTGCAGGTGAGAGAGTTATGGAAATAGCATACCCTGATCCCCTCAAGGAGAAAAAAGATCTGTCTTCGACAGATTTTACTGTGACTCAAGTCACAATGGGGATGTCTTCTGAAAGTCTCCAGGGGGAAGCTCTTTCCGCAGTCGATGCCCTCTACAAAAAGCTTCAAGAAATAAAAGAAGAGAAAAGGCTACTGAAGGAGCAGAACAAATATCTGCTTCAAGCCTTACAGAAGATGGGTAGTGCACCTCCCACGACTGCCGCCGAGACTTCTGAGCTTCTCAGCCAGGAGAAAATCAATGAATATTCAAAGATCGGCGAGCAGGGTATGGCCGTTTCTGCTTGGAGGAGCCAGATCCTCAAGGACAGTGAAAGAGTGATCGCCGAGTATGTCAATTCATATCTAAACATCAGAAAGGTGAACAAGGAACTCCAAGCATTAGCGGGTCCCATATCAGAAGAGCTAGAACATGCTAGACTCCAACATGAGACCTTTCAACAAATGTTCGACTGTTCAGTCGAAGATCTGGTCAAGTTCGGAGTTTTCGGCCATCCAAGGGCCCTCAACAAAACCATGTCCACTCTGGACTATCGGATAGATCAGCTGGAATTTGTTTTGGAAAAGATAGACAAGGTGAAGGAAGAGGCCCTCGATGCAATGCATCAAATGGAGCGAATTGTTCTTAACATGTCTCCAGGGCTGCTCACTCCTTCCTTTACCATGAGATCAGCTGATGAAACTATCCGGATCTTCAAGGAGATCGCTTCTCAAGGAACGGGGCCAGAGGTCACATTTGACATTGAATCTATCAACAACCTGCTGGCCTGTAGGGACTTCATCGGGTTCCTCATCGAGGCGGAGAAAGATTATTCTAAACTCCCAGAAAAGCTCGTAGACGAGCGGGAGACTTGCGAAGCAATCAGCGAACGGCACAAGGATCCATCACAGGATCAATTTGGGCCCATGATTAACAAGTTTTTGGAATACCACGCTCAGTTCCACATATCATCTCCTGAGCAGCATCAGAAGCAGGCAACCCCCTTTCGGCCGCAGGATGACGATGACGAGTAGCTGCTTCTTCTTCTTCTTCTTCTTCTTCTTCTTCTTCTTCTCTCTATTCTCCGACTTTCTTGTTGAAATGTCTAAAGTGTGTTGGCACAAATGATGACATCATCCATGTTGCATCATGGGATGATGTCATCCATCAAGTTGTCAAAAGTCAACATGACTTTTAGATATTTTGTAAATATCTTTGTAACTAGGTGGTTGGCTCCTTTTTGCCTTCTTTCCTTCTCCTCTCTTCTATAAATACTGGAATACTTGTTGTATTCGGGGTGAACATTTTTTAGATGAAAATAGAAGTGAGGAGAGAAAGACTTTGAGATTTCTTGTAACAGAAGAAAACAGTAATACAAATATTAAGACTTTGTGCTCAATAGCTGTGTTATGCATTAGATCTTCCTTACGTTAGATCTGTATGTGTTTAATCTGTTGGATTCATATCTACTTTTCTGTCATTTGCTCATCAGTATTGCTTTGTTTATTTATGCAAGTAGGTTTGGCTCTGTTTACTACCAACCCAAAAACATAAATCTTCTGACCTTTCTGCTTTGGAATTCATTTCTTTTCTTCCTTCGGATCTGTTCTTTCTCTTTTCCCTCTTTCATTCCTTTCTTTTCGCAGCCTGAAACACTCTACTGGGATGAGATCCCAAACCCCCGAAGGCAGAATCTGTGAGACTTGCATAGATTCCTGCTGGTAGAATAGCAATAAACCAGTTTCGCTTTGCTGACTCAAAGAGGGGCTAAGCCCTACACACTATTGGCTCGTCTATCCATAGATCTGTCCAGGCGACAGATTTTCGGACCAACAGGGTTAGAAGGTTGTAGTTAATCATCATATTGAGTATTGGAGTGTTATTGTATGGTTTGGAGGTTACCCCCTCGAAGTGGTATTGGAGGTTGCCCCCTCGAAGTGGCAAGGCTATTATATGAGCATATTGTCATCATTTATCTATACTTTGGTGTTCTCTCATGTTATCTTGTTGTATATGTTCTTATTTATACAAGTAATATCCTTACATAATCTAACAAACATGATGAGAGGATCATGAATAAAGAGCGTAAAGTAATCCCATGTTCTAAGAGAGCTCGTAAATAAGAAAAGTTCATTGAAGATCTCATAGAACTCCAAAATTCAAGCAAGAGTGATTCATTGCAACACATTTATCTTTGAGGGAACCCAAATATGTCTTCCCTAATGGTAGATCTTCCCCATGGTGATCAATATTTGGTTCCAAAACAAGCTCCTGAAATTTCTTCGATGACTGATATTGTGTCAACTCCTAAAGATCCATTTCCATGGATTCAACAAATGCTTGAAAGTGGGAAAAGGACAATACAAATTTCTATCATGCCCAGTATCAAATAAATCTTAGGATAATTGAATTCAAATCAAAGAAAGAAGGCCTAGACAACATCCCGCTTCTTCAGTGGCACTTCAAGTAATCAATATGTTGAGATTGTTATACCTAAGAATGTAAAGCACATTAAGGACATGAATCCATCAGACTATGATTCGACCCACATATAATTAGGTCAAGCTTCACACGAGGGTGCCTCTCATTTGTTCAAGGAATTAACTTCCCACCTCTTCACTCAGAATGAAGAATACAAGTAAAAAATTGAGCAATTAAAGGAACAGGTAAAATCTCTCAATGCCTACATCCAATCCTTCTTAAAATCTGACTCAACATCTTCTCTTCCAATTTAATATATTCCTCTTATCATTATTGTTGATCCTAAGGCATTCAATAAAGCACAAGGTTACATAATGTAATGGAAGGCTAATGAGAAGTATATTGAGAAAATCATTAAGCAAGGTGAGGTATTGTTTCCATATGTCATTTCACTCATCAAGTACATTCTTGAAATCTTGTCTAGAGTAAATAAAGTAAAGGATGAGTTTACAAAAGAGGTAATTCATGGGGATGATGTGTTCCCACTAGTTTCATAGATGATCGCCTTTGACTCTCACACTCTCATGAGTAAGAACATGTTTTCATTAGCTGCAAAGAACTTGTCTCAAGTTTGGATCCACATCATGGATGTGAGATATGGAATGCTCAAGAATGAAATATCTAAGTTAGACTCTTGTGGACAACATTATTTTGAGATCTTGAAAAATGTCTACAATTGTGTTCAGAGAATTAAGTTCCATCTACTCACTTAAGATTCATCATCAAAAGAACTTCTTGTTTCCTTTTAAGAGCTAGTCAAGAAAGAGGCGGGTGACTCTATTTACTTCAATGGAGATAACTTAGAGTCCCTAGCCAACATCATAAGTTGAATTTCTGAAATTGTAAAGGATTATAAAACATGGATCAGTCAGTGCAAGAATATCAATGAAGTTCCCTAGGCATGGACCAAATTTTTGGGTTACATTTGCATTCTAGAGGTAGATAAGTTGGAAATTGCAGTAGGTCATTTTAGAAAGGAATTCAAAGAGCAATAGAAATAATTATGAATTATTGAATTTCTTCATCATATAGAGATTCTTCATCATATATGACAGCTTCTTCCCCCTTCTCTTTTACTCCCTTCTCTTTTGTCCCCCTTCTAATTCTTCATTGTGTGTAATTATGATATTTTGTCTCATTCACTTAAGTGACTTTCTAAGGTTGAATTGTAGAATTCCCTTTGATTTATAAAAATGGAACTTAGTTTTCACTTCCTAGGAAGATGTAAAGTCACAAATTGAATGATATCATGAAGAGTCATGTGGAGGGTAGGTGAAAGGTCAATTCACATTGCTATAAGTTGGGATGGCTTCTCCATTCCAAAGGATCCTGAAATACTGAATTTGAGTTATTTGTAGTAATTGTGGATTATGGTTTTGGGTGTTGAGATTTGTATCACCGACATAAGAAATAAAATATACATTTCTTCTATTTCCCTTTTCTTATGTGTTCCTCTATTTTCTCTCTTTTATGCACTTTGTAAGCATAGTGATCAAGAAATATCATTGTATCTTTAATGAATGAATTAAAAACTATGTGTCTAAGTTTTTTTGTCTCACTAAATGGCTTTGTTTTTTCTTTCCTATAATTGAATGTTGAACTACTCTGGTTAGTGGGTGTGAGTTTTGTTTGTGCCAAATCATAGGAATAACCTTATTTTATCTAATTTCTCTCCTTCACCCCTCGTCGCTGCAATTTCATCCTTTGTACCTCATACAAGCACTTTTTCACAGGTTCATTGAAGTGTTCATATGTGATGCCCGACCTATTTGTCCACCCCAAAATAATATATAGGATTAAAATAGTTTACATTCAATAATGGGATCCTCCTCATACACAAGGAGGGGTGTAGCCCCATGGTTGTTGGTGGAAATCAACTAATTTTGCATAGGACAAATTATTTCACCAATATAATTTAGTGACTCTACTGGGGAGTGATTTTCCCAAGTGCACCTACAAATATCTTTGCAAAATAAAATAAAAAGTATAAAGAAAAAAAAATTTCAAAGAAAAATTAGTTTTTGAACGAAACTTCGTTAAGGAACAAATTCGTGTCACTTTCACTTCCCACAGCACAATGATAAAGTTTCAAGATTGGATTTCAGTACCAATGAGTGAAAATGAAGAATAATATGATGACTACCAATAAATGTAAACCTTTGATCAACCCTCATTTTTGAATGTCTCTTACAAAGCCAAGAAAGCTGAGGGAAATAAGTTTCATATCATCTCTGCAGTGTCCATGAAAAGACTTTCTAGAATGGAGAAGATTGTTGTTTTTGAATACCCCTTCATCAAGTCATGGTGGCTACAATAAAAGAAGAGTGTTGCTAGAGGAAATAAAATGGGTATTACTAATGTTGATGATTCAAAATCCAAGAAGTGGATGAAGAAAATTCATAAGAGATACAAGATGTTATATGAAGGGCGTGATGGTGCAGATTCCAATGAAGGTAACATTTTAAACTTCACATATTTGACCAAGAAACTCATAACATTTCATTTTTTCTTCTTCCCCTAGATGATTTTCTTGCATACAATGATGAATAAATGGGTATTTTAAAAATAAAATATGTGTAAAGTCTTGTCAGTGCTAAAGAAGGAAATTATGATCCAGAAGTTTATCATGAATTTTGGAAGTATGTATTGGCCTTGTAAAGAAGGTATGAAAATATTGAAGCACTTCATAATTTTGAAGAAGAAGAAACTCGAGAAGAACATGATGATTATCAACACTATGAGGTGTTCATCCCTATAAGATTTCTTGTGCACTTTTGGTGAATGCTCCATCCTTGAACCTCCCGATGAGAACCAAATCAGCACCTTGGAAGTTTATGAATAAGACATGATGGTTAAACCTCCATCCATCAATTCTTTTTGGCTCGAGGCATAATCCATGGGAGAAACAGTGAATTCAAGGGAGGAATATTCTTGTTGTATGATAGATGACCCAATGTTCTCCAAAGACTCCATCAACCATGAAGATGAACGAGAAATAAATCCTGCATATCATATTCAAGATGATGAATTCGAGATAATCATGGATAATCTCCTTTCTAACTATGATTCCTCAATTGATGTATAGATGTTGAATGATGAAATGGAGATAGTTCGAGAAGTAAATTCCCTTCTTGATCCAATTGTGGATGAAAAAATGGAAGAGTTCAATTTCTTTTTCAAAACCATCATGGATAAGAAATTTTAACATGACCTCTTTGAAGAGTTGGTTGCACCATCCTCACCAAAGGATTACAATGTTGATCATCACAGTGAGTATAAAGTTTTTCCTTTTCCATGTGAGAAAGAAGTTTCTACAATAAATGATCAAGATAGATTTGAAAATTATTCCCATGGTGTTACCCCAACATGGTTCTTTATTTCTTGTCATGAGAATGATCTAATGGAGTTTGAGCTCAAAGGAGTTCCATTCCCACGTAGCATGGATCTCTTCTCCTTGTCAAAGAATGTTGAAAATAAAGTATGCACATTCTTGCAAGAAGGTGAACCTTGGATGACAAGAAGTGCATAGGAGGAACAAAAATATGTTTCAAATGAAGTTTGGCCATGTACGGATCAGATTTCAATAAAATCCTTAAATCTCAATACAATGACTCTTCTGACGAAGATGACATTGAGCATATGGAAGATTTGGAAGAGTTATCTTTAAAATATATCTTGAGGACTGCGGAATAAATTGAAGACCCTCAAATAATTATTGAGATCCTTACTCGATCCATGGAAATTCAATATAGTTGTGAGGAAAGTTGTGTCTCTACTTCCCATGCACCAATGTTCGATGATGAGATGGAGAAAATGGGTGAGCTCAACGTTCTTTTTTAAACCTTGGTAGATAGGAGTGAAGGTGAAGGTAACTCCTCCTCTCTCATGTTTTGTGAAGAAGATCATGAATACAAAAGAAAGGAGGTTCTTGAATCTCCTAACAATGTTCTCAATCTTGAAGGCAACATCCCTGCCTCGGAGGATTTTAGTAAAGGAAATGTTGGGCTAAATTTTATTAAAGAAAATATTTCAGAGCAAAGTGAAAAGGTGCAAAAAAATTTGAGTGGATTCAAGGTCAACTTGTATGTCTTATCAATTTGGAATAATAATCCATACTACAATATTCACTCAAGGGTGATGAATGTTTCCATAATAAAATCAAGAACTGCAATTTTGGAGATGATGACAAGGTCAATTTTCAGCTGATAGGTATTGACAACAATTATTCCAGGAAAAAAAGTGAAACTTTGTAAGACTCTTGTGAATGGTTTTTGAATTAAATTGCACTCATTGTTTCCAAAGACTCTGTTGGTCTTGAACATGTTTCCATGCTACAACATTCTCTCTTGATGATGAAGATCTTCATATCACTGAGGTGGCCTCTAGTTTTGAAATCAATTTCTCAAAACAATAAAGTGATATGTTCATAGAAGTTATTAAATGGGAAGAAAATCAGTTTTTTCTCACTCCTTTTGAGTGCCTCACTGATTCAAGGGATGTTTCCATATTGCAATTCAAGGATGAATTATGTTTCCATGAAAAGATCAGTGTTTCCACTTTTGAGAACATGGAGGAATGGTGTCACATGATCACAGAACATGAAGTGGAAGCCGCAAGATGCAATAACTTCAAGATGGTAACAAAGCTTTCATTAGATGCAAGAATTTTTTTAGTGTAATACAAATATGAAGATGGAATCTTGGTATTTCTCCTTCTTATCAGACCTTGTAAAGCCATCTCAAGAGCATGATACGATCAAATAGTTATCTTTGAAATTCGAAGGTTGAATTTCAGTCTGTTGTTCCATAATGGGGTATACTTGTCCCAACCCATCTCAGGGTTTGCGTATATTATTTCCCCACCTCTGTAAATTTCCCTCCCCTATATATATTTTCCCTTTCCATTGTGTGTTGTTTTCCGCTTTTGGTGTGTATCCCTTTCGTGTGTTTTTTGTTCATGTGTTGTTTGGAAGAAATGACTCCATAAGCCCAATGGACAAGGCACTATTCCACATAGTGTCTTGAGATTAGGGGCTTCCTACTTTCTCTATTCTCAATGTTCTTGATCCAAAACATTTCCCCAAGCTAGAGCTAGTTGTTTTCATGTGTTTTTTACAAGAGCAACATTCAATATTGAAACATGAAAAATCTACCCTAGTGCCAAAAAAATTCTTAAAATCCCTCTTGAGCCCTCCCTCTGGATCAATCTACCCTATGTATCATGGTTATCCTGACCCTTTAGATTCCTCATATGTTTTGTTTTTACTTTCTTTGGTGTTGGAAATTTCAAAACAATTTGACTCGCTCCAATCAGTGTAGTACTTCTAAAGAATAATTCTTCAATAGGCCTAGAAAGGTTATTTTTAGCCTTTACGGGACAGTTGTGCATCCTCTGAGATAGATTTGAAGGCCCAAATTCATTGATAAATTTTATTTAAGATATAATAACATATCTAAATTATTTTAGGAATATTTGGGAAGGTTTCAGAGGTTTAGGAACAATATTTGCAACTAGTAGGTTTCGAAGGTGCATACAGAGCCTTCATGAAATTCTAACAGATGATTTTGGGAGCTCCATAATGAGTTAAGAGTAAAACAATATACCATCATAAATCTATTTCAATTCTCTACATGATTTAATCTTCACATTCTTTACAATACCCAAGACCTTCTCAAGACAGCTCAGTTTAAGTGGACTCACCTTGTGGTCCCGAATTAGAAAGAAAATTTTGGAGAAGGATGAATAATCATGTATTTAAAACCATCCCATTGATCTTTAAATTATCTTGGGAGTCAAAATTATATAAAAATTTTCCTAAAAAGGGTTTTTGGAGCTATGGGAAAAGTAATTTCAAGATTCTGGGACTTAGTCATTTTCACAGTTGGATAGGTGGCACATTTTGGTGTCCCGACTATCCCAACAGTCTCAACTGTCCAAACTATCCCAAATATCTAGGATAGTGAGGATAGTGGGGAAATTATTTGAAGAAAAGTGTTCCCCATCCCTCATTTGTAGTTCTTGGACTCTCATATGACCCTTTCTCTTCCCGATTAGTGCTAAGTGGTTGAAAATTGAAAATTGGCTAAGTTTTTCATGAAAACCCTTGGGTGAATTTTACCGTCCCAAATGTCCCAGGGAAATTAGGGATAGTGGGGATAGTAAAATTTTCCCCATTCCTAGCCCCTTTTCAGGTTCATCATGTGACCCAAACGTTTTCCTCCTGGGTGCTAAAATGCTTCTCTCTCATCTCCCTATCTCCCTTAATCCCGTCCCACCACTTGGCAGGCTCAGAGTGCAGGGAAAATTTTACCATCCCAAATATCCCAAGGATGGATGGGATATTTGGGACAAAAATGTGCCCCCTCATGGTTTGAAAAATCAAAAATTCACTAAGGGTTTTTCCCTCACTTATACTCTTTATGCCTCTCCAGTGAACTGAAAGTGTTGCTAGAAATTGTCAAAGCACAAAATAATATTTACCCACATCATTATTTATCATGAACTCCATGGTTTCTCAGTAATAACCTACATTAAACCTAAAAAATTTCCACACACCATGCTCAAATTTCTCTAGAGTGAACATATGCTTCAAAACTTGAAAAGTTCATATCTTAAAAACTAGTGAGCGAAATCGAGTGAAATTTTCTCAGCCGTATTTAATCCAAGAACCTTCAAGAAGATGGTAACAATATAGTAGATGATTCCCTAGGTTTTTTAAAGGTATTAAACCCTAGTTTTATTCCCTAGCATTTTCTTTTTCAGTTTCCAAGCATTCTAGCGAGCGGATTGAGCTGAAATTTGGAGCACGAGATCGTAACCACGAGCCTAATCTAGTGATGCCATTTTCATTACAATCCAAGGTGTACATATTTAGTTTCTAATAATAGTAATTATCTATAATCCTTTCTTTCTAAAAATATTAAGTCCTCCCATATCAATGCACTCAGGGAACAATGAAAATGATAAACTAGGCAACCTTTCCCAAAAAAACATAATAAAGCAAAAAATAAAAAGAAAATTGCTAAAAATAGAAAATGTCTAGAAATGATAAAGCATTATCAATAGAGTTGAACTGAGTATGCCACATGATCATGAAGTTCATATTTGAGAAAAATAGGCAAAATATCCCAAAATAGCAGGTCATGGTTCCACCTGCTAAAAATTGAAAGTCTTTGTTTTGAGTGCAAAAAGCAGAAAGTTGCTCTCACTTCTTTTTGACATCTTCACATGGTTGTATGGTGATTTCATAGTTAAAACAAGGAAATTCATACTTCACAAAGGTCTTGAGGCATCATTTTCATCACATTGTGTATGGGAACAAAAGCAGAACATCACAGGGTGCAACAGTTGAGAACCCAGGGATATTATGCATTCAAAAGAGATTCAAAAAGAGTCAAAGATATGTTGTAATTCAAAGTAAACAACTCATAAAGAGGGTTTGAGCCATCCACACATCTCTGGTGAGCTGGCTAAATGAGCTCAATGAGCTAAGTAAACCAAGGTGAGTTAGGAAAGTTGGCCAAAGTGAGTTAAATTGTTTTAGTAAGCTTAGTGTGCTATTCAAGGTGAGTTGATTGAAGTAAATAATTTCATGAATAAGATAACAAGAATCATGAGAGGTTCATGAATAAAGAGCATAAATTAATTCCATATTCTAAGAGAGCTTGTAAACAGGAAAAGCCCATTGAAGATCTCACAGAACTCCACAAGTCAAGCAAGAGATATTCATTACAGCACCTTGCTCTTTAAGGGCACCCAAGTATGTCTTTTCCAATGGAAGATATTTCCCATGGTGATCAATAGTTGGTTCCACAACAAGCTCCTAAAAGTGCTCCGGTGACCGACATTGTGTCAACTCCTGAAGAGCCATTTTCATGGATTCAAGAAATGCACAAAAGTGGGCCAAGGACTACGCAACTTGCTATCATGCCCATTCTTGAAGAAATCTCCCCAACACTGAAGTCCAAGCTAAGAAAGAAGGCCTAAAAAACATCTCGCTTCTTCAGTAGAAATTCAGGTAGTCAGTACGTTGAGATTGTTAGACCTAAGAATGAAAATCTCATTGAGGACATGACTCTATATGACAATGAGTTTACCCACATCTCATTGGGTCAAGCTTCACATGAGGGTGAATCTCATTTATTCAAGGAATCTGCTTCCTGCCTCCTCACTTGAAATGAAGAATACAAGAAAATCAATTGTGTAATTGGAGGAACAGGTAAAAGCTCTCAATGCCTACATCCAACCCTTCTTGGAATCCATCTCAACATTTTCTCTTCCAATACAAGACATCCCTCTAATCAATAGTGTTAATCATGAGGTAATCAAGAAAGCACAATGTTACATAATGCAGGGGGAGGCAAATGAGAAGTGGATTGAGAAAATCATTGAGCAAGGCAAGGTATTGTTTCCAGATGCCATTTCACTCATCAAGTACATTCTTGGAATCTTGTCTAAAGTAAAAAAACATAAAGGAGGAGTTTGCAAAAGAGGTAATTCACGTGGATGAGGTATTCCCACTAGTTTCAGAGATGATCTCCTTTGACTCTCACACTCTCATGAGTAAGAATGTGTTTGCATCAGCTACAGAGAACTTGTCTCAAGTTTGGATTTACATCATGGATGTGAGATATGGAATGATCAACAATGCAATCTCTAAGTTGGACTCTTGTGGACAACATGATTTTGAGATCTTGATCGATTTCTACAATTGTGTTCAAAGACTTGAGGGTCCTCCGCTAACTGAAGATTCATCATCAAAAGAACTTATTATTTCCTTCTAGGAGTTGGTCAAGAAAGAGGCATGTGACTCTCTTTCCTTCAACGAAGATAACTTAGAGTCCCTGGCCAACATCAGAAGTTACATTTCTGAATTTGCAAAGGATCATGAAACATGGCTTAGTCAATGCAAGAAGATCAGTGAAGTTGTTAGGGCATGTGACCAAAGTGTTGGGTTGCGTTTGCATTCCAGAGGAAAATAAGTTGGCAATTACAGTAGCTCAATTCAAAAAATAATTCAAGGAGCAGGAGCAAGAAACATGAATCAACGAAGTTCTTCATCAGATATGGCAACTTCTTCCCCCTTCTCAATTTCTCCCTTTTCTTCTCTCCACCTTTATAATTCTTTATTGTGTGTAATCATGACATTTCGTCTCATTCCCTTAAGTGACTTTATAAGGTTGAACTGTAAAAGTGCCTTTGATTTGTAAAAAGGGAACTTAGTTTTCACTTCCTAGGAATATGTAAAGTCACAATTTGAATGAGATCGTGAAGAGTCATGTGGGGGGTAGGTGAAAAGGTCAATTCACATTGCTATAAGTTGGGATGGATTCTCCATTCCAAAGGATCTTAAAATCCTGAATTTGAGTTCTTTGTAGCAATTGTGGAATGTGGTTTTGGGTGTTTTAATTTTTATCACCAACACAAGAAATAAAAGCTACATTTATTTTATTTCCCTTTTCTTATGTGTTCCTATATTCTCTCTCTTTTATGCACTTTGTAAGCAAAGTGATCAAGAAAGATCTTTGTATCTTTGATGAATGAATCTAAGAACTGTGTGTTTGGGTTTATTTGTCTCACTAAATGGATTCATTGTTGCTTTCCTCTAATTGAATGTTGAACTACTTTGGTTATTGGCTGTGAATTCTGATAATGTCTACTCATAACAATAGCCTTCTTTTTTCTAATTTGTCTCCTTCACCCCTCATTGCTACAATTTTATCCCGTGTACCTTGTATAAGCACTTTGCCACAGGTTCAGTGAAGTGTTTATGTTTGATCCCTAGACTATTTGGCCTCCCCACAATAATAGATGTGATTAAACTAGTCTACATTCAATAATGGGAGATTCCCCATACACTAGAAGGAGGGGTGTAGCCCCATGAGTGTTGGTGGAAATCAAATAAATTGTCATACGACAAATTATTTCACCAACACGATAATATGGAATTATATTAAATATTCACTTTAACTGGCAAAAATATTTGATTCATGGCATTTCTTTCCTTTTTCAGATCTTTTATATCCTTTGATTTTATCTGGGGGAAGCTTTTGCTTATGCAAATGATAGTTATGACTCAAAATGTTTTTGACATTTTACTTTACTATATTTCCATTATTTTACAATGGCATTTCCAATCTATTTTAAAATTTTGTTGTTCTAGAACTTTGAAGATGATCGAGTACTTTAGAATGTGGAAATCATCATCTCTTCATTTAGATTATATTTTATGGGCAGGTGCTGAGATCACATTTATTGTAGGTATTTAGTTTAATGAATCACATACCAAGTCCACGATTCCACATTTTTTACCCATATCAACCAAATGCATTATGGGGTATGGTCAATATGGTGAAAAGGAATTTTTTGAAAGTACGAAGTGCCAAAACAAGTTTGTTGAAAATTCCTTTGATTCTTTCAAGTAAATGCATTAATTGGTTAGCATAAAGCCAAACTCTATAACCATTTACAACACTGTCATAACCTCTGCATGATTTGGAGTGAAAAAGAAGAGCATGGTCCTCTGGTTTAGAATGGAAGCATACAAATAACATTCCAACTGCTTTGCCAAAATGCGGCCACTTTTTTTAGTCTTCTCAAACCGTGTCAACTCAAGTCCTTTATGGCTTTCTTTTGCAAGGCTTTCTCCCAGCAAAATTGTACCCCTATCCTGATGTATGTACTATTTTCTTTTTTGTAACCATTTTGCGACCATTGGAGGGCTACCTTTTTGTACCATGCTTTGATTCTTCCACATTGAATTTTGGTCTCTTCTCAAATTAGAAAAAAAAACATCGGATCCACCTCCAGCTATTTCACTGTTAAAACAATTGAGCTTCTCTGATATGTTTATTATTACATCTATAATCAAGTGATCAGACTTCCACGGTTTGCATGCATTTTGTTTTGGTGCATGATGTTTTTAGTGCGATTACCGAAGTATTATTAATGTGGTTATTTATAAGCGTCTTTTACAAGTGATTTTAATTTACATCCTTCTCCATTTAGCTTGGTGTATATTTTTATAGCAAATTCATAGCTTTGAAGATTTGGAATATTTTTAATGTTATGGCCATTGTTTTTAATAGCTACATATTGATGTGTGACTTCAATTTAGTGATAAATTTATAAGAAAATGACAAGATTTGTACTTCCTTCTGTCACAATGCACATCCAACTTATTTGTAAATTGTTTGCAATAAGTTTTACTTATCTGTTTTCATACTATTTCAAACCAATTAAATATGGTATCCCAGTTAGCGGGACAAAACTTGCGCAGAGCCAATAGATGATTTCGTCATTTCAGGTGTGTATGCAATCAATTTGTCTAACAGTTATGTTTGGTCCTTCCATTGGTTTTCCCTAACCATCAAATATGCTTCAGTTTCTTAAAAATATAGTAGCAAAAAATTCATTTGACTTCTATTGTTATCTAACCATCTAATACGCTACATTCTTTGCTTTGATTACTAAACTGTAAAAAGGAAACCACCTACAATAATTTAAACAGTTTGTTCTATTGTTGTTCAATATTCTTTTTTTCCCCTATCGACGTGTATATTGCAACTTTGGGTGCAATTGCTAGTATGATAATGTTTGTCCTTTTTTCTTGAATAGATTTTTCGAAATCGACACAATGTTATAGCTAAATTGATTTCATTTTCCACAAATCAATAAAAAAAATTGGTAGAGAATATAATGAAATTACTAATCAATTTAGTATGTAAAAAGTCTAAAATAATAACATTAAAATAGATATCTATTAACGTATTTAATATACTTACAATAAACTAACATAATTATCTTAAATTCCACTATTTAAAATATACTCAAAGCCTATATTAAATTTAACACATAAATGACAAGTGCATCACAATTAACATCTCTCAACAATTATATATCTTAAGATATCTATATTAATTTATTAAATATTACATATTAAAACTTTTATTAATAAAATAAATAGAAAATGGGCAAATTACACGTTTTATGATGTTTATATTGATAATGACAAATTTTCAACCTACATATCTACTAATAAAAAGACCCATTCTCAAAATTTGACCATGGAAATGTCTTTTTGCAAACTTTTAGACAAGCAAAGGCTTAAGTTTCTAAGATGTAATAATTCTAATATATCTCACATCATAAAATTCCTTTCCCGTCATGTTGTCCTTAATTCTTTATTATTTTTGTGATACATCAGCCGAAAGGTTTTGACTCATACAAAAGCTACTCGATGCCAAAAAATCGAATTTTAATTTTTGTTTAAAGCATTAATATTTCAATTCGGCAGTATAAATAATTCTTTTTTAAAGATAAAAATTGAGAAGTATTTATTCTGTTAAATTTCTCTATTTTTAAATAAAGATTAAAAAAATAAGTATTTTGTGAAGGATGGAAAACAAGAAACTCTGGAAATTAAATGGTTTTATTTACAACCAACCTCATTTGTTTTATTTTAAATATTTTTATATATCTCAATAAATAACTTAATAATTATACTATTTACAATCTTATGTATATAGGGGAGAGAACCCTATAACCATGCACCTAATTTTAGAGGCACGCAAATATATGTAGGTATGTTGGTAGCGTAAAAAAATTATATCATCGTGTAGCGTATGATCGTGTCATATTGACATTTTTGTTTCGCGTGTTAATTTGGAGGGAAAAGTAGTTTTTGAATTGATTTAATACGAAGAAAATCAATATAAAGCATTTGAAAGAGGGACCAATGACCGAGCGCCCTATGTGTCACATTCTCATTAACTCTTAAAAAGTGTAATTAACCAAAAAGAGAACAACTATTGGTACTTTTGTCAACAACTTATGGTGAAAAGAGATGTACATGTTTTGGTACCCACTCGGTTATAGGGTCCTCTCCTCGATGTATGGCATTCATAATATCTTATTATGTTTGTCAATCTATACAAAAAAGTTTGATAATTAAACATACGTCCTCTCATTAACATCTACAGTACTTTACCAACTACTTTACATCAAATCATTAGATATTACTCATTAAAATTTATTAACATCTAAAAACAATGTACATTTATAAATGAGCCCCACCAAAATAATTGATATGCATACTACTTTTGTGTAGGACATAAAACTAGGGTGTATGTTCATAATAAGAAAGCCACAACCCTTTAAAATGCATGCAATTAAATAATAGACGTCACCATCATTATGTACACCATTATTTTATCAGATATGTTTTTTACTTAAAACGATGAAAAGATATATATTCTACATATTAATTTATTTCTGATTTAAATTCTATCAAAGTTCTTTGATTTCAAAGACTAGACTCTATTACATGGGAAAATGGTCTCCCTTAACTATTGCCATGAAACGGCCAAATGCCTCGTTAATATGCTCCCAACCTAATTTTGTCTTAATATTAGTTAAATATTCTATTTAAATAAATGTATTTATTTTAAAAAAAATTTGGAGAGATTAAATTTGAGTTTTTTTTTTGAAATTATGGTTATGTTATATATCTATTTTTATGTTAATATACATTGAATGGTGGGAGATTGTAATATACATGGATAAACTAGCAATCGTACGTGGAGTGTACGATGGAAACGTTGAAAGGGATGGGGCGAACATTTTAAAATTGAGGAAGTGAAAAAGAGGGAGAGGATGACGGATGATAAAGATGGGATTTGGTGGAGAATTGACAATGTTGTCTGATTTGTTGTTCCAATGTTGACATACAATATGCATGTCAATGAGGGCGTAATTATATCCTAGCTATAATACAAACATATTCAAAAACAGTTTTTCTTACGAGAACATTTCTTTCATTTATAATAGCAAACTCTAAGAAAATTTGATCAAATGGTAATTATATAATATTTTTTTGCTACTGAAAGTACTTCTCCATTAACTGACCACTTTGAACTAAATTTTCACAAGTTGTAATAAGCTCTTAAATATTTGTTTTTCTCTTGGATTTTTACTTTTGTTGTATTTATGCTTTAAACTTAAAAGCATAATATAATTATAAAATCCACTTGGTAATGGTTTAGTTTTTGATGGCCATAATATGAGGGTGTCATATACCATGTAATTTTTTAATTTAAAGATTGGTCAATTTTGTATTGATTTGGGCAGGGCTTTAGCAATCCTCAGATGACACATGTACATACTTTTAAATGCAACTATGATTTAAGTGATATGCCTTCTGGCACAAAGGTGTGTTTGACGTAATTTTTTTCATATGTAATTTTCATATTATTGCCTTTCCTTTCTATATCTACCTCAAATATTCGTGGTGTGGCAAATGTATGGTGTACACAGTGAAAAGCAATGAGTATGTAGTGAATGTTATCTAGTTGTTATGCATTCATTGGATTAGATCGAAATGATCAAAAGACCTGCACAAAAATCACTAAGAAATGGAAATAATTGGAGAGTTATTATGTTTTGCAATTACAGTAAGGTGTCGTAAAGGTCAATATCCGTGGAACAACTCAGGTTTGATGAGAAATCATAGTTTATAGAAAACGAGACATTTATATGATGTGCAATGGATTTCTATTGTCATAATTGTTAACATGAATGCAGAGGATGAATTAGGGCAGAGGGCTTCCACACAAGGAGATGTGTACAGTTATGGCATTCTGCTCTTGGAAATGTTGACAAGGAAAAGGCATAGTGATGGCATGTTTGTTGAAGGCTTGAACTTGTATAAATGGGTGAGCTCAAGATTTCCAAATAGGTTGTTAGAGGTAACTCATAACAGTGTACTGAATGAGTTGCAAGTGCTTGAAGATGAAGAGTTGGAAGAAAATAAAGTATACAAATATCCGGTTTCTTTAGTACATCTTGGTTTGCAATGTTCCAAGTCCTCATGTGCAGATTGACCAAATATGAAAGATGTTGCAAAGTTGTTGGAGCACCTAAAAGAGGAATTTGTGACATTTGAAGATGATCTCAACATAACACGGTGACCCACGAAAAAAGTGTGAAAAGGAAATGATAAAATTGTAGGCAGGAGAGGAAGGTGAATTTTTAGGAGGGGAGAAAAATTGAATATATTGATTGGAATATAACAGACACATTTTGGGACATGAAGATATATCAAATATGAGTGCATGATGGTTTGGGAATATAGATCTTAAAAATGTATTTTATGTATTCTTAATCATTAAATTTTATGATTTTAGAGACGACGTATAACTTGGATAAAATGAGATCTTATTAATGCGTTTATAGGTAATTGGTATGTCTTTCCCTAAATGTTGTGGGAATTTTGTTCATGTAATCCTTGACACTCTTGGGTCCTTTAATGATATGTTTTGACTTTGCCTCTAATTGTTCTAGATATTTTATTCGTAGCCATGGTTGACATAAAGAAAATCGAAGCGTTGAATCTCAAGGCCTTGTGCGCACTCGAAGGCTTTGACATAGTGATGTGAACCGTGAAGAAATCATAGGCGTATTTAGGCCCCGCAGAGGATGTCATGACATTAGAGACCAATTATTATCGCCCCCTGAAGGCTTTTAGTCCTGCATAGAACATGCTCATCAAACATTAAGTTACATTGAAAATGCATTCACAAGGTGATTATTTATCTGGTTGACTATGAAGATAATACATTCAAATGACTCGAAATACGATAAAGAACTCACTAACAATATTAAAAAATTAATAATTAATTACTTTTTTATTTCGTTAGAAAAATTCTCTGTCTCCATCATGAAAATTTGACAACCCCCCTGGGTAAAATATTTAAGGGTCAACACATAAATAGAAAAATCACCAATTGTACAAATTGTTACTACCACCATTTTTTTGTGGTTTTCAATGTTTTACTAAAACCTTGTGTCAGTACACTGTGGACGGAGAATTAGGAGTGACTTGCGTGAATGTGTAAATTTGTCAGGCCCATGGGCAAAAGTCTAAATAACACTTTTTTTAATATAAGCATCTCTATAAATTTTATCATTCCAGTGCAATGCACGTTGTGGAACAATTGATTAGCATGTAGGTTTTGGCAGAGGATGTTTGAATCAAACCCAACACTTTTGGAAAAAAAAAAAAAAAAAAGGAGATGGGCTTGTGATTTATTTGCAACTCAGAAATTTAACATTCTTTTTGGAAAACTAAGATTTATGTCTAATTAAATTAGCTTTGCATAGTTTCATAAATAAGTTTGCATTCGCTTAAACATATTTTAACAGTGCATAATGAATTGTAATTAATAGGTTAGATGGCATCTTAGCATGTCATACTCCCACTCAACTAATCATCACCGCCTCAAAAAGTGTAGTAAAAAAACCATGGTCAAACATCTCTGATGTGTCTTATAGGCTTTCTTGCAATGCTAAATCCTGTTGATATTCGTTACAACTTTCTCCGTCTTTGTGCAGCCGGTGGTCCTGTTATGTTTTTCCAATCGGCCAGCAATTTGTACTCTGGGAGCCTGTTGGCGTGACTGTTTCAAAATACACCCAATAGGATCTCGATGACTCGACAGGGATGGATACGATCGGTATACAAGGTGTAGATGCACAAGTATATGTGTATGAGCAAGCTAATATCAACTAGCTAAAGCCCTCAGAGCTTCACTTCCTATGTTGCGGGTTGTCTCATGTTCGCGACGAAGTAGAAACGAAACCAAGAGCTTCCCTATCAGCGGAGATGTAGAACTGGGCATCCCGCCACTAAAGCAGGGCTTTATAATTCAAATGCTAATTCATTAAGAATTGAAAAAAAACTACATCTTGCTTTCATAGTAGAGAGGATAATTTGTTCTCCTTTATTTAGTACGACAGTTTAATGATAAAGTCTAATAAATGTCAGATGCAAGTTCGAGAGTCGATAGCGGAACAACATGTGTGTGTAATTTTATTTTAATCTCTATCAGGCTGTCAAACACAGCAAGCCTTGGTTCAACTGGTAAACACCTAATGGCATAATTATATTTTATTTTTTAGCTATATTTAATATGTTATTTTTAAAACACAAATCAGATTTTATATGTTGTTAATTAATATAGAAATTTTAAATATGTATATTTAAATTACACTATTACATCGACAATGATGTTAATAATATTGTTATTGTTCCACATTCTTCGCGGCTACACAGTTGGCACACACAAGTAACAGTTGGATGAGATACAACTCTCGTTGCTTTGTCTTCAGCTCGAAAAACAACGCCCCCAGAGGCAACAACGACATACATGGTTGGTTATACATGCTTGGAGCATCTTTGAGTCGTTACTACAACTCTAAAAATGAGCATTCAATCAAAAAAATATTCTTACCTTGGTTGGTTATCCTGATCCATAGTAATATATTATAATCCTTGCCGATAGGGACAAGATTGTACAAGAGGTGGCCCTTTCGCTAACATAATGGTCAATTAGTTGTGGAATACATGTTTGTTGCCCTGCTACCTAATTCAAACATACCTATTCATCACATATTGGAATTACTTATACGATCCTACACACCTTATATGTCTTACTACCCACCACAGATACATCTTAAATGCATCTTAAAATTGTTTCAATAACTCAATATATCCACATATTTTACTATCGAAATAACATTGCACCTACTTATAGTACAAGTACTAGTAATAAATAGCCTAATATTTAAGATATATAAAATCATCCTCACCAATCAAACTCCAACAGTTTTTAATACACCCACTTCAAAATGCAAACATCTTTTTCAAATAAATAGAAATGCAACCAACCTAATGAGATGTCACTATCATTGTGGATAGACAGCCTCGTTTTGCTCCCATAACTAGGCTTGAAATTTGACCACCAGCTTTGCTCGTTAATTCTGATGCAATTGTCTAGTGGAATATGTTTTCCTAGCCTATTTTCATAGACATTTTCACCTGATTATTTTGTTGTGTACACATGATATATATATCATGAGCAATATATTAACATTTTCAACCAATCAGAGTCATATTCATTACACATTTGTGGCGGAGAATGCGTCCATGCAAGCCAAAAATTGAGCTAAAATTTCGAAGCTTAAACAAGCCTCGAAACTGAATTAAATTTTCAAAGCTACCCAAAAAGAGAGAGATTATTATGCAGGAGTTTGTAATAATGTCTTAATAAGTATGTAATAGAAAGTTTTCTGTAGTCAACTTATTCATAATACGACTGGGAAAGATCTAATGCGCTGGACATAACCAGCAACACAAAGCGGTGGGGTACACTGTCTCTACCACGTTGTGAAGAGAGATGGACCCCACCACTTTGTGCTTTGCTAGATAAGCTCCGCGAACCTAGCGTGTCCCAATGAACTATATCAATGTTAAGAAAGAGACAACAGTTAAAAGGTAAAAGGAGGCATTGTTTCCAGCACCAACCTAGTTCAAATCCCCCTGTTCTAGGGTGAAACAGAGGATCATCATCTGCAGATGTTGAGGGGATAAAAAATGTATGTAGATATATTAACAAAAAAGGGAATTGCATCGATGTTGGTACTGATCTTAAAAAAAACTTAAATCCAGTAGAGTGACTCGCTAGGTATTGGGCATATGGGTAGTTGTTCTAAGGTCAATCACAATCTTTTTGGTTTTAAAACCTACAAGAAGGTAGGTAGATGCATGGCCAGGTAGAAAAGCTGTCACACTGTCATACAACAGTTTGCAGTGACAAATGACTGGCATTCTGTCACAAACATTATTTCTCATCAAACACCAAAATATCCAGCTCATCAGATGACATGGCAGAATAGTGGTCAACAGTCAAAGCAGCAACAAATACATCAATACTCTGCTTCATCTCTTTCAAGGGTAGATATTCTGTCACCCTCCTACATATATTCCATTCTCAACCCTTTGGAAAGTTCATATTCCCCTTGCCTCCGGCCACATAGGACAAATCAAATGCAATGCAATGGAATGGGCCTCCCTATGCCAGGATAAGAAATGGAAAAATAAAAAATTGGACCACATTTCCCTGCAAAATTGGTATCTTCTCCAGTATAGCCTGGACTGAATTTATTGCTGGCATTCAATAACCTTTTTAATCTGACAAATTTCAACACAATATAGCTCATGCTTAAAACAAGAGAAAAAACAAACCTCCTCTGGCCACCTCCAACAGCAGGCCAGTGTTGCTGACAACTTTTCATTAACTCAATTCATATAATATATGGGAGGATTAGGGTGGCCTCCTATACTTGCCTACACATTGCAGACAAACCCATACTCTTAAGATTCACGCTGCTTGTTGAACAACACATAAAATTATTCTTCCATATAGCTCAATAAATACCATGCTGCTTACTCCACCCTGACATCAAGACCTAAACAAAAATGCTGCTTTGAATCCAAACATTCAATCCAAATTCCCTTCTCTAAATACCACTTGGCCTTGAGGGTTCCAAACGGAGGGGATTATTTTAGCTGGCCATGAATTGCATGAAAGCAATATCCACGGCAACAAAATTCATGATAGTAACCCATAATCAGCCTCTTTAACTTATCTTATTCATAAACAAAAAAAGAGAAGGATATATGCAAATCCAGACCAACATAGAGAGAGTTGTTTTATAATGCAACAAACATTGACAGATAGAATAACTTACTATCCTATACATGATTTCTACATACTTCTGGATTGTTAATTTTCAAGCTGCCGCAAATTCTATTAGCGTCCATCAGAAGATGTGAAAGATTCTGCAAACCCAGTTGGCCGTGTTGGAAGACTGCCTTTGCTATCATCTGTTCCACTCATACTCATACTTGCACCCTCATATGCTTGCCATTTCTTCACCGCCTGAGGAAGGGTCATGTCAAAATCTATACCCCCATAATCATCATTCTCTAGATCTGTTGGCTTCCATTTTTCAACCAAAGGTGCCAAAACATTGACAGCATGCCCCATATCAGGACGTTGATAGGGCTCCCGCGCAGTGCAATGACCTGCTAGTTCTGCAACAGTACAGATACTTTCAAATGTTTCATCTGTCACTTCCAGAACTCGATCTATTGCCTTCAACAGTAATTCCTTGTCTGAGTTCATACGGCGAAACCACGATACCAAGTGCATGCTGTCCTCAGGCTCATTTTCATCCAGTGCCCTCCTTCCTGTAATAAGCTCCATTAACACCACACCAAAGCTGAATACATCTGCTTTTGTGGTGATTCTCCCAGTAACTGGCACAGAGCAAAAAGATTAAACAAACATTAGAAACCAAACCACATTGTAAACTCTTGACAACATTCAATAGCTATTCCAAATTTCTGAATCCAGGTAAAATCCCTAAGCAAATTATTGATCTCTCCAAGTTCATTCTATAGAAATCAATTACAACTTCTCGCCTGGAAAAATTATTCTGCTGCACAATAATCTCATTTTTGTATTGTTTCCTGACTATAGAACAACCGTGCCTACAATGATTTCCCTGTATATCCTCTAAGACTCGTTCAATGCCCACAAAAAATACTAAATATAGAACACTCATGCCCAAAATTATTTACCTATATATCCTGAAAGATTCATTCAATGTCCACCAAAAATTCTTAGAGAAATAATACAAAATATTTTACATAGAAATATGTCACCATCATCTTTGAGAGAAGAGAGGGAGGTCAGAGAATCACCTGCATATTCAGGTGCTAAATATCCAAAAGTGCCTGCCAATTTTGTCTCCACAGAGTACTTTCCCTCTGGTGCCAACTTCACCAATCCAAAATCCGAAACCTTAGCACGAAAATCATCACCAAGAAGTATATTGGATGGCTTTAGGTCTCTATGAATAAAACTTCTATGAGCTAAGCTATGCAGATACTCCATTCCCCTTGCGACATCCAACCCTATGCTGAGGCGTTTCTTCCATGAAATAGGTTCAAGTTTGTTCTTAGCCCAATCAAAGAGATGCCTGCTAAGGGCACCTTGAGGCATGTACTCATAAACCAAGAGCCGTTCATTGCCTTCAATGCAGTAACCCAATAGGGAAACCAAGTGCCTATGCCTAACTTTTGACAAAACTGCTATTTCCGACTGGAATTCATTCAGTCCCTTATTACTTATAGCTGCTGCTTCCATTCTTTTGACAGCAATTCTGGTGCCATCATCTAGCTGGCCCTTGTATACAACACCAAACCCACCTCTTCCAAGTTCATTTTCCGGGCTGAAATTCCTAGTTACATGTCTGAGAACCTGTACGGATATAACCAGATTTCCAGCTTCCATCACCTGAACCTCACCAGTTCCACTGCTTGCTCTACTTTGTGAGCCACTTAAACTGTTTCCACCTGCACCACCATTGTTATTGGCAACTGCTATCTTTACCAGGGACTGTGAATTATTTGATGGGCCTCTCTGATCGACAATAACAGTGCTAGGTGCTTCAATTCTTACAAGTCGGTGTGACTTTTTCTTGTAAAGGCAACATACGACAGCAGGTATGAGCAAAAATAGCACAACAGCAGCACCCACAGGTCCAACAATAATTCCAACACGGATTTGAGAAGAATTGTGTTTTTTGGCATCATCTCCTGTTACAGGAACAGTTGAATTGGTTTTGTTTCCCCTGTTTCCACCAGAAGGGGGGGAGACTATAGGAGGAGTGGACCTATTTGTGTGTGGTGAAGAAGGGGGGCTACCTGCAGGAGTCGGCGCAGACGTATTTGGCACAGAGGGATTTGGCGCAGAGGGATTTGGTACAGAAGGATTTGCAGGAGAAAGTGCTGGTGGATTATCGAGAAGAGGATTCCCATCAGTGGACACAATGACAGTTGCAGAAAAATTTGGAACTGGAGGACTTAGATTATTATTAATCAAATTTAGAGTACTCAAAGACTTCAATTGTGTTAAATTAGCTGGAATTTCACCAGAGAGTTTATTGTCATTCAATTTGATAGTCCTGAGAGAAGCCAGATTGACAAGAGAAGATGATATATTTCCAGTGAGTTGTTTATTAGGTAAATTGATAGTGCTAACCTTCCCATCCGTGCATAAAATACCATTCCAGGAAGCACAGGGATTATTTCCAGCCCAGGATCCTGCTAGATTAACTGGGTAATTCAGAGAGGCTAAAAAATCCAAAAGAGCAGTTACCTCAGGTGCACAGAGCTTACCAGGCACAGATTGGCAAAAAGAATTACCGCTATAATTGAAGCCGCCAGCTGGAATGTTGAGGTCGGGAATTGGTCCAGTAAGCTTGTTATCATCCACTACAAGAATCGAGAGCGGTAAATCCTTGAGTTCAGATGGGAGAGGCCCAACCAGTTCATTGTCATTGAGCCTTATATCATTCAAGGATGCGCAGTTTGAAAGAGAAGCCGGAATGGTTCCATTGAACTTATTCCCATGTAACCACAATTGTGTCAAAGACTGCATTGTGCCAAGCACATCAAGTGAACCAGAGAGATTGGGAGCATCTTGGTTATTCAACTGAAGAACCTGTAGGGAGGATCCCTTGAAGGTCAAGGGAATGGCTCCTGAAAGTCTATTGTAGGCCAATTGCAACATGGTCAACTGAACCATCTCCCCAAGAAACTCTGGTATAGTTCCAACAAGATTTACCTTGGACAAGGACACATTTTGCAAGTTAACTGAATCTTTGAGGTCTAAGGGAAGCCTCCATCCTCCCGTGGCATTGAGGTTATTGTATTCTAAAGAGAAAGACTGCAAATTGGTCAATCCCACAAAGAAATCTGCGGGAATGGTATCAAAATTGTTGGTGCCAAGGTAGAAATAGACCAGATTTGATAGCCCATTGAATGTGGGAAGAGATCCTGAAAATTTGTTTCTCTGCAGACTAATTTTCTGTAGTTCAGCAAGCTGGTTGAAATTGGAGGGCAGGGTGCCCGTCAGTCCAACATTCTGGAACTGAATCTGGGTCACTCTGTCAAACTGGCAAACTATACCATTCCATCTATTACCACAAGGATCAGTATCCCCAACTGGCCAATTCAGCAACCCTGTATTGGTTATCCCATTCTTGAATGCATTCAAAACAGCCAGGTCTCCAGGGTCGGTTATCCCCTTGACAACAGTTGGGCATATAAATAACAATACACAAAACGCGACAGAGAGCAATACCACCAATCTGCACCTCCCATACCCACCCCTCATGGTTGCAAAACCCCACCGATCTTCTTACACAGTAGCTGTAACTGAATCCTATTGTTCTTCAAAGTGTTCTGTACTACTGCATCCAAAAGAACCCAAACAGCCAAGAGAAAAAGCATTCAAGCGCTCAATTTTAATTTATTTTTCTGCTAGATGTCCATGACCCACATCACCCAAGGGCTGAAATGGGTTTCCTTCCATACATTACCTTGTGCATTCTGCATTGCAGCCTACATCACAAAACCCTTTTGCCGCTCTTCCCCAACAGTAACAGGTAAAATTATACCCCCAGAGGCATTAAACGCCACTCAGCAATCTGGGTAAAAGGTCCCAAAAGAAAAGAGGTATTAAACACCACTCAGAAATCAGCTTTAAAAAGTGCAATAAAACAAAACGCCATTAAACAACACCAGGCAAACAGAATTAAAAAATGGCGTTTAACCATGTGTATACAAAAGAATGGGCTCTTGTGCTGAAAAAAATGGATGGCGGTACCAAAGTGAATCACCCTGTTGATAGATCTTGATTGATGGGAAAAGGTTGTAATGCATGACAAGATTGACAGCAAAAACAATTCACCCCAGAAAAAAGAGGCGACTGTTCACATATAAAAAAATTGGTGGCTGGCAAAGATTTTGGCCCAGTGAAAATACTAAGGTAGTTTGAGATTACCCCATTGAGACGAGTCTAAATCCCTGATGAGCTGTGTATCACACTGTGGGACCTTTCAAACATTAGGTCATGCATCCATCAATATTGTCCCCGGTCTCGATCATGACACCCATCAAACAAAAAACACAAAAGAACAGATGGTCTATGCCATAAAACCACTGTAAAAAGTCTTCCTCTTCAATCAATTGTAGGACAATAATGATCTAACAGGCATGAAAAACTCATACAGAAAAAGCTTGAGAAAGGAGGTTACCGTATTTCTCGATTCATTCCGCTGGTTTTTTTTTTTTTTTAATTCCCATTTCCATATTAGCGATACCTATGTTGTTTCTCTCGTAAGTGTGGTCATATGCCTGTAGAAACCCAAAAAAATAAAAAATAAAAGCTATCGCATGATCAGAATGCTAGCCATTAGTTATAGCGACAGAATTTCCCCGCCCGCGTTTCTAAAGTCAAATGGGCATTACCGTGACAGAAACTAAAACGCAAAAGGGTTGCCGTAATTGAAGGAGCTGTGCGATTTTTTCCTATAAGCTCTTGGAATTTGAAGCCCGGAGTTCAAATTTATGGGCCGGATTTACATTCGAAATGGGGAAGATAATATCAAGATTTAATGTGACAAAAATCAAACCAATTAAAATGGAACAAGTTGTTATCAACAAGCGTTAGAGGTTTGTTTTTGTTTTTGTCTTTTTTTTTTTTTTTGGTTTGTTTGGATTGAAAAGTATATTTTTATTTATAAAGTATTAGTATAATGTTAATTGGGTAATACATTTTAAAATATAATGTATATTGAATTTATAGATGAACACTTTTAATTGGAGTTTTGAAGGCATAAGATTCGGTTTAAACAAATTAACAATGAATGTACAACACACGTCTATCAAAAAAAAGGTTAACATAAAATCTCTTTGTGATTTGAAGCAAATAACAATGAAGGAGTGATACAAACCACCAAAAGATGGGGCGACACAAATCCCCTAAACGAAACAAAAGAGGGACAAAAGTTATTCGTGTGCAACAAGTAATTTTCTACCTCTTCAAATATAGAGGTCCTTATCATCCCATTAGGAATCGTCTTTCACCATTTCTACTATTTCCAACCTCAATCTTTTGTCTCATCTACACCTTTTTCATGTAATCCTACAACCCACATCTACATCTACCAATCACTTATAAATATTTATTTATTTTAATGCAACTAAAGAATACATTCCCACTAAAATATACAAGCACCTTTAAATTATTTACTTAAAAAGGAGGAGGAATTTACGTCTCAAAATCAAATAACCTTATTATCAAACATGGAACCAATTAAAATTAAACAATTATTAAAAGACAAGTCATAAATACAAATGTTTATATTAACCAACTTTTGTTATATAAAAGATCATATTAACCCATTTTTGTTCTATATGATATGTATATATGCACAATTTTGGAAATGCTGTTGTACTATATTAACAAATAATTAAAGGTACACTTCCTCGTCCCCATAAAATATAGATGCAACTCTTATCCCTTTTTTGTGTTGAGAAAGACAAGTAATAATAAAAATGTTTTACTAATTAATAATAAAAATTATATCTAAATATCAGATTCTTGAGTGAGAAACCTTTGTAATGGAGGTAAATAAATGTTAATATTATTGTGTTTATGTTGGAGAGCCACATAAATCATTTTACATATAGATTTAAATATTTTTAGTGGAACATTTTAATATGAGAATTTGAAAATTAAATTAAATTTATTGTTAAATTATATTGAGAGGCATTCCTACAATAATACATGGATGTGGTTGTAATGTTGTAAGGTTATAAGGTTTTAATAGATGTATTTAAGATATCTATATTAATAATAGTTTCACACATTATTATAAACTTTAGAATTTTAATTAAGTGTGGATGTATATAGGATTTTAATGTAACAAAGTCAAAAGCTCCCAACATACCAAATACAAGTTTATCTTATGTGATACAATTTTTGGAATTGAAATATTTAGTCTTTATTACAAATAGTACATATATCTTAAGATATTTGTACTACTCTCGTAATAAAAGTTACATATTTACAAATACGTCATACACATTTGTCAAAGCATATAATTGTGTCTCACTTTTTGATACTTGTGTCGTCATAAAAATATGTCCGAGAACGAAAACTTGACCAAACACATATAAAATGACCAAGCATGTATTTTTAAGAGCTTAATATACCAAGGCGCGGTGCATCCATAATTTACCTAATTTTTTAAAGTTTTTAAATGAAGTTTAAATATTTATTTGCTAGTAAGATTTTAAAATATTTTTGGCCACCAATGGGAACAAACTCATTTTTATTTTATTTTATCATATATTTATCTAAAATTTGTTGACAAATATCAATCTCAAGGTTCTTTTCTTGGACTTCTCACATGCTACATTTTAAGAACTCCCCTACCTTCCAATATGGCATCCATCTAGTGACACTATTTGTGTTGAGTTTGAAAAAATCCTTTTGGGAATCAAATAATGGGTTCCAAACTCCACCATATGGTTACAATGTATTGGTGGTCTTCTCCAAGAAAAAGGAAAAAAACATCTAAATGATGAACTAATGAACATCGAATTCAAGGTTTAATTTTCCTTGTGAAATACATCAATAAATATCAATTTCAAGGTTATTACAGTATATGTTTCACATGCCACAAGTATTAATAACTTCATTACATTCTCTACCAATTTCCCTATGCTTTGTGGAAAATGACATCAATTTAGTTGCACCATTATGTCAATCTTGAATAAATTAAAAAAAGAAAAAGGGGCCCAAACATTCCTAGATTGTTAGGTTATTACAATTTTTCAATTGACTTCTATAAGAAAAAAAAATTAAGTGACTGTGAAATGGAAGTCAAGTGTAAGTATCAATTACCATTTGACAATTAAATGGACGTCAAATTTAATGTTTGGGATAAAATTGAACAACTCACGTCATTACACTACTTGGATGGCATTATAGGAACACATATCAGTGCAATGACCATGAGTTCATGATTAATGGTTTAGAACCTATTTCTTACATGACAATGAATGCTCTACTTGGCATTCATTGTATCCAGTTATGGATCTAAACTTATGGTCTGCGTGTTGCACTAGATATCAATCTCAATGCCCTTATCTTAGATTTTTGGCATATTATAATTATTAATCACTTCATTACCTCATTCACAAATTGAGCTAATTTTTTTTTGCAATTGTATCTTTATTCATTAAGGAATCTTTACTTCTCCTGTCAGATTCTATAAATAGATTCAACAATGGACATGAGAAGCAATAGCGAAGGGCATTTTGGAGATATAAAAAGAACCAAAAGATAATTGAGAAGTAAGAGCCTGTATCTAAGCTAAGTGTGGGTAGGTGAATTATGTTAAAGCTTCATTTTATGGAGCCAAGTTTGATTTTGTGTAAACCTTGTGAGTCAACAAGTATAGTTAGGATAGTACTTAAGAGTAGAATTTATTTTTGGAATTTTTTGGAGACTCTCCATACTAAAATTGTAATGCTTGATTGTAATGCATTTTACTTAGTTTGTAATTTTTCTCATTGATTAAATGAAGAAACTTTATCGTTTTTTATAAACCATGTAAAGATCTTGCTTACAGGAGGTATTTTTATGAGAATCCATCGGTTGTATGGTCTAAGGTATCTCTTCATCAGAATAGAATTTTAAATTATATATCTAACAATAATAAGAGATATATGTAATACATGGCATTCTCATTCTTCAATTAATTTTTGGAATTTGAAACCCTAAGTTTATATTTATGAGTCATTTGGATGACTTTGTTCTATTAATACTACTGTGGTTATAAAGTTATTGTAAGTAAACCAGCATACCTATCTTAAATAAATCTAGGTAAAATATGTTGAGAGGTATCATTATTGAGGCACTTATTCCACTTATGTCTAAAATCTAATATAGGCGCCTCAAGAATGATACCTCTCGGCATATTTTACATAGATTGATTTAAGATAGGTATGCTAGTAACACATGTGCATTTTACATTTTCCTTTATTAAAATATATGAAACACTTCATAAAATTTAAATTTGTAATATAATATATGAGACGTAGAGAGAATAAGATAAGTATTTGTGTATTGTCAATGCTCAGGCCAATTGTAAGAGTAATTGGTTTTTTCGTCCTCTTTATATTGGTGTAATTGGAACTGTACGTGGATTTTCATCGTCAAATGGTATTCCAGAGTAACTATCAAATTCAATTGTAACATATAGTGGTGGTTTCGGTGGGCCATTCCCTGGTTTGTATATTATTCTTCGAATATAACCTAGAATCCCATTTACAATACTTGCTTATATCTAGAGATTTGTTGTTAACATGACATTTGCATCATTGACAATTAATAATTCAACATCAATCTCATCATTTGGATCTCCAATTGATGCATTAGTAGTACCTATTTTGATTGCAATTTTATGTGTGATGGGTCATTTCAATGACTGCAATTTTATTCTATTATGGTTATCCACATTATTCTTTGTAGTAAATAGATGCATATTATCATCAAATTCTTCATTTATAACTCTATCTAGTCTAATATTAATTCTTATCATCAATTGATTTTAATCTAATTTCAGAGTAACTACAACAACAAATGATATTTTGGTAATTAATTACTTTAATGCACACGATATAAGAATTCAAAGATGTAAAACCCTAAGCAAATGGGAGAGGTATGATGACTTAGTTAATCTTGGTTGATCTAGAAGTGATCAGGACTGTGTATCTTCCGGAATAGGCTGGAAACAATGTCAAAATTGTTGATTGATGATTCTAGAACTTAGGCCTATATATGACACGAGAACCCTGGGTGCTAGTGACCAATCTGGGCGTTTGTGTCTTCTCAAATGCTCAGAATCTAGTCTTTTCTGAGTCAGAAGATCTTCTCTGTCACTTCCTCTTTGTCGCTTTGGTTTTATTGTTAGGGTTTTAGTCACACCTGTAACCTGAAAAATAGATAACTACCTGCAAATATCCACAAACCACGTCAAATCTAATAAAAAAGATGTAGAATGTGGAGTCAGACTGACCCATACGGTCACCCAAAGAGTGAACTTACGATCAAGTGCTACACTACATCTCAGAATCCATGTAATTCTTTATGTATGTGTGTGTATCCATGTCATGTGTCATAGTATGCCCTTGTGCAAGGTGCACGATGATAGCTTACTAGATCTAGATTATCCCACGTATACAAAATGTGTGTGATGGAATAGAATGAACTCCCCTCCTATGATGTTTATGCAGACCAATACAACCCTTGTCCCTTGTATGTATGTGTTAGACATATGCCTTGTACTACTCTTGTGCATTTGTGCAAGCTTAGGTGATTATAGATAATGATTATAGTGTTTGGCCCCTTATTTGACAGAAGTAACTAAGTATATATAGGATTCCCTTGTTTGAATTTCATAATTGACAACTGAAAGGAAGACCCAAAAGAGTAAGAAGAAGATAAAGAAGGGTAGGAGCACTTGGGTGCTTCTGTCCTATTTGAGCGCTAGTGTCCGAAGTCATTAAAAGATAAATCAGTCAAGTGTCGTCAAAGATATAAGATGTGTAAAACTAGTAAAGTGTAATAGTTAAAGAAATCAAAAGTCCAAAAAGAGTTGTCAACCACTTAGTTTTCTTGCTTAGGAATCATGTATACATTAGTATGCTTTAGGACCTAGAAATGCACCCAAGTGCATAGATTTTGTGTCTGCATTTGCCCCCACTTTATGATGTGGAGTGAATACTCGATAATATAAAGTAAATAGAATATGTGTACCTGGTAAACCTGAGAAGAGTTTAGCCGATAGTGTTCCAAGTGGACAATTAGCCATGTGAAGCGTGAAGTGATCGTAGTGTGAAGCATAGCAACTAGGAAAGGGAGGTATATCCTAGGGGTGCATGGTATGTGTAGTAGCATGTTTTTGGAGCATTGCTTGTTGATGTGAGTTGTTTTTTGTTGTTTGTAAGGACAGACCTACAAAATAAGAGAAAAATAGTAGTTAAAGTCATGTTTATGAAAAATCAAAGTAGCGTATGTATAAGTAAGTAATAAGTGTGTAAAGTAATAGCTAAGGAAAGTGTGCACCTGATCTATGAGAGAGTATATGATAGAAAAATTCCCTGTTTGCTTTGGAGATGTTCCAAATTTGGGCGTCTTGCCACCAAGGGTGAGGTTTTTGGGTGATCTCACACCAAGGGTGAATTTTGGGGCGATATCACACCAAGGACGAGTTTTTTTGGTGATCTCACACAAAGAGAAGAGTTTTAGGGAGAGAGGTATGTTTTTCTCTCCTTCCATGATTCTTCTCAAAGTGTCACTGCAGATTGGCACGTCTTGATTTGTAACCGATTTATTGTATTTAACTAAAGCCAAGTATTTAATACTATAGATCTATTCTGTAAACTTCTAGAAACCATGTTGAATTGAGAAACTGTCTGAGTTTTCCCCCATGAAACAAGCACCCAGGGGGGAAAAAAGTGCCCATTGTTCATGTCTGATATTAGACGTTAATATTTTCTCTATGTTTGTGATTCAAGTTTGATTTTGGACCACTTTGTAACTATGTGTCTTTTGCAATTCTTTACTATTGATTTTTTTAATTTGAATTAATTACATCCAAGTATTTTAGAGTAATTGATGTACATATCATAAAATACATAAATGACACAAGTAAACTAAGATGTAAATATGAAACCCTAAGTAAGAGAATGAGATAAGAAGACTTAGCTGATTTACGTGCAATGTGGAAATGACCTGAGCAGGAAGAAGTGTTGAACAAGATGAAAGTAATATCGTAGCTGATCTCTATAAATTCTAGAGCTCATGAATGAGGATAGATATAAGTTCACACAATAGGACAGGGTGCCTGGATGCAGATGACTAGATTTGAGAAGTCATGGCTACACAAAACCTCTAGATCTGGTTTTGGTTGTGTTGTTGGGGTGTTATAACTATTCTTTATTGATCACTCGTTGTTTACACTATGATCGCGAAAGGCACATGTAACCTACAAAAGAGATGTTCACCTACACAAGCTTGTAAACCACATCAAACCTAAAAAGAAAGATTCAAAATGACCTTAGTGGTCACCCCGAGAGTGAACTTACAACTAAGCATTGCACTACATCTCAAACTCCATGTACTTATTGTGAGTGTGTGTAGAAATTGTGCCCTATGACTCCCTTATGCAAGTTGCACTTGATAATGGGTTGTAACTAGAATATAACAATGTAGTAGAATGTGGAGATGGAATAAAATGAACTTCCCCTTCCTATGTTGTGTATGTGATACAGACCTTTTACCTTGAATGGATGTTAGATGGATGAATTCAGTGCTCTTTTGTGCCTTTGGATGCAAGCTTAGGTGATGATAGTAATGATTAGTGTTTGGTCCTTTATTTTGGACACATAACTATGTATTTATATGATTCCCTTGTTTGAATTTTGTAATTGACAACTGGAAGGCCGACCCATACGTGAAAAATATGCCCAAAAGATAAAAGATACCCAAAAGGAGTGAGTAAAATAAGAAAGGGTCAGGGGCACCCAGAGGGGATAGGAGAACTTGTGTGTTGTTGTATTGGCTGGGCGCTGGTGTCTGAAGTTATAAAAGATAAACAAACAAAATTCTAACTAGGTTGTAGGTTGTGCAAGACCAAATAGAAAGAAAAAGAAAAATCATAAAGGCCAAAGATAGTTGTCAACCACTAGTTTTCTTTCTTAGGAATCATGTAAATGCTAGTGTGTTTTTAGGACCTATAAATGTACCCAAGTGCATGATTTTGTGTCTACATTTTCCACCACTTTATGTTGTTGAATGAATAATTGATAACATAAAGTAGATAGAAGATGCATACCTTATGATCCTATAGAGCATGTGGTGAATAATGTGCTACGTGAACAAGTAAAGCATAGAATGATGCAAAGTGAAGCGTGGAGACTAAGAAAGGAAAGTGACCCTAGTGGTAAAACATATGTGTTGCATTATACATGTTGTTTTGCTTGTATTTATTGTTGTAGAATCCTTCTTGTTGCATATTAAGGATGGACCTGCAAAAGAAGAGTGAAAGAGTAGTCAATGTTCTGTATATGAGAAAATTTGAGTAAAGTATACAAATCTAAAGTTTGTAAAATTAGTAGTAAAGGAAAGTGTGTACCTGATGTAAAAGAGTATAAAGGATAGAAAAATGTCTTGAAATGTTGTGAAGAGTGATTTTTTTGGATGATCTCATGCCAAAGAACAAGTGTTGAGGAGAGAGGTCTAGTGTGACTCTCCATCCACGACTTTACCCAATAAGCACCACTGCAGATGGTGCGTCCTTGATTTGTTCCTGATATCCCAATTATTCTGAATTAGTTCCAAGTTGTACCAATTGAATGCATTTTTTGACTAAAGGATTGTTCATGTAACTATAGAAATTCTCTAAAGACTTATGTGAATTATGTTGATCTGATAAGTTGACTATATGTGCCCCCAAGACATTAGCACCCAGGGGAGGACATGAGTGCCTAGGCACTACTATCTAATGCTAAGTGTTGGTGTTTGTGTTGTGATGATGACCCAAGTCAAAATATGGGTCATTTTATGACTGTGTTCTTGTTGTGTTATGATGAACTATAGCTCTAAGTTGTTGTAGGGGTGATTTATTCACCCAATGTATGCCCCCTCATTTGGGGTGCATGTGACGACTATAGGATTTTGCAGACCAAAAGAGAAGACCTAATGATGTGATGTACCATATCCATGCAGGGGGTAGGGGATGTCCATGGTAGAAACCAAGACACATGCAAACAAAGTGGCTATAGAACTATGCTAGTAGAAAAAGTATCAAGCATGCAATAGAAGGCTACGTAACAAGCAAGTGTGAAAACAAAGTAGACCATGAAAATTGGGTTTCAAACATGGAACATTGTTGATAGTGTCACAAGACAATCAGGGCCGAAGCAACCAAAATCATACAAATACAATAGCATACAATGGAAAACAATGGCAAGTAAAGTGTATTAGACAACCATGATGTCATATAGTCCTGTACAAAAAATGTTACATATGAAGCACCCGTTAGCATGTTAGAAATATAAAAAGTCATAGTCAAGACATGCATTTATCAATAGAAAGTAATGTGATAATAAGTATAAATAGTAAATGATGAAACAATAACACTTGTAGTGTGTGAGAGTAGTAAAATTAGATGCCCCCAAAAGCCTCAGTGGGATTGAAAAAAGATACAATGTCGAGCATCATTACAACTTGTAAGATTTGCATTCACAACTAGAGACCAAGTAAGTGTGCATGCATGTATATAGAAAGATAATGATATACTGAGTATCTTACTAGAATAGTAAACAAAATTCATCATGTAATTAGTATAAGCAAACAAGAGTAATTGCAACCAAGATATGCAAATACAACATATGTGTGTGATGGAATGGTATGCAATGTGTGAAGGTGGAAGGAACAATGTTCCCCCCATCGTATGTGTATGAGATGAGGTTCATTTATAAAATACCCCTCAATAATAAAGAATGAACCATAGGACAACAATGCATCATTGAGAAATGGTTTGAGAAAGTGTGCTAGAAAGATAGATCATGAAGCATAGAGCATGAAAAGTGAATGTGGTGAGGTTCATTTCAGATTTATAACCTCTACAATCGAGTATGAACCGTTGAACCAGAGTGCGTTATAGGGTAATGATGATGTAAAGCATGTATCAAAGTGTGTAGGAGTGCTTAGAATAGTAAATATGAAGCACAAAGTGTATTATTATAGATGATAGGAAACTAATGATATTAGGAGGGGGAGTAAGCGTGATTCCCCCAAGTGTGTGATGAAGAGTATGTTATCCAATGAGAGTGAAATACAAGGGTCCTCCACCTGATATTTGAGGAGATAAAGGCATTTTACTATGCTCTAAGATTGGAGGTGTATGAGATTGACAATGTACCTGTGAAGGAAACTTATGTGGTGAAGGAGGTGGTGAACACCTATGTGAAGGAGACCTATGTGGTGAAAGAGGTGGTGAACACCTATGTGCAAGGGTTTCCTGATTAGGGGACTTAAGCTGACGAGGTAGACTAGTTGACCGATGAGGATGACAAGGTCATGAAGTAGGTTGTGTGTGGATAGGAGAACTAGGTGCAAAGTGTGCATTAGACTTGAGAGGCCGAGGAGGCCTAGATGCTAAAACCAATGGAAGGATGTCATAAAGAAGAGATAGAGGTAATGGTATGCAAGGTGGGATGCCTTTAAGAGTGAAAAATTTCTTATTGTGAATGAACTTGAGACACAAAAGATTCAAGGAAGGAATTTCTTGTGTAACACAGAGCCAAGGAAACTTATGTGGTGAAGGAGGTGGTGAACACCTATGTGAAGGAGACCTATGTGGTGAAAGAGGTGGTGAACACCTATGTGCAAGGGTTTCCTGATTAGGGGACTTAAGCTGACGAGGTAGACTAGTTGACCGATGAGGATGACAAGGTCATGAAGTAGGTTGTGTGTGGATAGGAGAACTAGGTGCAAAGTGTGCATTAGACTTGAGAGGCCGAGGAGGCCTAGATGCTGAAACCGATGGAAGGATGTCATCAAGAAGAGATAGAGGTAATGGTATGCAAGGTGGGATGCCTTTAAGAGTGAAAAATTTCTTATTGTGAATGAACTTGAGACACAAAAGATTCAAGGAAGGAATTTCTTGTGTAACACAGAGCCAAGGAATACCTATGAGCATGTCACATCCTTTGATTCAAGATTCCAGAACGAATGACACCAACATGGTAAGAGCCCCAAATGTAACGGGAGCCTTATATAGCCAAAAGAATTAGGAACTAGATATGTGATATTAGATAATGGACATTGTATAGCCACAAGAAGTGTAATAGAGCACACACTGATAGGAGCCACTGGATAGATCATGGTGTTATTGACAATATATGAGACGATAGAAGCATTGATATGTAATGAATCAAAAGTGAAAGTAGCATGATAATTGTGATATGATAATGAAATGGCTAGTGGCGATTTATCAACAAAAGTGACAAATAAATCAAGAGGCCCCAATGAAGGAGTATGCACAACACGATATATATGATTGGGTGAAGAATTAGTAGGTTGTTGGTCATGCTTGGGAAAAGGGTCTTTAAATTTTTTGAGCTTTTTGTTATCATTGACCAGTATAGAAGTGGATGTATCAAGGATCTCAAGTGAATGATTGTCAATAAGATCCTAAATGAGATGCTTGAGTTTAAAGCAACGATCAGTAGAATGCCCAATGCATTGGTGATAATCACATTTAGAATTTTCATCATAATTATAGCCATGGGGGAGAGATGGATCTAGATTGAGTGGCGGTGGAAGAGTGGTTAGATTTCTTTCAATGAGTTATGGCAATATAAATTGAGGTACATAGGGTAATTTGGTGAAAGTGCGCTTTGGAGGTTTCCATTGAATATTTTCAGGTGGAGAGACAACATTAACATTTTATTTTTCTTCGGTGGGCTTAGGAGATGGCTTGAATGTTGATTTAACTTGAAACCTATTAGAAGAAGATGAAATATTGCCATGATATTTTAGTTTTCCCATAGATAGAAGTTTGAATTTGTGCATTTTAAGTGTATAGCATAATTGATCAAAAGAATAAGAGGTCTCAAAGATAACACTCTCCTAAAGTGGTGGTTAGAGGCTTTGAACAAAAAGATCTTGTAATTCTGAATCAACAAGAACATTTGTCATTTTAGCTAGGTAGTTCTTATAACGTAGCACATAGTCCGCTAGATGCTCATTAGATTTTTTCTTGATTTTATCTAGTTGAGAATAAGAGATCTTAGTGCCAATATTGATGGAAAATTGAGAAAGAAAAGCATCGGCTAGATGCATAAAAGAAGTTACCTAATGAACATGTAGATCATAGAACCAACACATGGCATAATCTTGAAGACTTCAAGGAAATAACTTATCCAGTAATGTATGATCATCCGCATAATTGAGACATGCCTTATGAAAAGATCAAATATTCTCTTGAAGGTCACCATGGCCATTAAAGGTGGGAAACTTAGGGGTGACGAAATTAGGGGGAAGTTGGTTTGTAAAAATGGTGGGTGTAAAATTTGTATGAAGAAGTAGTGAAGAATCAAGAGATGGAGAGGAACATGAAGTAGCTTTCTGTAACTGACGGATTAGAATTTACAGATCTTGATATAGAGAAGCTAGGTCATGAGTGCTGGAAGAGGAATGAGTTTGTGCATTAGAAGCTTTGGGATGAACGAGGGGAGCGGTAGTAGTAGCAATGGAAGTAGGAATGTTAAGGGGTTAGGTGGAGGCCATGGAAGCCGAGGAAGAACCTACAAGAGGTACAAAAATAACATCTCGAGAGTGTTTAACAACTATTAAAGCATTTAGAATATACTGAATATGCATAGGGTTGGTATGCAAAGCTTGAAAGAAGTTATTAAGCTTGTCTAATTACTCTTGATCAACATTGGTATCCTCGTCATATTATTACTCACTATTAGAAGTTTTAATGTTTTCAAGAAGAACATTCTGTGAGTTAGCAAAAGGATTATTAGATTCAACCATTGTTTTAGAAACCCTAAGGGTAAATGGAGGAAGCTTAAAGTGCTCAAAATATCCAAATCAACCACTATGGGTAATGGGCATAAGAAGGAAGGATTCTTGGGGATGGGTTCATTTTTTTTTAATTTAATTTGAAATAATTAAATACAAGTATAACAGAGTAAATGATGTGTAAATGATAAAATACATAAATGACACAAGCAAACAAAGATGTAAATATGAAACCCCAAGCAAGAGAATCTCCTCCACTAGCTTTAACCAGGCCACCCTGATGAGTTGGCGTAGTTGATTCGGTCCCATGAGCTTTCGTTTGTAAACTACAACATCTGGTAGCCCTAGCACTATTTCTCACGTTTACAAACAATAAGACAACGAGAGAACTGGATCGAGATGGAGAAAACCAAGAGAGGCTTTCATAGAGGGACCCGACATGGAGCTCTCAGATCTAACGAGACATCTCTAGGTGCCACGGAGTCTGAGAAATCACCCGTCAAAGATATGGCATTTTTGGGTCTCAAGGCTCTTAAGCGACTACGCCCGGACGGGGTAGCCCGAAAGCACGGGGAGCATAGGGAACCAAAATGAAGCCTCCAATAGCGTTCACCAGGCCACCCCAATGTGTTGGCATAGTTGGTTTGGTCCCACGAGCTTCTGTTTGCAAACTACAGCATCTGGCATCCCTACACTGACTCAGACTGCATTATTTCTCATGTTTGCAAACAATAGGACAGTGAGAGAACCGGATGGAGATGGAGAAAACCAAGAGATTATTTCCTAAAGGGCCCTGACATGGAGATCTCGGATCTAATGAGACATATCTAGGTGCCATAGAGTCCGAGAAATCACCCATCAAAGATATGGTGTGTTTGGGCCTCAAGGCTCTTAAGTGACTACACCCAGACGGGGTAGCCCGAAAGCATGAGGAGCGTAGGGAACCAAAACGAAGTCTCCACTAGCATTCACTAGGCCACCCAAACATGTTGGAATAGTTAGTTCTTTCCCATGAGCTTCCGTTTGCAAACTATAGCATTTGGCAGCCCTAAACTGACTCAGACTGCACTATTTCTAGTGTTTATAAACAATAGGACAGCCAGAGAACTGGATGGAGATAGAGAAAACCACGAGAGAATTTCGTAGAAGGCCCTGACATGGAGGTCTTGAATAGATGAAGACTTGGATGATAAGGAGGCCATCAAGGAAATTGTGGAGGCCTATGACTATAAAAAGGGTTCACGGTACTTTGACATCGTAGAAATCCCTAACCTTGTTATGAGGATGGATGCACACTTAGTCACCAAGCTTAATGATCAAAAAAGATGGACATAAGTAAACAAGGCATGGTTAAATTTATGCTAGAAGATCTCATAAGGGACCTGTTATCCTATAAGATTGACAAGGGAAATTTTACAGGTAACCATACCAAAATTTTGTCCTGGTCCCTCGTCAGGGACCCCTCTGTGTTCGGAATGTTACAAAATCCCTTTCCGGGAAATCTAGTTCTCTGAACTTAGTCATTTTGGTCCCTTTTTGGCTGGGCACACCTTTTATCTGTGTAACACAGACTAAATTTGCGCCCCCTTCATTTCATTTGGCACCCTTTGATGTGTTGACACATCAATTGATGTGCCTTCCCGTGATGCGCCTTTCTTACATGCACCAAGGTGCATGCGCCTTCATGTTAACAAATAAGTTCTTGCGTCATGTTTTGGTGTGCCAAGGCGCTCAAAATGAAGTGTTGACAATATTAAATTTGCACCAAGGGCACAAATATTTCCGTGTTGACACGCGTTTATCCGCACCAAAGGGTGCAAAGTTTTACGTGTCGACACATGTTTTGGTGCACCCCTTGAAAAAGTGGTTGGCGCATTTATTGCACCTTTGCCTATATATAGGCACACCCGCCCTGTCACTTTCACAATTGAAAACACGTGATAAACTTTATTCCTCTACACCTATCAACATGCCCATCATCCTCGTATCGCGTTCACGGACCCCACTTCATCTCTCACTTTCTATATATTTACCGGTAAGTGGTCCTCATCCCTCTTGTGTTTTCTATTGTTGGTTATTTGTGAGGTTGAATGCATTGTATCTGAGGCTTAAAACCCCCCTACCGTTCTTGCAAATCTCTCTTCCCAAGCTGCTTCCATCCTCTTTCCAGATCTGTTGGCCAAGAGGGCTCTGCCTTAAAAACAAATCCAAAACCTCTTTGTTGTGTTCCTCCCACTGTCAAAATATGTCAAAGAAAACCTAAAAAATCACGAACTAGAAGTCAGTCAAGAAAACCTAAAAATTGTTTTTGGGCTGCGTTTCTCCATTGGTGTAATCGCCACTCCTGCTACACAAAACACAGTCACACCTAAGGTGCACTGTTTCTGACCTTGCATTGCACGCATAAGCTTCTTGTGCTAATATAAAAAACTAAGCGTCCTTTGGCGCAGGCACATCCCCGCTTACAACAACAAAGTGCACATGCAAGCTTTCCCTGCGTCGCGCCAAAGTCCCCTTCTGTGCACCTGCAATTTTGGTGTCACACACATTATTCTTGCACCCTTCGGCACACCAAACTTCTCATGTTACATGTAAATTGCATGCACCATTGGCACACCCTGCCCCAATGCAACACCAAAATTATTTGCGCCAAGTATAAAACTGCATAAATGGCACAGGTGCATCCACGCTTACAATAACAATAATGTCATATGCAAAATCCTTGCGCCTTGTGCCCTTTGGCACTAATTTGTTCCTTGTAACACTCTGATTCAGTGCACCATTCTATTAACTCTGCAGCCTACAGTGTTCCTGCACCCTGTGCCCTGAGGCCTTAAAATTGCTAACTCCTCATTCTGTAGTACTTTAATGGAAGATCTGACAACTAATATGGCTCTTTGGCGTTGGAATTCTCTTCTCCTTCTTGCAGATCAGCAACTGAACTCGGATCCATATATGTCTACATCAAGCAAAAATCCAACCAAGTCAAAGGGTAAGGCTAAGCTTACAGAAGAAGAGATGAAGTATAAATACCAGAGGGTCAGAATGACCGAGTCCCAGGTGGAATGTGACCTGGACATAAGAGACTCCGAACTCAGTCACATCGACATGGAGGATTTCTGGGCCAGAACCAGGAAATTCATAGGAAGTCCTTGGATGGACAAGCTAGTGGGCAGTGGACTGCATTTTGCTGGGGGGATCCTCGTCAGTGCAGTAAACAATGAATTTATGATGGTGGTGGCCCGTTGTTACAACAAAGACACAAGGTGTGTCAAAAATGAAAAGGGTGAGGTCATAATCAACCTCACTCCTGGCACTTCAAAATCATGCTAGGCATCCCTCACCACTGACACTTTGTGGTTGTAAGCCAAGAGGACTGCACCAAGGCATGGGAGGATAATGAAGACAAGTGCATGCAGCTGATGAACTGAAGTGTAATTGAAAAACAAGAAGGTAATAACCAGATGGCCACAGGTTATTCACCGCAGTGACTTCTCCGAGGAATTGAGCGACACCATCACATTCCTAAGTAGAGTTTTTGGGCTTTCTGATGCCCATTACTTTCACAAATGGATGCTCAGGTACCTTGAAACTATGAACAAGAATGTGCCAGATCAACGCTTTGAGTGGGCGGAGATCATAAGCAGCACCATATCCGAGTAGCTCCAACAACTCACCACAATGGGGAGGTTCTACATGAACTCCTACGTAGTCTACGTTGCAGCCTCGAAGAGGGATTATCCGGCACTGAGCTGATGCGGGGTTTGGCCCCAGGTAAAAATATATGAGTACTACCCGGAGCTGAAGCTGGAGAACAACATCCCGTAGTTTACTAAGATCAACGATGCTTTCTTCTATGGCATCGTCTTCCTTTTGAGGCCAAATATGACTCATGGTCAGACGACCAAGAGCATAGTCACAGCGACGGAGAAGTGGGGGGCACTATTTACCCAATTCCCCACCTTCACCTATCTCAGAGTGGCCAACTTCTTGGGGGAGCCCACCAAATTGTCTGAGATATGCTGGCCCCAAGTTGATCCTGTTGGAGCTGTCCAGACAGCTCATAACCTACCATGAGAAATGTTTGAAGAGAAAGAAGGGTGGAACTCCTTTCCCCCTTACAGTGGGTAGATACACCTGCGTTTCTCACCAAAAATCCTGGGAAATGTTTACAGAGCTAGAACTGCTCAATCTAAAGCACAACTTCCCGGCGAGGCCCACTTTTGATCCAAGGAATTGCCTTCCCAAGGAAAAACTCGATCCAATCCACATTCCACAGATCGAGGACATCTATATCGACCTGTATCATGAGGTTGAACTTAGAAGGAAGGACCACTCCCACTTGGCCTTGGCAGAGATTATTCAATACGGCGTGGCCATTGTTCCAAAGGGTTATCAAACTACCGATCAAGAAGTTGATCAGGTGTATCTGGACACAGATGGGGACAACTGGCCGTTTGCTGCAATTGACAAAACAAAAGCACCCCAGACCATTGAAGAAAGGGTCAAGGAGACATTGCGGAGGATAGAACACTGGTGCAAAATGAATGGCCTTATCTACCTCGGGGTAGATTTCACTACATCCCCATTGGGCAATGCACCTGTCAGGCCTAAGCATCTACCAAAGGTCAAAGGCAAGGATAAAGAGGGTGAATCAAGCTCTGCTCAAGAAGGAGCTCCTGAAAGCCCTCCTTTCACTGCACAAGAACAGTTGTAAGTCTGGTATCCCCAGAGAAAGAAGCGGCAGAAGGTGTTCCAATGGGCACATCCACTCAGGGTGTCGCCACTACTACAACTACTGAGGTCCCTTCTATCCCTTCTCCCTCTCCTCTTCTCCTCCTCGCGTGACCCAATGACCATTCCTTTGGTCATGTATCCTCTCCCCCATCTTCTACTGTTCCCCCTTCCTCGTCATCCATCTTCTCTTCTCTTGCGGAGCTGTCCCCCACCATTTCTTCTCTCATCTCTCAGCTCCCTTCCATTCCCATGTCTACCTCCCCTGCAGTATCCCTTCCTCCTGTGAGCACTTTCTCGGCCTCCCTCTCGATGCCACCACCAAGTGTCTCTACCCATTTCCCCTCATCCACTGCAGCTGCTCCCTCTTCTACCTCTGGTCCCATTCCCTTAAGTCCAGCATGGATATCCCAGCATCTGAGCCAGCAAAAGAGGAAAGTCCCTATCACACCGATGGACTTCTCTGTCATCCCAGCAAAGGGGGCTAAGAAGCAAAAGCCTATAACCCACTTCTCTCAGAGTGCATCGGGAGAAAGAGTAATGGAGATTGCATATCCTGATCCTTCAAAGGGTAAAAAGGATCTGTCTCCGACAGATTATACAGTGACCCAAGTCACAATGGGAATGTCTTCTGAAAGTCTTCAAGGAGAGGCCCTATCTGCGGTGGATGCCCTTTGCAAGAAACTTCAAGAAGCAAAGGAGGAGAAGAGGTTACTAAAAGAACAAAACAAACATCTTCTCCATGCCCTGCAGAAAATGGGCAGTGCACCTCCTACAACTGCCACTGAAACTCCTGGGGTCCTAAGCCAGGATAAGATAAACGAGTACGCCAAAATTGGTGAACAAGGTATGGCAGTTTCCACCTGGAGAGATCAAATCCTCAAAGACAGCGAGGAGGTAATAGTCAAGTTCACCGAATTGTATCAGAATATCAGTCGGGTGAACAAAGATCTCCAGGTGATCACAGGACCTATCTCTGAAGAGTTGGACCATGCAAGGTTGCAACACGAGACATTCCAGAAAATGCTCGACTGCTCAGTCAACGATCTAGTGAAATTTAGAATTTTCAATCACCCCAGGGTACCCAGCAAGATCCTTGCTGCGTTGGATTACCAGGTCGATCAGATGGAGTTCGTCCTAGAAAAGATTGACAAAGTCAAGGAGGAAGCCCTAGATGCAATGCATCAAATGGAGCAAATTGTTCTGAGAATGTCTCCAGGCTTGCTTACTCCTTCTTTCACCTTGAGGAAGGTAGATGAAACTATCTGGATCTTTAAGGAGATCATCTCGCAAGGGTTAGGGCCAGAAGCCACTTTCGACACCGAATGCATCAACAAACTTCTGGCTTGCCGTGATTTTGTGGGGTTCCTAATGGAGGCAGGCAATGAATATTTCAAACTCCCTGAAAAACTCAGAGATGAGTGGGAGACTTGTGAGGTCATCGGCGATCATACGAAGGGTCCTACCCAGGATCAACTTCAGCCAATGATCAGTAAATTCATGGAATATCGGACTCAGTTCCACATCACCTCTCCCGAACAACAGCAGAAGCAAGATACCCCCTTCCATCCGTGAGACGACGATGAATAGCTTTCTTCCTCTTGGCTTCCTTTTTGTAAATATCTAAGAGTATGTTGGTACAAATGATGACCTCATCCATGTTGCACCATGGGATGTTGTCATCCACCAAGTTGTCCAAAGTCAACATTGACTTTTAGATATTTTGTAGATATTTTGTAATTAGTTGTTGGTTGCCTTTTGCCTTCTCTCTTCTCCTTCTTCTATATATACTTGGATACTTGTCGTATGCCAGGTGTGGATACTTTTTAGATGAAAAATAGAAGTAAGAAGAAAAGACTTTGAGCTTTTTGTAACAGAAGAAAACATTAATACAAATATTAAGACTTTGTGCTGAATATGTGTGTTATGAGCATTTAATCTTTCTTATGTCAGATTTATGCGTTTATTCTGTTGAATCTATCTCTACTTTTTTGTCATTTATTCATCAGTATTGCTTTGTTCGTCTATGCAAGTAGGTTCGGCTCTGTTTACTACCAGCCCAAAACATAGACCCTCTGACCTTTCTGCTTTGGAATTCATTTCTTTTCTCCCTTCAGATCTATTCTATCTCCCCACCTCGTTTCTTTCCCTTCTTTTCACAGTTGGAAATACCTCTACTGGGATGAGATCCCAACCCCCGAAGGTAGAATATTGTGAGACTTGCACAGATTCCTGCTGGTAGAATAGCAATAAACCAGTTTCGCTTTGCTGACTCAAAGAGGGGCTATGCCCTGCACACTGTTGGCTCGTCTATCCATAGATCTGTCCACCTGACAGATTTTCAGACCAACAGTTTTTGGCGACTCTACTGGGGATCGAACAGATCTATCAGATCTATGATAGTGGTATGTTAGAAAATCAGTAAAAATCAGAAAAATCACTACCTGTTTGCAAATTTTAACTTTTGTTCAAAATCCACAATTTTTGCAAAAGTGATCCGAACTGAAAATTTTCTTCAGGGATCCATAGATCGGGACTAGTTAGAGATCTTTAGTTCGCTGAGTTTTTACAAAAACCTGTATTTTTCCGTAGATCTGAGTTCTTGACTGTTTTGCAAAATTTCAAACCCTTGCCAAAAGTCAACTCTAAAATCTGAAAATCAGCCTACTAAGTTGGCCGTTATTTTATCCTCGTTAACATTTGTCATTAAACCGCAATCAGTTTTCAAAAGAGGGATAAAATTAAATATTTAGAAAAGTACATGCTGCTGGTTTTTGTCAGAAAATTCTGAAAATCAGCAAGTACAACCAAAAAGAGTTTTTAGGATTTGCTCCAAATATTACAGATCTGGAAGGTACGCTGGCGGGTGAACCATTCACTCGTAGCAGAAGAGCTCATGGAGTAATCGATCCTACTTTTGATCTACTTCAAAGGCACAACTTCAGTGTTACACCGGCACGCTTCCCATCACTAAGTTCAGCTAACCGGTCATCCAGGAGTGTCTCACCTCCACGAAGGAAGCATCTCTCACAAGGAATATCCTCATCTCTTTGTAGTGCCTTGCTACTCAGTGGAACTGTGCTTCTGGCTCGCGTCCTTTTTCCAGCCATCCAAATGGCAGTGCCATGGGGAAATGCTATGGGCCCACTCGCTTTGCCACACCCCGTTCATGCGCTCCCTCACGGAAACCAGAAGAATTTTCCTAAATTTGATGGTAGCAGGAACCAAAGCATGGATTCACACATATCCGCGTTCATCATGTCATGCAGTATCCTGGATGTGACCCATGAAGATGTGTCAGTTCACCTTTTTCTGGAAACCTTGCAAGGACCAGCAGTGGAATGGTTTCAGCATTTACCAGCCGGATCTATTACTAGTTGGGCCACCTTGCGAACTGCATTCGAAGAAAGATATAAGCCTTCAGAGGACGCGTTTGTGTTACTATCCAAGATCACTCACCTGAAGAAGGAGGTCAATGAAACCATGCGTGATTTCATCACCTGTTTCAATTCACTGATCAACCGGGTTCCACCTACCATGCTGCCAATGCCAGAAAATCAGAAATGTTTCTTCGTGAACGCCATGAGCTCAAAAGTAAGTTTCTTACTCTTACAAGAACAGGTCACTACTTTGGTTCTCGCCCAAGCTGTTGCCATACGAATTGAAGATAACTTGCTAATATCTGGTGAATTAAAGTGAGAGCCATCCAAGCCGAAAGTTTCAGCTCCTTCTCCCGCCACTTCATCCGATCCGGCATTTCAAAAGATGGCAAATGACTTGCTCGCATTAAAAAAGTAGCTAGCTCAGTCTTCTCCCGGCTCTTCGTACCGGGATATCCCACGGAGGAATTTTACTTCTAACAACGTCTCACAAAGGCCGCGCCTACCTGCAGCTGCTCCACGGTTGGCGCTCGAGGCCCCTCTGGTCAATGCTTTAGCCAAAATCGAAGAAGAGGAGAAAAATTATGAAGAACCTTCATCGCCAGGTGAAGATGATCAAGATGTCGGTGAACCGACTGGTGACTCTACTATCGGGTATATGGAATTTGATGAGGAAGAATCTGACGAAGAAGAGGGTACCCAAGGATATGCAAGTGGGCAGTCATATGCTATTTTTACCCACTCGCAAGGAAAAGAAGCAGAAGTGGCTGCCAATATGCAGAAAGAGAAGGCCGTGTCACACACGCCTCCAACCATCGCTAAATGAGGTAGTCCCCTTCCTGCTCAACCTGTTATTAAGTCTTTTTCAAAAAGATCTTTTTCCCCTATCTCCCCTCTGAATCAGTCCCCACATATTCCTATCAAGACCGGTAATCCTACCCTACCATCGTGAAATGAGGGACTCATTCCTTCATCAACGCAACCCTTGGCCACGTTTGACATAATTGATCACGCTAAAAAGACCAAGATCCAAATGTCTGAAGCCGAGTATCTTCAGTCAAATCCTGAGCAGCTTGTAAGGTTGACCGAATACATCCAAAGCCAAGCTGTCATAACTACTCAGGTTTCCCCAAAAGGAATCCTTTCTACTCCTTCTGCATCTCACATAAATGTTGCCTCGACATCTGCGTCAGGCAAGATAGAACCTTTCTATCTCTCCCTCCTAATCAATGGCCACAAACTAAGCAACTGCATAATTGATTCTGGGGCTTCCGATAACGTCATGCCAGCAAAGGTCACCCATGCCCTGGGCCTCACCCTTACCAAGCCTTTTGGCAGATGTTATTCCTTGGAAACCAAGCAGGTTCCGTTGATCGGTCAAATCAAAGACGCGTAATTTGCATTTGCGGCGTTCCCAGAGAAAAGAGTAAAGATGACCGTCCTTGTTGCCGATATTCCGGCAGCATACGAAATTCTATTAGGAAGGAGTTTTTGTAGTGAGGTTGGTGGAGAGATTCATATGGACTGGTCTAAGGCTAGAATCCCCGTCAAAGGTATAATGCAAACGTTGGAGCCAGAATCACAAAAGAAGTACTTGGTTACTAACTCCGATGACCCCAAAGCCCAAATTCTCTTCGAATCATCAGGGATGGGAAACTATTTCTTGTCTACTGAGTCTGACAAAATGGATGTCCTCATCCAAGTAGAGGATCTTAACAAGATCTGGACATTACAGTTTGATGGCAGTTGCGCGACTAGTGGGTGCAGCGCTGGAGCCGTGCTAATATCTCCGAGGAGGAGATTATCCCTCTCTCTTTCAAGTTGCAGTTTTTCAACACAAATAAAACTGCTGAGTATGAATCTTTGCTACTTGGCATGCAAGCCTGCAAGGGAAAGAGGAATCAAGAATCTGAAAGTACAGGGTGATGCAGAGCTGGTCGTAAATCAAGTTAAAAGGATATACCAAGTGAAGAATGAAAGGCTCAGACATTACCGCAATGCGGTATGGGACAACATTGAGGAGTTTGACGCTTTTTCAATAAAAGCCATTCTGAGAGCTCAGAATGACATGGCCGACTCATTAGCCGTCTCAGCATCCCTCATGCTCCCTCACCCAGGTTTGAAAACAGACACATATACCATTGAGGTGGTTTTCCGCCCAAGCGTGCCAGACAATTCTCAGCACTGGCAGGTATTCAACGATGACAATCAACTCATTTCCTTTCTGGAAAAGGCAGAGAATTTTAGTGAGCTTCATTTTGAAGGATCCAATTTCGCATGCCGTGAGTCTGTTACTGATCAAGATGGGGAATCTGAAGGAAGTGATGGCATATGTCAGCTCAAAGGAAATAAAAGTTCGAAAGGCCTGGTTTCTCTAGAGCATTTGTTTGACAGGCACGATCGTTTTGTCAAGAAGAAAAGGTGAGATGATCCTAACTCCTCCCCAGAAACTGAACCGGTCAATCTAGGTTCGGTAGAACATCCGCAGTTTGTGAACATTGGAAAATGTTGCACACCCGAAGAGAAGCAGAAATTCGTCAAATTGCTGAAGAAATACATGGATGTATTGGCGTGGTCCTATGCCGATCTAAAGTCTTTCAAGCCAAAAGATGTCCAGCATGACATCCCGTTGAAAGAGGGTGTCAAACCCTTTCGCCAGAAACAGAGGCACTACAATCCTAAGATCTCAGGTACTATCCAGGCTGAAATTCAGAAAATGCTAGACGCAAGGATCATTTTTCCTATCCATCACAGTACCTGGGTGGCAAACATTGTGCCAGTACGCAAGAAGAATGGTGAGATACGCATATGCGTGGATTTTCGTAACTTGAATCAAGCCTCCTTGAAGGATAACTACCCCCTTCCCATAATGGATCAGGTTCTGCAAGCAGTAACTGGATCAGAAATGTTGTCCATGCTTGATGGTTTTTCAGGCTACAATCAGATTGAAGTCTCACCCGAAGACCAATTCAAAACCGCATTCACTACCCCTTGGGGTACATTCGCTTATAGCAGGATGCCTTTTGGTCTGACCAATGCCGGCACCACTTTTCAGCGGGCCATGGACTTTGCATTCAAAGGTATGATGGGAAAAGTCATCGTAGTCTACTTGGATGACTTAACTGTGTTCTCTAAACAGTGAAATGATCATTGTGATCATTTGGAGCAAGTATTGATTAGATGCCGGGAACATGGAATCTCCCTAAATCTGAAAAAGTCTATTTTTGGAGTCACAGAAGGAAAGTTGTTGGGACACATTGTAAGCAAGGAAGGGACGAAGATAGATGCCGAAAGGGTTAAGGCTATTCAGAGCCTTACTTTACCCACAAGCAAAACCGGCGTTCACTCTTTCTTCGGAAAAGTGAATTTTCTCAGGCGCTTTGTTCCCGACTTTGCTGAAAAGACTCGCCACATATCAAACATGATGAAAGGATCACCAACTTTCCGGTGGAGCGAAGAAGGAAAGAAGTCGTTCGAAGATATAAAAGCCTCCGTTGCTCACACACCAGTCCTGGTATGTCCCGATTTCTCCAAGGATTTTATCATGTATAGCTATGCATCTGAGCATACTGTATCGGCTATCTTAATGCAAAAGAATTATGAAGATGTTGAATCCCCAATTGCGTTCATGAGCTCTCCTCTCAAGCCTCACGAATTAAAGATGTCTCAGTTGGAAAAGCATGCCTTCGCCGTTGTCAAAGCAGTCAAGAACTTCAGGTATTACATTCTAAATTCTCACACATTGGTACTGGTCCCTGACACGGCAGTCAAGTCAATCCTAACTCAACAGGAGTTAGGGAGTTTGCGAGGAAATTGGATTGCAAAAGTCCAGGAGTATGATCTAGATATAAAACCAACCAAGCTGGTAAGAGGCAAGGGCCTATGTCAGCTCATGGCTGAAAACCGGGATTCAGAAGACCCTGAGGAAAAGGTGATTGCACCAAGGGAGCACAAAGCCAGTTGGAGAAATCGATTCTCTACCCATGGTTCTATTTGTCGCCACCAGCGACGAATGGTATTCTGATATCACTTTCTTTCTCACTTATGGTGAGTGTCCAGCTCATCTAACTTCAAAGGAGAAACGTGCTATAAAGCTCAGAGCGGCCAGATATGTCATCTGGGATGACTGTTTATACAAACGCGGAATAGATGGCATCTTCTTGCGATGTGTTGACAAGCCATAGCAGGTAAAGTTACTTGAGAGTTTTCATGATTCAGCCTGTGGTGGTCACTTCTCCTCTTCCGTGATGGCACACAAGATCATTCGGGCCAGGTACTATTGGCCGACGCTGTTCCAGGATACAGCCACCTGGGTAGCAAAGTGTGAGCTCTGCCAACAATTCGTCGGCAAGCCAAAATTGGCTGCTTTTCCCCTCAGGCCGGTCATTATTGATGAACCATTCAGACAGTGGGGAATCGACTTTATCAGAGCACTCCATCCCCAATCGAGTGCTGGACATAGTTATGTCCTGACAGCAATAGATTACTTCACCAAATGGGTGGAGGCCATTCCTGTCAAGAACGCCACTTCTGAGGTTGTTTGCAATTTCATCAAAGAGAATATCATCGTGAGATTTGGCGTCCCACACAAAATCATTGCTGATAATGCTTCCAACTTCTCCTCACGAGAAGTTGTTGGTTTTTTCTATGAACACGGGATAACCTTGGCCCACGCCTTGGATTATTACCCCCAGGGAAATGGTCAGGCAGAATCCAGTAATAAAAACTTAGTGACCATCATACGGAAGCTAGTTGATGAGAGTCAGCGGACGTGGCACAAGTCATTGTACGACGCTTTGTGGGCAGACCGCATTACTCCCAAGAGGTCTCTCGGTATGTCTCCTTTTCAAGTGTTATATGGGATCGACGCCGAACTTCCCATCTCTGCAGAGCTCCCCGCTCTGCGCTTGGCACGAGCAATCGAAGATGAGACTTTCCAAAATTCCCTTGAAAAGAGGATCATGTATCTATCAGAGCTCGAAGAAAAAAGAGTAAGAGTGGTCGACAGGATCACCGAACATCAGAATCAAGTTAAGAGATTGTTTGATAAAAGGGCTAAGCAAAGAGATTTCCAAGTGGGAGATCTCGTCCTTTTGTGGGACAAACGAAGAGAGCCGAAGGGCATGCACGGGAAATTTGATTCTCTATGGAGGGGGCCTTTCAAGATCAGGCAGCTCAATGGAGAAAATAGCTTCTATCTCTCGTATCTAGACGGAACTGATCTCCCGCTTCCCCATAGCGGGTGACATCTCAAAATATTCAGGAAGTAGAGCTTGCTCTCTTCCTTGTACAGTTTGCTTTATGTTGTGTGTTTGCTTTCATCGTGTGTTTGTTTTCGTCATCGCCCTTGTTTTTTACCCTCTTTTGCCCAATGGATAGGCACATGTTGATCTGGGGTTCTCCACCCTTGAGCTTTGCTCAAAGATAGTCCCTAGAAAGAGCCAGCTGTTATCCTGTAAAATTGACAAGGGAAATTTTACAGGTAACCATACCAAAATTTTGTCCTGGTCCCTCGTCAGGGACCCCTTTGCATTCGGAATGTTACAAAATCCCTTTCCAGGAAATCTAGTTCTCCGAACTTAGTCGTTTTGGTCCCTTTTTTGGCTGGGCGCACCTTTTATATGTGTAACACAGACTAAATTTGTGCCCCCTTCATTTCCTTTGGCACACCCTTTGATGTGTTGACACATCAATTGATGTGCCTTCCTGTGATGCACCTTTCTTGCATGCGCCAAGGCGCATGCACCTTCATGTTAACAACTAAATTGTTGCGCCATGTTTTGGTGCGCCAAGGCGCTCAAAATGAAGTGTTGACAATAGTAAATTTGCGCCAATGGCGCAAATATTTCCGTGTTGACACGTGTTTATCCGCGCCAAAGGGCGCAAAGTTTTACGTGTCGACACATGTTTTGGTGCGCCTCTTGAAAAAGTGGTTGGCACATTTATTGCACCTTTGCCTATATATAGGCGCACCCGCCCTGTCACTTTCACAATTGAAAACACGTGATAAACTTTATTCCTCTGCACCTGTCAGCACGCCCGTCCTCCTCGTATCACGTTCGTGGACCCCGCTTCATCTCTCACTTTCTATATATTTCTGGGTAAGTGGTCCTCATCCCTCTTGTGTTTTCTATTGTTGGTTGTTTGTGAGGTTGAATGCATTGTATCTGAGGCTTAAAACCCCCCCCTATCGTTCTTGCAAACCTCTCTTCCCAAGTTGTTTTCCATCCTCTTTCCAGATCTGCTGGCCAAGAGGGCTCTGCCTTAAAAACAAATCCAAAACCTCTTTGTTGTGTTCCTCCCACTGTCAAAATATGTCAAAGAAAACCTGTAAATCACGAACATAAGTGTCAAGAAACCTAAAAATTGTTTTCGGGCTGCGTTTCCCCCTTGGCGCAATCACCACTCCTACTACACAAAACACAGTCATGCCTTAGGCGCACTATTTCTGCTTGCAGCATGCATTATTCTTGTGCAATACAAAAAACTAAGCGTCTTTGGCACCGGTGCATTCCCGTTTACAACAACAAAGTGTCATGCAAGCTTTCCCTGTGCCGTGCCAAAGTCCCCCTTTGCGCACACAATTTTGGTGTCACACACATTATTCTTGTGCCCTTCGGCGCACCAAAGTCTCATGTTACACGCAAATTACATGCGCCATTGGTGCACCCTGCCCCCATGCAACACCAAGATTAATTGCGCCCAAATATAAAACTGCATAAACGGCACAGGCGCATCCCTGCTTACAATAACAATAATGTCATATGCAAAATCCTTGCGCCCTGCGCCCTTTGGCGCTGATTTTTTCCTTGTAACACTCTGATTCAGTGCGCCATGCTATTAACTCTGCAGCCTGCAGTGTCCCTGCGCCCTGCGCCTTGAGGCCTTAAAATTTCTAACTCCTCATTCTGTAGTGCTTTAATGGAAGATCTGACAGCTAATATGGCTCTTTGGCGTTGGAATTCTCTTCTCCTTCTTGCAGATCAACAACTGAACTCAGATCCATATATGTCTACATCAAGCAAAAAGCCAACCAAGTCAAAGGGTAAGGCTAAGCTTACAGAAGAAGAGATGAAGTATAAATACCAGAGGGTCAGAATGCCCGAGTCCCAGGTAGAATGTGACCTGGACATAAGAGACTCTGAACTCGGTCACATCGACATGGAGGATTTCTGGGCTAGAACCAGGAGAGTCACAGGAAGTCCTTGGATGGACAAGCTGGTGGGCAGTGGACTGCATTTTGCTGGGGGGATCCCCGTCAGTGCAGTAAACAACGAATTTATGATGGTGGTGGCCCATTGTTACAACAAAGACACAAGGTGTGTCGAAAATGAAAAGGGCGAGGTCATAATCAACCTCACTGCCTGGCACTTTGAAATCATGCTAGGCATCCCTCACCACCGACACTTTGTGGCTGTAAGCCAAGAGGACTGCACCAAGGCATGGGAGGATAATGAAGACAAGTGCATGCAGCTGATGAATGAAGTATACTTGAAAAACAAGAAGGTAATAACTAGATGGCCACAGGTTATTCACCGCAGTGACTTCTCTGAGGAATTGAGCGACACCATCACATTCCTAAGTAGAGTTTTTGGGCTTTCTGATGCCCATTACTTTCACAAATGGATGCTCAGGTACCTTGAAACTATGAACAAGAATGTGCCAGATCAACGCTTTGAGTGGGCGGAGATCATAAGCAGCACCATATCCGAGCAGCTCCAACAACTCACCACAATGGGGAGGTTCTACATGAACTCCTACGTAGTCTATGCTGCAGCCTCGGAGAGGGATTATCCAGCACTGAGCCGATGTGGGGTTTGGCCCAGGTAAAAATATATGAGTACTACCTGGAGCTAAAACTAGAGAATAACATCCCGCAGTTTACTAAGATCAACGATGCTTTCTTCTATGGCATCGTTTGCCTTCTGAGGCCGAATATGACTCATGGTCAGATGACCAAGAGCATAGTCACAGCAACCAAGAAGTGGGGGGCACTATTTACCCAATTCCCCACCTTCACCTATCTCAGAGCGGCCAACTTCTTGGGGGAGCCCACCAAATTGCTGAGATATGCTGGCCCCAAGTTGATCCTGTTGGAGCTGTCCAGACAGCTCATAACCTACCATGAGAAATGTTTGAAGAGAAAGAAGGGTGGAACTCCTTTCCCCCTTACAGTGGGCAGATACACCTGCATTTCTCACCACAAAGCCCAGGAAATGTTTGCAGAGCTAGAACTGCTCAATCTAAAGCACAACTTCCTGGCGAGGCCCACTTTTGATCCAAGGAATTACCTTCCCAAGGAAAAACTCGATCCAATCCACATTCCACAGATCGAGGACATCTATATCGACCTGTATCATGAGGTCGAACTTAGAAGGAAGGACCACTCCCGCTTGGCCTTGGCAGAGATTATTCAATACGGCGTGGCCATTTTTCCAAAGGGTTATCAAACTACCGATCAAGAAGTTGATCAGGTGTATCTGGACACAGATGGGGACAACTGGCCATTTGCCGCAATTGACAGGAACAAAAGCACCCCAGACCATTGAAGAAAGGGTCAAGGAGACATTGCGGAGGACAGAACACTGGTGCAGAATGAATGGCCTTATCTACCTCGGGGTAGATTTCACTACATCCCCATTGGGCAATGCACCTATCAGGCCTAAGCATCTGCCAAAGGTCAAAGGCAAGGATAAAGAGGGCGAATCAAGCTCTGCTCAAGAAGGAGCTCCTGAAAGCCCTCCTTCCACTGCACAAGAACAGGTTGTAAGTCTGGTATCCCCAGAGAAAGAAGCGGCGGAAGGTGTTCCGATGGGCACATCCACTCAGGGTGTTGCCACTACTACAACTACTGAGGTCCCTTCTATCCCTTCTCCCTCTCCTCCTTCTCCTCCTCGCGTGACCCAAGCGACCATTCCTTTGGTCATTTCCTCTCCCCCATCTTCTACTGTTCCCCCTTCCTCGTCATCCATCTTCTCTTCTCTTGCGGAGCTGTCCCCCACCATTTCTTCTCTCATCTCTCAGCTCCCTTCCATTCCCACGTCTACCTCCCCTACAGTATCCCTTCCTCCCGTGAGCACTTTCTCGGCCTCCCTCTCGATGCCACCACCAAGTGTCTCTACCCATTTCCCCTCATCCACTGCAGCTGCTCCCTCTTCTACCTCTGGTCCCATTCCCTTAAGTCCAGCATGGATCTCCCAACATCTGAGCCAACAAAAGAGGAAAGTCCCTATCGCACTGATGGACTTCTCCGTCATCCCAGCAAAGGGGGCTAAGAAGAAAAATCCTATAACCCACTTCTCTCAGAGTGCATCGGGAGAAAGAGTAATGGAGATTGCATATCCCGATCCTTCAAAGGGTAAAAAGGATCTATCTCCGACAGATTATACAGTGACCCAAGTCACAATGGGAACGTCTTCTGAAAGTCTTCAAGGAGAGGCCCTATCTGCAGTGGATGCCCTTTGCAAGAAACTTCAAGAAGCAAAGGAGGAGAAGAGGTTACTAAAAGAACAAAACAAACATCTTCTCCACGCCCTGCAGAAAATGGGCAGTGCACCTCCTACAACTGCCACTGAAACTCCTGAGGTCCTAAGCCAGGATAAGATAAATGAGTACACCAAAATTGGCAAACAAGGTATGGCAGTTTCCACCTGGAGAGATCAAATCCTCAAAGACAGTGAGGAGGTAATAGTCAAGTTCACCAAATTATATCAGAATATCAGTCGGTGAACAAAGATCTCCAGGCGATCGCAAGACCTATCTTTGAAGAGTTTGACCACACAAGGTTGCAACATGAGACATTCCAGAAAATGCTTGACTGCTCAGTCGACGATCTAGTGAAATTCGGCATTTTCAATCACCCCAGGGTACCCAGCAAGATCCTTGCTGCATTGGATTACCGGGTCGATCAGATGGAGTTTGTCCTGGAAAATATTGACAAAGTCAAGGAGGAAGCCCTGGATGCAATGCATCAAATGGAGCAAATTGTTCTAAGAATGTCTCCAGGCTTGCTTACTCCTTCTTTCGCCTTGAGGAAGGTAGACGAAACTATTCGGATCTTTAAGGAGATCATCTCGCAAGGGTTAGGGCCAGAAGCCACTTTCGACACCGAATGCATCAACAACCTTCTGGCTTGCCATGATTTTGTGGGGTTCCTGATGGAGGCAGGCAATGAATATTTCAAACTCCCTGAAAAACTCAGAGATGAGCGGGAGACTTGTGAGGTCATCGGCGATCATACGAAGGGTCCTGCCCAGGATCAACTTCAGCCAATGATCAGTAAATTCATGGAATATCGGACTCAGTTCCACATCACCTCTCCTGAACAACAGCAGAAGCAAGATACCCCCTTTCCAGCCGCGAGATGACGATGAATAGTCTTTCTTCCTCTTGGCTTCCTTTTTGTAAATATCTAAGAGTATGTTGGTACAAATGATGACCTCATCCATGTTGCACCATGGGATGTTGTCATCCACCAAGTTGTCCAAAGTCAACATTGACTTTTAGATATTTTGTAGATATTTTGTAATTAGTTGTTGGTTTCCTTTTGCTCTCTCTCTTCTCTTTCTTCTATATATACTTGGATACTTGTTGTATTCAAGGTGGTGGATAATTTTTAGATGAAAAATAGAAGTAAGAAGAAAAGACTTTGAGCTTTTGTAACAGAAGAAATATTAATACAAATATTAAGACTTTGTGCTGAATATGTGTGTTATGAGCATTTAATCTTTCTTATGTCAGATTTATGCGTTTATTCTGTTGAATCTATCTCTACTTTTTTGTCATTTATTCATCAGTATTGCTTTGTTCGTCTATGCAAGTAGGTTCGGCTCTGTTTACTACCAGCCCAAAACATAGACCCTCTGACCTTTCTGCTTTGGAATTCATTTCTTTTCTCCCTTCAGATCTATTCTATCTCCCCACCTCGTTTCTTTCCCTTCTTTTCACAGTTGGAAATACCTCTACTGGGATGAGATCCCAACCCCTAAAGGCAGAATATTGTGAGACTTGCACAAATTCCTGCTGGTAGAATAGCAATAAACTAGTTTCACTTTGCTGACTCAAAGAGGGGCTATGCCCTGCACACTGTTGGCTCGTCTATCCATAGATCTGTCCACCTGACATATTTTCAGACCAACAGTGAAAGTGTAATATTACTCCCCATGTCTACATCTTTCTTTTTTGGATATTGATCACCTTGAAGTTTGCAGGATCTTTATCAATCGGTGATATCTATTTGTGCATCCATTATATCATACAAGTGTCTTCTATATTGTGTTTCATTTTGATCAAACCATGACACACAGAACATCAATATGAGAATATTCATAAGAAAATCACTTGTGTGACAAAGTGAGAAATATCAAGCATTTGGAGACCATTTTCGTACCTCTCATAGGCAATCCTAGAATCAAGTTCATGCAAATGTCAATTAGCGTGACTTGCATATCCTATGCTTTTGTTCACCTGGTGATCCCGAGTAGTATTCCCATGCTCGTGGGTGGAGAGGTATTTTGTAAGTTTATCAACATTTTTCATTCATGTTTACATTTCCAAATGGGACTAAGCAGCTTCCATGTATGCAAGCATACCCTTCTCCTCACCGTATTTACTTCCAAGCTCTTGTATCCTATGGTTCATAAGACCATTTTCTTGCTAATATTGACCTCAGTAGGTAGACCAAGTTTACACCACATTAGCTGCATCATAAGATCTTGTATACCCTAAGAAGCACGCATACTTTACATCCATTATGCACTCCCATGAAGTCAGATGGTGAAGCTCGATAACATTATAACCGATCGTCTTATTTTGGGTTGAGCTCAGGGTATATCGTTTGCAAAGGCCTATGTTTGAGAAAGGCACATATTTGGATTCCCAATGTAAAATGTTTATTTAAAAGATCCACAAGGATTTAAGGCTGTAACAAATTATATGTAATTCGGATTAAAATGTAAGAGGTGTAGGAGAAGAAGGCACCAAGTGTGCAAAGCCACACAATCATAGGGATAAGTGCATAGATCGAAAAATCGTTAAGCCTAGCACTTAAGTGTGCATAGAAGAATATCCCAACTCAAGGAAAAGACCCTAGTTCTGAAAGTTAGAGGATTACCAGAGCATGAAGGATTTTCAAATGATGTCAATCACACAAGTGAAGACGTCACCAATTAAGGAGAAAGATGTAGGAAGAATCTCCTATTTGGAATCACCATGTTAGGAAGAAGCAGAAGGTGGCAAAAAGCAAAGACTCAAAGGAATCATAGAACATAGAGTTCCTATCATTGTGAAACAGGGATGATAAAAATCATATTAGGTCAAACATCTAGTATATAATGTACAGAACTATTGAGGAGGAGGAAGATAAGGAGAATAATTGAGGAGGAAATAGATAAATCAAGGCAAGGATGAGCGATTAAGGATAAGCACTAAAAATTAGGGAATTAAAATTGTCTACCAAGGAACAAGTGGAAATTCAACATGACCTAACATCATAGTAGTAGGGATATTAAGGATTTTTTGGAGCAAGATTGCATTAGTTAGCAGATGAAAGTTGAAAGAAATAGTACTAAAGAAAGTGTTGGGAAAATTGACAACATGGGTGGGAATCCCAATTTGGTGGTATTGCATCCCAAAGGCTACGCAGACAGGTGGGAAGATTAGTAAAAGCATAATAGGGAAAGGAATGGGATTAAATGATAAGCAAGGTGCTAAGCATGTGCTTCCAAAGCATTGTACCAATAGAACATGTCCTGGCTATGACTTTGTATTGATGTAGAAGGTATCCATGAACCAGAAAGTTGTTATCTTGGGTGGTTTGAGTCCCACTTTGTGGATGAAGCTCAAGTGAGTTGAGTACAGAGTCAAGGAATGAGTGATGATAGGTGCCAGAGACTTATGGAATGAATCCCTTCATAATGCTCAACAATTTTCATAATGAGATAGGTTTGCAATATGTAACAAAGTTTCGATATTGCTCAATTGAGGCAAGACTATTTAGATACAACAAATATAGAGCTCTGAGCATTCTTCACCAAGGAGAAGATACTAAGGAGGATCGTATGAGAAGAGAAAAGACTTAAAGAAAGAAGAGTTTATTAGTGTGCAGTTATGGCACAAACTAAAATCACTTTGAAAGGAAGAGAAGGATTCCTAGTAAAACAGGTGCTAAAAGTCTCTAAGAAGGTGGAGATGATTAAGGATGAATTGTTTAAAGCCTTGACCTAGCGATTGCCCATTAAAGGAATATGAATCTATGTGTATTTGGGATCTAGTGTACTATGAGGTATTTGAATGCATTTTCATACTAATGGAAAGTGTAGTGACTACTGGTCCAGACCTGACTAAAGAAGTCATGATCTTGTTTATGCCAAAGAGAAATGTAAGCTGAAGGTATGTTGAGATCATTGCTCCATAACCAAACTTCCTTGCAGTGGTAAAGGCCATCAATTTTTCACGCAAGTTGTTGAAGCTGCATACTTCCAACTTAACCTTAATAAGATAGAGTGACAACTCATCCTGGTTGCTACACATTTACAGCTCAAGGAGTTTCAAGAGAAGAATAAGGGAAACATATAGAAAGAATAAAATCCATGGTACTTAGGTAGAGAAGAATTCATAAAGCTATCATACCTTATGAGGCTTGATCAAAAGCCGGCTCAAGGAATTATACCCCCAGATTAGCACACCCACATACGATGGATAAAACTTGATGACTTGGGAAAATAATTGGACTAGTATTGTTGAGACAATGAGTGAAAAAGGGTAGAACTAAGTTTTGAGGAAGGTGACTGCCCTAGTTATCGTGACCTTTCGAGCAAGCGCAAGCGATGTTGGCGACTCATGCAAAACTAGAGGTAATCATGACAGGGAAGGATTTCCCTCTCCTCCAAAAATAAACATTATTCTCTTTTATTTCCCCACTCTTTCATTCTTTCTCCCAATTCTTCATTCCTTCATTATTTTTCCCAATATTTAGAGCCTGCCATTCTTTATTCATTAAAGAGAATCATTTCTAAGGACTTAGAGACACAAGTGTATAAGTGGGGTGAAGTTGGGCCTTAAAATATTGGCTCAGTACTTAGAAGTGTGGGGGCGCGTGGGACCTATTCAAGAAGAAGGGTGCATGGGTTGAAGTGCTTAATACTAGGGAAGGGATTAAGAGGGGTTTATTAGAAACCACGGTACATGCGTAAGGAAAAGAAAGGTCTCAGGACTTTTCCATATTTGACGTTCTAAGGAAGCACATGAGGAAAATATGACCAGATTAAGCATGTAGAGTGGATAAGGTTCCAACCAAATAGATATTGTTTGTATCTATCAATTAGTTGATATAGTCGTTGCATTTTAATGGTAGGATGTAGGACTAGTAATTGTAAAGAGTGGAGACTCATATCAAAGTCGAAGCCTGCTAGAAATGGAGTGACCAAATGTTTGACACTTGGCAATTGCTTGTATGTATCTAAGTGAAGGAAAGGGTTGATGAAAAGAATCAATCTTGAATTGATGCCATTAGATTTCTTGGTAGAAGAAAGAGAGATTTTTAGTAAGAGCATGCATCATATAGTCAAGATAGGCAAAGCTTTAAAGAATACTTCAAAGTTTTCTTTGTGATGGTTGGGGTTAGGATTTCTAGTAGGAATTATAAGCAAATTAACTAGGGATGGATTTGTAACCAGTTTAGGATAATGTGGAAAGCATAGTATCTACGTGGATGAAGAGGGTGACAACAGAAATGATGCATTGCTTATATTTGCCATCTGGTGTCGAAATGGGTTTATCTAAGCAATAGTTTATGATGGTTTTTCGGGGAAGTTATTCTTGCCCCGCAAATTCGAATGTAAGGACATTCATCATGTAGTATGTGTTTGGATCATGAGGGATAAACCCTAGTCAATTCTAGTTTGTTTATGAATCAGTGATGTAGTAATTTTGGATAGCATAGGGTGGTCATAATGTTATTTGTATGGAGTGCATTGATATGATAACTCATCCTGCATCTGTAGAATCATATGGTTAAAAATATCAAATCCTACGAGGTCTAAACACGATACTTTAAGATGTACATGTCAAAAGTAAATAAATAAATAAAGGAATTGACTTACATTCCCATGCGTAGCCTACACATGAGTGCACTACATGAGATCGTGTGGTGACAACACACAAAGGATGATATGGGTTTACACAACATTAACCTAGGCATAAAAAAATATAAAAACATGTGATGCACAACAAGCCACTTATGTTCCCATATAATAAGGCAGAACATAACGATTCAAATACAATACAACTTATAGGTATGGTCTTCCCACAACACGAAATATTTTTAGGATTTCACATTTATTAAAAATCACATTTCAAAACTTCACTTAAGAACTAGAAGGGTTCATAATATGTGCATCATTCAATCCTTTTTCCTTTTTCCATATTCCCTCTATATTGATTAGCATTTGATTTATGGTGCATCTCGTTGAATAAGGATCGCCTTCTTTATTTCAATTACTAATTTAATTCACTCGTTTGTTAATGGGATATTTATTTACACACAAGGCTATTAGGTATTATATTTAAGATCCGCTCCTAAGGGCATGCATCTTTACCTTATATCCTACCTCCGCATATTCCCCTGTTCTCCAACTGCCTCCTTAATTCCCATCCTTACCACCACTTCCCAATCTTTCATTTTTTTTTTCTTTTATAACAAGATCATCAATATTGATTTTGTATGGGTGTAATTTGTTATTATAGGATTGTTCAATGTATTCCTGACACATGAAGATGTTCCAAGGATTGTATGCGGTGAGAGTCAAGCATTTATAGCTCATGTAATCAATTTTCACGATATTTGTTATCCTTCAGAATTCCTTTGAGTGACAAACATAAGGAAGGTATTTCAATTTCTAGGGGAATGAAGGCCTCCATGCTGTAGAATAGTGAAAAAGGTGTAGGATTGGTGGGAGTACAAATGCTTGTGCAGTAAGCCCAAATATCATATAAAATTTGATTATGCCTATGACTTCTACTAGTATCAACAATTTTGCGCAATATGTTGACAATAGTATTATTAGTAGCTTCTAATTGACCATTTCCTTGTGGATGATAAGGGGTATAAAAAATTTACTTGATTTTAAAATTTGCACAAATCCTTTTGACATCCTTGTTTTTGAAAGAAGAGCCATTATCATTGGCAATGGCTGAAGGAATGCCAAAGCATGTGATGATGTAGGTAGTAATAAAGCAATAGACGCCATCACTTATAATGGTTTACAATGGCACGGCTTCAACCCATTTAATGAAATATTCAGTAGTAGTGATGAAAAATTTATGGCCATCAACCGATTCAGGATTGACTCTACCGATGAGATAAAAAACCCATAGGAAAAATGACCATGAGGAGGCGATAGGTTGGAGTTCATATGCGGGTGTGTGATGGAGGTTACTATGCTTTTGGAAATTTTCACAACATGTGGCATATTCTAAATAATCTTGTTCTATAGTAGGCCAATAATAACCTTGTCGTAGGATATATTGAGATAGATATTTTCCATAGAAGTGCCCACCACACAAGTTATCATGTATTTGAGATACAACCAAAGGGATGTCATTGATGCCTAAAAAACATAATAAACGGCTATCTAACACCCTCTTGAATAAAAAGGTTCCAATGATCATGTACCATGTGGCTTCCCATCACAAAATGATAGGCTTCATGGGGTGGAATGTTGGTGGGGATGGATTTTTGATATAAGAAGTTGTGAAGTGATGTGATCCATTCAGGAAGATCATTTATGTGTGTAACAACATAGGATTCTAGAGTAAGACTATTAGTGGATGGTTGTTGTAAGTGATGAATTAAATAAGTGGCATGTTCATCGGTGATAACTTGAGGGATGAGGGAGGCAACACTAGCCATGACATTAACATGATGATTATCTTTGCAAGGGATTATGGTGAGAGAATAGGATTTGTATGTGGCTAGTATGGATTTTATGTTATAGGGAATGAGATGCTCTTATTTTGTTTGATATGTGTCATTGACTTGATTGATAATGAACTGAGAGTCGTCATAAATATGGATATTTCATATAAGTATCTTACGGGAAACTGTAAGGCCAAGAATGAGAGCTTCATACTTGACAATATTGTTTGTACAAGAGAAGCCTAAATGATAGACAAAGAGGAGAGAATCTCCATGTGGGGTGATGAAGAAAATCCCAGACATGACACTTGAGGTACAACAAGAGCCATTGAAATACATTTCCTAAGTGTTAGTATCAATTGCGTAAGCAATGAATTCATCGTAGAAAGTCTCATAGATGAGGGAAAGGTCAGAAAGAGGGGCATCAACTATCTAATCAGCAATGACTTGGCCTTTGATGGCTTTCTATGGGATGAATTTGAAATCGAATTCCATGAGTAGCATAACCCATCGAGCAAGGGATCCCAAAATGTACATGTGGGATACGAGGTATCGTAAGGGATCTAATTTGGTAATAATATGAATCTCACTACTGAGAAGATAATGGTGTAATTTATCTGCAAAACTGCAATGCCAAGGCATAATTTTTCAATATATATATATATATAACTACACTCATAGGAAAGTAATGTGTGACTGATGTAATAAACAACCCACTAACGGTGAGCTTCATCTTGTTGTGTGAGGACTTATAAGGCATGGAATGTGGCAGAGATATATAATAGGAAGGGACGATCAACCATGGGTGGCAAGAAAACAAGAGGGATTAGCAAATATGTTTTGATAACCTTAAAAGAACTGTGACAATGATCATCCCAAATGAACTTAGTATCGTTTTTCATGAGGCATGTGAAAGGTTGGGTTTTTTCGGCTAACTGGGAAATGAAATAGAGGATGGATTGGATTTTTCCTTGCAATAAACGTAGTTTATGTAAATTTCGTGGAGGAGGCATGTCGACTATGACCTGAATCTTTTGCAAATCAATTTTAATTCCACGTTGAGAAATAATATAACTAAGTAATTTTTTGACAAGCGAAGCAAACTACAATGCACTAAACTCTTCGAAGGAATGCTGAACCAAAAAGATGTCTACATGTATATATAATCTCAAGATTTTTGTGTATAATTTTGTCACACCATAGGACAAATGTGGTCAAAACACTCAATCATGATCCAAAATTACACAAAAAATAATCAATAAAATACACAAAAACGAGGCTAACCAATAAAGTTACTATGCCCATCCATCTCTTTAAGGCCCCTTACAACCACTCTAGTTACGAATTTCCCAGGAGTTCTTCTCAAGTACATTCAGATGGAAAAATCCAAATCATAACGTGAAAGATCAAACCTCTTGCATCTAACCTATTTGTGAGCCCCATCAAATTTCATTGGATTCACCACCACCATTCCTAAATCCATTCTAATTCAACCATACACATAAACAAAAAGGTGACAGGTAATCCAGAGCTCCAAAATCACTATGAGGTTAAGTGAAAATGAATTTGAAAATGAATGGTTATATATATATATATAGTTTTAACTTCGTGTTGAGTGTGTGTGCTTTGAAGCACTAGAGCATTGGTGTAGATATACTTCTATCCCCGCACAAATGGTAAGTTGTCATGTCATTTTGTTTTAGTGTTTATTTTTCGATATCATATCTATCTGCACTTGAGTATTCTTTACATTTTATAGGTAACAGGAGCTTGGATGACGTCACTTTGGTACATGGGTCAAGTATAAATTCTAACTCCCCATTTTGGGAATGTCATACTTGGACTCCATGTTTTACACCTCTTCATGGCTAAAACGTTTCTTCGAGGGGGAAATATGTACACACCCAAATTTACATGTGCTACATTGTTGGAAATGGTTCAAAAGTCCCCAATGATGATTCATGTCTTTTTGAAAGGTGTTCGAGCCCCTTTTCCTCTTTGCAACTTATATTTGTAGATTGGAATACCATACTTAGCCATTACATGATTTTCCTTAGCATTCCGTAGTGTTTTTCCTTAGTTTTTGGCCTTTAGTTACAAAATCTCCACCCTATTTGGGGGGCAGTTATGTAACTTCCACCCTACTTGGGCAGCGGTTGTGTAAATGCCTCTCTGTTTGGGCGCTAGATACGTAAATGACACCCTACTTGGGTGATGGTTGTGTAACTGCCTCCCTGCTTGGGCGGTGATTACGTAACCGCCACCTTGCATAGGGTGGCAGTACAATGCAAATTTTCTAGAACTCTTTATGCGTGAATTAGATGTGTGTTGCTTCACTTTAGTTCACTTTTAGAACATGTTTCTCAATCATTTTATCTGATTTTAAGTTTGGTTGACTTGTGGCAACATACTCTTCCACTTGTAATTGTTGATAGAATGTTTAACTCCCCCTTCATGCTGTGATGTGGCACTCCATTGCTACCAAATGGCTGGACCATTTCCCAGCCAACCTTCTATAAAACCATCGCTTCTTCTAAAGAAAATGGCTGGAGATTATTTTGTCTATCTTGCTTAGTTGAGCTGCCACAATCTTGTTAGAAACTACACATCCAAGCTCTATTCTCTTGCGTTGTCTTTCTTCTTCATGTATTGTAACCAGAATGCCATCCAACTGTCATTGCTCTAGCACTTTCTTCTTGTTGTTGCCTCTACATTCCCAGTTCTCTGGACTCACGTGGACACAAAAGATTGGTAAAGACAAATGAGGGGAAAAAGTGATACCACAACTGGAATTACCTCTACACTATAGATCTAGGTTGGGGGTTGTTATTGAGTTTCTTCATTTATTTCTGAACATACCCACACTTATCAACTAGAGTATAAGAAATCATTTTATTTATTGCAAATAGTTAGATCATTTCCAAGAATCTTTCACATCTTCTATAAAAGTTTTTAGTGATAGATCCTTACCTTCCTATCCTGTGGATTTGTGAGGGAAGAATATTTGGAGGAAGCTTGCTATATCACCATAGATAATAAAAAATATGTTACAAATTATGGTTTCCGTTGAATCTTCTCATATTCTATCCGGGAATTTTTATGGGAAGAAAATATTCTCAGAAGCTTTAAATCTTCTTGTGTCTTTGAGATAGGAAAAGGATTTAATAATCCAAAACTATTAATTAGAAAAAGATTTCATTTAATTAGAATAGACTAGATACACTCAACCCAGGTGAATAACTACATCAGGTTATTTACTTGTTTAGTTTTACTGTAGAAGTACCTTTGATTATTTAGAGTAGAAGCAAATCTATTTTTCCGTGTTTATAATAATTTATTTTAGTTGATTTCATTTAATTAGTTTCTCTTCAAGAAAATAGATTATATTGTTTAATTCATTATGATCAATTAATTGAGAATGAATCTAATTAATTAAGATATTAAAATCCATTTATGTTTTGATTATATTAGATTTATTTCTTTCTTTAGTTGGTTAAAATGAACATGTCATCTTAGCTTAATATTTAGATTCAATCAAGGAGTTAAACCATATGGAATTTACGCTACCCACACATAGACTTTAATTTCCCCTTTACCATCTCAACTACTAGGAATTCACACTAACCGATCATAGTAACTGATTCTCCTATATCCATCCACACATTCTACATCAGATGTCCTAGCACGACCTCAGGAGGTCAAGTGCGATTAAAGGTCGCGTGTCAATTTTCATCCGTACAAATTGGTGAACCCAACGTGAAGGATTAATTGCTTCTTATTTCCTTTGCCTTCATTGTTATTACATCACCTTTCCATTTTCTATCCTATTTTGGTAGGTATTTTATACCTCTTAAAATATGTTTGGTAGAGAGCTTGGTGGGTCATTTGGATCTGACAGGTATTACACCAATGTTCAACTGTAATAATCCCTTCCCTTTCTGGATAGGCTGAAAATTACATCGGTGTGCAAACTTCCCCTAGTTACACTTCAAACCTGATTAGTCATGTGAGGATAGAGGAGGTTTATCAACCTTTAAACATGTCTTACATTAAACCTAATGCAAACCACATGACTATTACTAGTGGAACATATACTTATTCTAGAATCTTTTCAATACCTCACATTAGCATGCAATCGACAGAAGATGATATTTTTACACGAATATCTAATATTTTTCATCAAATAGACAATTCCTTAGATAGAATGAAGGTTCACACCTCTGATATGTTCAATTTTTTTTTTTCAAATACCTATCCTAAGATTCCTATTTATGAGGAAGACAAAAATTACAACACTGAACAATTCATAATAGGGTATCATGTGCCATCTCAACCAAACCATACACCGTAGGCACCCCAATAAGGGACTCAATCCTCTCCCCATGATCATAACCATCACATTTAATTCATGCAGTAGGGAAAAACATGGGATAGGATTCCATAGGGTCTAAGGGCATGATGCCAAGAAGTATGTTCTCGAATGCCACTCCATCAGGCAATGCGACATTTCCTAGTTTTACGCCCGCTATTCCATATCCTAGTGTTATCCCACCTTACTTGCATATGTATTCGAAGTACCCCCAAATGAACCCATATGCCATTCCTTCTCCTTATGCACCATATTAAGGAGCTTTGTACATTCTAGTCAATGCCTATAATGCAACTTATCGGGATCCTCCTCCTCCACCTCCTCATAGGGGATATTTAATGGTGGAATCCTATGCAATGGGTACTTACACTGAGTACTTATAGGAACCCCTTGACTTTAACAGATGGGGTGTCATGCTTCCACACCCATTGCCTGATCTTCCTAAATTTAAGGGAGTTGTTGCACCATAGGAAAAATATGGCAAACTATGTGTAGAGTTAGGTTGTAGGTTCCTAATTGGATTTCTATAAAAATCTTGTCTTTCTCCCATCACTTTCATTCATCAAAATATTGTCTTTCTCTCATCTCTAATTGGATGATTCTTTTGCTACATGTCAATTTTTGCATATAACAAATTTATTACAAACAAGGCTTACATTATACAAAGCAGCATTTAAACATCATATTACAATCAAAATAATAAATTGATACTCATAATACTACAAAATAAAGTAAACTAATAATAACTATATTAATTAATATCCATGCCATGAGTTTAAGTTATAATGAAAATGTAAAGCAATATCACAAGGAAATATAAGTTATGGGCAACAAATGGATCAACAGAATACAAAAGATGAGGTGTTTATAAAGGAAATTAATCAACTCATCACACCCGTAGAATTAACATCTTGAATGTCCTCATTCAGGTTTTTTTAGCTCCTCCTCAAGTTTCTTTGGCTTTTCCTGAATGATGTTACATGAAAATATGAAATCAACCAGAATAGATGTTATTTCAGGTTTTGTGAAGAAGTAACCTCCATTCCTCCTATATCTGGCCATGACTCTGTCATGTATGTCGTCATCTAGTTGATTGTCACCAGACCAATGTGGTAGAGGATAGTGGAATATTAGGGGATAATAACCAATGGGAAACCAAGTTTTTCCATGTCCTTTAGAAAATTCAATACACGCATTTACCCTCCTTAAAGTTAGAATCAGGGGACATCTCTTGTCAGCACATCCCAGAGGCATATACTATCTATTGTATTTGAATTTAATGTGGTCCTTGACTTCTTCATGAACTTATTTTTCATTTGGTATACTCGTTCTCTAATATCTCTATGTTCCATGTATTTTTCATACTCTTCAATAATTACCTGTGTATCTGCAGCCTCACCCCTGATCATTAATGGCTACACTTTTGACAAGTTCCTATATCCTTCCATCCATTTTTCTTTGTATAATTAATTGTTAAAATAAGAACATAGTTCCCTAATCGGAACATATCCAATATAAAGTACTGGGATCCAATCCGTATCATATTCAAGGGCATACTTGTACGTATACAATTCACATAACAATAGCTGAATCTCATGAGACATTTTTAGGTATATTCTAAAGAAAATTTTGGCTACACTAATATCAAATGGAATATCTGAGCTGATACATATGAGCTTTAACTGTAAAATTTATTCTTTCAAGAAAATGGCATAAATGTTAGAAGGTGGCATGCATTTAAATATGTCATTGGTCACCTGATTTTTATCTTCCTACTTTTTTGCCTTTCAATCTCCTTATCCTTGGCCTTAAGTTCCTTGTCTTTTTCCTCCATGTATTACTGGTGTTAGAAGATAAGTTCTTCCTTTTCCCTTTCCCATTTTCCTTGCAGCCTATTAACATAGTTTTCAAACTAATGTCTCCAATAGTACAATAATGTTGTTTGTGTTTCCATGTTCCTACAAACTAGTTTTACAGGCTCTTTGACAACTTCTCTAATGAAAATCTGTGGCTACATATTATCATGTGGAAACAATGGTGGAGCAAGATCCACTATGGTATCAACTATCTCCTTAGTAACTGTAGGAACATTACCCTGTACCCTCTCAATCTGCTCACATGACTGTTCTGTTTCAACTTCGTGAACAATATTTTCAATAATTTTTATAACAACATGGGGCATATCATCCCTAATTTCTATCTCATTAGTTATGTTTCTCAAGCACTATGTGGTCATGTCCTTCCTCTATCCTTTCTTCACCAACCTTGGCTACATGATGTTGTGTCTTTACACTTCCTTTGCAAATCCTTCTCCTTCATGCTTCTCATGGGTTTCCCCAACATGAACTACCTCTACCTATTCTTTCCATTTGTTTTGTAGAGCCTTCTTAAACTATTTTCTCACCACTTTCTTCTCCCCTCTTCTCTTCCATACCCTCCAAAGGCTCCCTAAGATCTTGTTACTCATGAATTTCAAGATCAAACACCTCCCTACTCTATGTCCTATTGATGTGGCCTCAATATTATCTTCTGTAGCTTCTTTATCACTATAAAGTAATATGATTTGGGGATTTGTAGTGATCTTGGATGATTTTTGGCATTTTTAGTTTTCAGCTCTACTCGAGAATGCCTATGTGGTGTAGGAGTGGATCTGGAAGATGTAGGGGGAAACTTGGAAGATTTAGAGGTGGGCCTGGAATGAGTTTTATATTACTCCTTGAGGTGGATGATTCGGGACTTGAAAATCCAAGTAGGGTTTCAACAATGAGAATACTCTTAGGGGATACAGGAATGAGGTTTCTCTTCAGTAGGTGGTGTATTTCTCATAAATAGGGGGTTTTTATGGGTAAAGAAGTGGAAACTATGGGTTTAGGCTAAGAAGTGGAAGCTACAAGTTCAACTGTAGGAGTGGAATAAATACCTAGTACTTATTCTTCTTTTCCTTATACGCCCCAATAATTCATCAATATTTTTGACCCTTGAAAAATATCCCTAATTCAGTTCAGGATGTTCTCTCTCCAATGTGTGTTTGATAACCAAGGTAATAAGACAATAATGTGAAAGTGTTGACCTCCCTCTCTGTGATTGACTCTACTCATATTTTTCAAGCTCTCATTTAATAAATTTGGTACATTAACATGCCTATCATTCTTCAATTGATTGAGTAAAATTGAAATGGATTGTATTTAGTCTAGAATATCTACCATCACAAGTAAAATATCTTGATAATTTAGTTTGTAATTTCAGCCCAGAGATGGTTTGAGAGAAGTTCCTATAGTGTACCTTTCCGGTCAGTTCATTAAGGAATCATCCTCATCGGTGAATTCACATCTAGCTACCTCTTGATTGGAGCTTCTTATGAAAAATTTCACCCTTCTGTAGGAAGCCTAGTAACTGCTAGCAAATATGTCATCGTTCACCTTCAATACTAAACCCTCGACCTTAGATTATCCATCCTTAAATGTAGAAAAAAATTCCTTTACCATATATTCATTGAAACCTATGGAATTTATTGATGTAGTCCATCCCATCCACTATTATGAGAATATTGAAATATTTGTGGTTGTTTATGCAGATTTGATAATGTTCAGTCATGGCTCATGGATGAAATTAAATATCTCCACCCCTTTTGAATTTTGTAGATTACTTTATATCTACTATATGGAAATCACATGATTTAGAGAATGATGCAAGAATTCAATTATGGGATACTGCTTGAGTGCTTTGTTTTTGAATTATGAGACTGAATCACATGCAACACTGAAAGAAAATGAATTAAATTGATTTGATTGCAACAAGTGTGTGAGGTGAAGTGGTGTGACAGAGTGGGGTGATGTGGAGTGAAAACTAATAGGTTAAAGACGGTGGCATATAATTGCATTTAAATACATTTATGACATGGCATAAATATTAATTAAAAATAATCATGCGAATGATACTTTAATAAAGTGGAATGATTGCACTTATCTCAAGGTATGCTTAGAATGGCGATTACATATGCATTGTTGTAATTGTTCCCTTGTTGCATGATGATTTGTTATGATATTCCATGGATGTTGTTGTAATGCTACAAGCGTATGCAATGGCATTTTTAGGGTGGACTCCTTACTTTAATTCAGATAATTCCCGTAGAGAGGGAATGTTGACTTGTTCTAGTACTTGTTATCTTCGATCGCCACTGTAAACGTGTAGATTTATTCCTTATTTTCATTCATATAATCATGAGTTTCGCCATAACAAAATTGAAAACAAAGCCAATTATTTGTCTACATGTTGTTTGTAAATGGAACATTTAGTCTTTACATTATCTCCATATGTCAAAGACTATGCACTTCTTACACATATACACCAAATCCTACAAAACAAAAATTATAAGAAAACAAAATATGTTAGCTGAGTGTCTGTTGATCACCAAGAGGGTTGATCACATCAACTGTTAATCACCCTTGGAGTATTCAGCTAAGCCTGAATATACTAAGGCTACCAAAATATATCAATCCTCTGAAATCTCAGAAGATGAACCAACAGGCTCAACTTCTGAGCTTAACTATGATGTCCTTATCTCCATCCTCTTTTTACCTTCCTCTGAACTGTTGCATGAAGGTTCTCCTATCAGTTGGAATTCTTTTACAATCTCAATCTGTGAATATTCACTAGTGGTTTGAACCTCACAAGATTTATCATGATGAGTTTTAAAGCTCCATTGGGAAAGATTTTCTCAATCTCATATGGACCTAGCCACCTTGTCCTAATTTTTCTGATGCGGTCTTTGTACTTTGAGTCAAACAAGAGGTCCCAGTAACCTTTTTATGAACCTGTCATGCAATTTGATCATTTTTTTCTGTAATACCTCTATATTATGCACATCTTGTCTCCTCATTTCATCCAACTCATCGAGTTGGAGAATCCTATGCATTTGAGATTCATGAAAAATATATGCCTAGTTCAAGTGTATTCATTAGTTTCTTGTGTTCAAATTCAATAGGGAGAACATCAGTCTTAACATGACAAAATATCAAAAGGTGTGAATCCAATTATTGTTCTCTCCACATTATGTTTAATTACACAAATTGCGTCATAGAATTATATCTACCTAATCTCTCCTATGTGGAGTGAAATAGTTTTTTTTCAAGATGGATTTTATTTCCCTGATTTGTTACCTCAACCTGGCCATTAGATTGGGGGTGAATAAGGTGTATAATTCCTATGTCTAATTTTTATACTCCCCTTAGCTTGATCAAAAATAACTTCAGCAATAAAGTGTGTACCTTGATCATTAGACAATTTCTCTTGGTATTCCATACCTTGTGAAGATGTGGTCATATAAGAATTTGGAAAATTTCTCACTCTTCTGATTTGGAAATGCTTTCACTTCGTTCCATTTAGTGAGGTAATATGTGCACTACCAAGATTGTATTCCCTCTATTCTAAGATTTAGGATCTATAGGACCAATGAAGTCTAAACCCCATTTGTCAAATGGGTGTAATACTAACTAAGGCTGAAATGGAATCTCATCTGACCTAGTGGGTCTTACCCATTCTTTTGGCATCTATCACACCTCCTTGGTATATAACGTTGCATCCTTTTGCAGGGTTGACTAGTAATAACCTATGTTGTCAACACCTTTTGTGTTGTTCTCTTTGCATAGCAAATTGTCCTCCACATAGTTCATTGTGGAAAGCTTTGAGAACATCATAAATATTTCCTCATCATCTATGCATCTGTCTCATGTACATTATCCTTCCATGTGTGAAATATAAATCCATAGCTATCCAAGAAAATTTCACACTTTTATTATTTATGTATTTCTTTTTATAATATAAATAGTGTGGAGGTGTCTTACCTAAGACCAAACAATTGGTTATATCAGCATACCAAGGTGTTCTGGTAGAAATGAAAAATAGGTGCTCATCTAGGAAAGAGTCATCCACTACATGTTATTCATTATTATTCTCCATTATTAAAAGAAATTATACTACAATTTTTTTCCTTACTATGCTTATCCATAATGGTGACATCAAACTCTTGCAAAAGTAGTAACCATCTAATTATTTTGATGCTTACAACTTGTTTTTTGATCAAGTATTTAATTACAGCATGGTCAGTGTGAATAAAAATTGGAGGACCTGTGATGTAGTACCTATACTTATTAATATCATACACAACTACCAAGAAATATTTCTCTGTGACTGTATAGTTAAGTTCAAGATTCTGTAAGTTTTTTCTTAGATAATAAATTGACATAGTTTAGAACTACATCCTTTTGTCCCAAAACATCTACAATGGTATTGTCTAATGCATCAGTATGAATGTGAAATGGACAATTTTTTATCAAGTCCTCTTAACATAGGTGTAGTGGTCAACATTTGCTTCAAATTTTGGAATACCGTCTTACATTTTCCAGTCTAATCAAGGACAGCATCCTTTCCCAATAGTACAAACAATGATGTTGCAATCTTACTGAAATCCTGCATAAATCTTATATAATAACTAATATGGCCTAGGAAGCTCCTCACATCCTTCTATTTCTTTCGTGTTGGAAAATTTATAATTACATATACTTCTAATGGATCAACTTGAATTCCATCAGATGATAGACAGTACCCCAAGACTATTCCTTCAGACATCATCATGTAGTATTTTTCATTACTTAAGGACAGATTAAGCTCCTTACATCTCTTAAAAAAAACAAATCCATATTCTTCATAGCTTCATCAAAAGTACTGCCATGATACTGTAAAATCATCCATGTATATTTCCATACAGTCATTTGTTAGATCTTAAAAAGATGCTCAAGATTTCCCTCTATGGAATGTAGCATGTGCATTGCACAAACCAAAGGGAAGAACAAAGAATGTGCAAATGTTCCCCATGGGCATGTGAAAGTGTTTTTTTCCTAGTCCTCTGGTGTAATCAAAATTAGATTATAGCCACTTTATTCATCAAGAAAATAAAAATATTTCTTACCATCTAGAGTGTCATAAGAAAATGATCAATGAAAGGGCAGTGGAAAATGATACTTATGTTTTGATGTATACATCTCTCTATAATCTACACAAATCCTCCATAATTCCATTCTTCTTGGGTACAATGACAAGGGGTGACACTCATTGACTGTCTAAAATTGGATATATAAATCTAGCATCCAATAATTTTTTTAATTCTTCTTTCACGATGTCTCGCATTGCTGGGTTCATTCTTTTGTAGCTGCTTTATTGTCTTACAACTATATATATATATATATATATATATATATATATATATATATATATATATATATATTATGTCAGAGCTTAGGATGGATCCCATGCATGTCACCATAGTCCCATACAAATGTTCGTTTGTGTTTTTACAGAAGAGCAATCAACAACTGCTCTTACTGCATGCTCAACATTTTTTTAACATTAAGTGGCTTTTCCGGAGTGATTTCCACTTACTTAGAACATACATTGTTGCTTACAAAATTCAATATGCAATCATATAGGAGAATTTGGTGAAGGATGGTATTCTTACCTAGAACGTTCATAATGCTTTGCTGCAATAGAATTTAGTTTACAAGATAGCTTAGGAACCATAATTTGATATCTACTTCTTCACTCCTTCCATAGTTATTTTATAGGATGTTAGAAAGAACAACATCTTCTTCTTGTCCTTCAATTATGCATGACTTATACAACATCATGAGTTTTTGTAAAGAGCTTTGGTATTATTTTGGCTCCTCAACCCAAATTGTTTGATCTTATTCAATGAAAGGTTGTGCAGGGGGATAAATCATGATATTTTTAGAACCAATTCCATTAGAAATAATCATATTACTGGATATGAATCCTATGAATGCATCAACAGTGGCCAACCATGGTCTTACTAGGATGATAGGATATCCTCCTAAGCTTTCTTTTGGATGAAGAATAATAAAATCAGCAGGGTATTCCCAAGATTATACCACTACCACTACATCTTCAAGGACTCCTTTAGGTTTCACTGTTGACCTATTTGCAAATTGCAAGACTGTAGTTATTGGTCTTAGTTCTTCTAACTTCAAATCATCCATTATTTTCTTTGTCATGAAATTAATTACTGCCCCCAAGTCAATCAGATTTTTTTTATTATTGTGTCATTAATTGTAACATTTACCAAAGGACTACTTGGATCTATGTACTTGGGAAAGATTGAATTTCCAAGCTTAATATCAGCTAGCTATCTAATAACTTGTACAATAGATGGATCCTTTGTATTCCTTCCTAGTTTCTTTGTACATAATATCAGCTAGCTGTCTAATAAATCTATCTTTATATGGGGGTCCTCAACTCTATAGAGAGATGGCCCCACCTAGAGAATCAAATTCCACCTATATAGGCAAGGCCCCTCTATCTAGATATGGGGTGGGCGGACAGTCGTTAAATTCCCTCTCCCCATAGAATATATAGTAGAGGGGGGGGGGGAGGGTGCCAATGAAACTCTATATACCATTTCTCACACCCTAAAATATAGATAGGTAGATGGGCTCTCCCCCCCCCTCCCCCTCCCCCCCCCACACACACACATATATATATATGTGCCCCCACCTTGAACTATCTTATCTTATAGTTCTAGATAGGCCCCCCCATATATAAAGCTTATGGTCGAGACCCTCCCCCTCCTCAACCCCTCGATGGGTTGATGGGGGCCTATTAATATAGGTTAATGGTGGCCCCTGGCCTATTGGGCCCCAACCTAGGGGCATATCTATATAGGGGAGGAGTCCCTGATAGGGACGTTAGCCAATATAGAGGCCCCCCAGATAGATAAGATCTATAAGGGAGGGGCCGAATAGATCTATAGGGATCCCTTGGGACTAGAGCCATATATAGAGAGGGCAGCCTAACCCAAGGGCTTATCTATATCTGAACTCTCTCTCTCTCTCTCTCTCTCTATATATATATATATATAGGGGATGGGTCCCCATATATAGATAGTTCCCCATAGAGAGTTCAGGGTATGGCCTATAGGCCCCCCAGAGAGATCTATAGGGGGCATTGGGGGAGTACCCTAGATCTGGATAGGCCCCCCTCAATATAATAGAGGGGAGCTTGCTCCCCCTCCATGAACTATCTTCTTTATGGGGGGGCTTGTGGAATATATATCTGGGGGTGCCCTCCGGGCAGGAGAGGAAGAAAGAGAGGGCGACTATAGATATAGAATAGGAAACCCAATGGTCGGGGCCCATCCCCACCCCAAATCTAGATAGGGGTTGGCCAAGTGGAAATTCAGGTCGATGGCCTATAGAATAGAGAGTTTGGGGCCATCCATCAACCATCTTCTATTATATACGTGATACAACTAGTCATATAGCTGGGGCCCCTATCTTATCTATCACCTATCAATTTATAGAGTGTCCCACCAACCCATATATAGTTAGAGATAGCCCCCGCAGATCTCTATAATCTATAGATAGGCCCCAAGCAAGAGCAAGATCTATAGAGATAGGAGGGAGGGGGACTCCTCAGGGCCGAGGTGCTTATAGAGAGTATAGGGGTGCATAAATGACCTGACCTCTCTGGTAGGCTGCCAAGGTAGGCTGCGCCAAATAGACTATATACATCTTGATATGATGATCTAACTATATATTTCATTCTATAACGTCCCCACAGTCTCATTCAAGCTTATCTCTATCTGGTCGAGCGACCCAGTCGAGCCCTTCTGTCCTAACCCCTGAAACTTGTCCAACTATCTATATAGATTGGAGATTGGGAAATTGATTCCTATAATATTGATAATGTGATTGATTCCATTCTCCATTCAATATGTGGATAAGGGACATAGGAGTAGGGTGACTTGAATTACTCGCCCCCCATTACTCAATCACAATTGTTCGATCGGGGATCCCACAAATCCATGGGGTCATGTTCATGTTCATGAAGTAGTAACATTCCACCCTTCCCATTCCACCTGGTGAACATGAAATGAATTTAGTCACACACCTACATCTTGGCCCTATCTCTATATGGGAATTTGGTGATCATGCAGATAAGGAACATGAATCCTCTCATAGACGGAACTAGTTGCCCCCCCAGAAAGGATAAAACTACCTCCTCGGATAGAGGGATAGAGAGATAGAGATAAAAATCCCATACTAGAATATTTTTAAATACTATACGGATCTATCATGTACAAAATACAATACACTCCACCCATTCGATCAACACATAACTACAATCGAGCACCACCCCTACCCTATATAGAGAGTCTAGATAGGGGGTTGAGCCATATCTATATAAATGGTACCAACCTCGACTCTATATAGCTATAGAGATACCCCCTTTTTGTTCTAATGTAGGTGGGCACTAAAGATTTCCTATAGATCCCATATATATAAAGGGGGGGCGAGTGGTTCGCTACCGACTAGGCCCTCTATCTACCATAGGGGCCCGCCCACCCCATAGTAGATAGAAGACCTGTAGATATAGTAGGCTGCTCACCCCTCTCTCTCCCTGAATATCAATTCAATACCAGATATAGATAGGGGCCCTCCCTAGAGTATAGGGGAGCCTCTCGATATCTTATCTGATATAGAGAGCATAGAGGCTCCTATCGGGAACTTCTATCTATAGATAGATAGAGATATACATAGAGATATATATATATATATATATATATATATATATATATATATATATATAGAGAGAGAGAGAGCGAGAGAGAGAGAGATAGATAGAGATATAGAGAGAGATAGTTTATATGAGTAATAGGTATGTGGGCACTATAGTGGATAGAGGAATAAATAAAGTGGCTCTCCCTCTCCTCTATAGATGTAATACAGATGCGATGTGATGCAATGATCTATATATATTCTATTGAATTTATATAGTGAAGTGGGCATATATTCTATTCTATTCCATTCTATTCATAGGATTGGGATGGGCGCTATCCATTTTATTCCATTTTTTATAGATGAGGCCTCCGACCGGTAGTTAGTCGTTATTTGGTACCCATCTCTCTATATAGGTAGCCCCCCCTCTAGAATATCTATATATGGGAGATAGAGGGTGGTATGATATTAATATTAAGGGCCCTGAACTATTTCTATGGCCCCACCCCCACACTATATATCTATCTCAATAGGGCTTCTACTTCCGGCCATCCCAGAATAACTGAACCCTATCAATACTATCTATATATATAGACTTTCCCCCTATAGACTATGTTCTATGGCCTATCCTTGATTCACCTCTAGCTAGCCCTAGGCGGGAAGGGCCCCTAACTCTATTCTATATAGATAGGGCCCTCGGCTAAGAATAAGAAACGATTTGCTCTCCCAGCCGGTCCATAATAAAGAAAAATGGCTCACAATCCCCTATATATATGATAGAGATGGCTGGTATAGAATATTGTATTGTATTGTCTCGTGTGGGTGAGAGGATATGGATATATATATGGGGTGAGCGAATCGGTGCCTTCCTTATTCTCTTATTATGGGGACCCTTGTCTACCCACCCCCTATATGGAATATCTATACAGGGAGAGGACATGTCCATAAGATATGCTCCACCCTGGTCTGTTATGAATAGATATTAATGCCCTTGGATATAGATTTGCGAGGGCCGATAGGCCCTTATCCCGCCTGACCATGCACCCTACCTGAGTGGAGATAGATATAGGGTCTGTCTTATCTATTATCTAGCATTGTGTCCTACCTTCCCTTGTGCTCCATCGGTAACAGAGTAGCTCCAAAAACCTCTCTATCGGCCCTCAAGTAGGGTGATTGGGCTAGAGCCCTATCCTCCTGGGCCCCTTCCCCCTCTCTATTATATCTTATATGGGAGAATAGATGGAGGGCAGTCCCTTGTCTATATATGTGGCACCCTATCCCTATTACCCCTAGACAAAGGGGTAGAGGGTTAGGGTACTCGGACAACATATACTCGGGGAGGGCTCAGCCCTACCCCTCTGAAATCTATGTTATATGGCCCCCATAGAGTTTGGAGGGGGGGAAGTGGTGTTTTTTATTCTCCCTTGACCTCTATTTGGTGCCCCTCTATATCTATATGGCCCCTACCCACTTCGGCTGGCCGAAACTAAACAACCATGGCTCACTACCCCGTCTATAGAGATATGGATATGGAGATAGGGGTGAGAAGAAACTATCCAGTGGCGGAGTATGGCCCACATTCCTTGACTCTAGGTGGGGTCCGCCAAAACTATCTAGTGATCAGGTGATGACCCACGTCCCTATTTCCCATCCGGTCTAGAGTGAAAGGTGTCATATCTGACTAGGTTCCTATCTGCCAATATTATATCCCCATGTAGGTATCTCATATCTATCTGTCTATCAGTGGAGGTGTCCGAGTGAGTTATACCATCTTTTCTTTGTCTGACTAACTATTGGGGCCAGATTGCACCCCCGAACCGATATTGGGGCTATCCCCCCATAGCTATATAGATTAGATTAGATATATTGGGTGGGGTGGGGTGTGGTAGAGCCCTATCTATATATATCTGCCCCTATATGAATCCTCCCCTATCTATAGAGTATAAACTAGAGAGAGTGGGGATTGAACTAGAACTCTAACTTAGAATCCATCTATATCTATCATAACCTATATCTATCTGAGGAAGATGATTCTGATCCCCATCTAGATATATATAGGCCGAATCCCCCATTCCCCAAATCTCTATAGGGGCCCCACATATGTAAAGAGCATAGGGGGTGTTTGTCCCGGGGTGGGTATTTCTTTCTGGGAGTGACGGGTGGAGATATCTATATATGGGGGGTGCTTCTCGTGTGTGCGCTTACCCCATCCACTGTAGATAGAATATAGGGACCCCAATAGATAGGTGGGTGAGGTGCATCCTATGCAGGAAGATATATATATATATATATATATATATATATACATATATATACACATGCGCACACACACACACACACACACACACACACACACACACATATAAGGGGCGTCCACGGTAGATAGAATATAGGGACCCCGACCCATATCTCTTTATAGTGGTGCTTCATTTGTAAAGAGGTTAGGGGGGGCCATCTTTATAGAGCTAGGGGAGCACACATCTGACCTAACTACCATATAGAGAGAGAAGGGCGGGGGAGTGCCAAATAACTATATAGAAGCCACAGTTGCCCTCCCCCCAGTTCTTTCTACTCCCAAATCTATAGATAGAACTAGTACCCCACGCCCCATATATAGATAAGAGTGAGCTTGAGGGGAGATGAGAGTGAGGGCCCTTCTTTAGATATGGTTCCCTCTCCCATTAGCCCATAGTACTTGTACTAGTTGGCCCATCTATATAGATAGGTTATTATCACTATGCCAAGGACCCCCCAGATAGACAGATTCTTTATGTTAAGGACCCGATTGCACTTATCTTTGTGTTTATGCTAAGGAAAGAGAACCACTCTCATATCATATATATGGAAACTATAGATAGGTAGAGAGAGGTTGGAATGCTGATTTCCCATCCTCATATAGATAGGGGGGATACTCTATAGACTGAATGATGGATGATGTGGTGCCCTAGCTAGGCCCCCCTCTCTATCTCCCCCCCTTATATAGATCTGGGAGAGAGGGAGGGTTTGATTTGATCTCGAGTGTGTCCATATAGATCCATAGGTGTTTGCCATATAGATGAGATGCCTTATCTATATATAGGCCTGCCTCATCTCCCTTCGACCCCTGATGGGATCACATATACAGAGAGTGGGGGAGTGCTGACCCCCAAGTCTATATAGCCTAGCCACCCCCGGGGCCCTATATTGAATAAGCCCCATATAGATAGATATAGAGGGGCAGATATGAAGCAGATCACCGAAACTGGTCACACTGGAATGTGAAATTGGTCACATCGGAATAACCATACTCTCGATGGCCCCACTTGCAGGTAGGTCTATATACGTAACATGAATCAAGCTGTAACAAACTATGATTGATCACATGATAATCATGTAGATCGATAAAAAAATATGGCCCCCTATCCACATATATGGTGCCCCCCTCCATAGATAAAGATATAGAGAGATAGAGAGATAGATATATAGAGATATAGAGATATATAGAGAGAGATAAAGATATATAGAGATAGGTAGATAAAGATATATAGATATAGATAGATAAAGATATATAGAGATAGATAGATAGATATATAAATAGAGATATAGAGAGAGAGATATATAGAGAGAGATAGATAGAGATTTAGAGAGAGAGAAATGGGACTATCCTCTCTAAGAATAGAGCATAGCACAGATGAGCATGCTTGCCCAACTATCTTTCTTAGCTAGCAACAAGCATGCTTGTCAAGCATATACGCGCATGCTTTCCCAGATAGAAGAGCATGCTTATCGAGTCCTGAGTCTATATAGATTAGATATGGGATTAGAGCATGATTTCTGAGATAGATGAGCTAAGCTAACATGCTTGCTTTCCAAACATACTATACTAGCGAGAAAAAGAAGAACTAACAACTAGACTAGCGAGAAAGAGCTATGTCTATACTAGACTAGCATGATTGCCTTGCTAGATTGATGGGATTAGAATGTGACACTCACTTCACTACAGATAGTTCGAGGTAGCACTGGGGAGTCGAGTTGAACACTAACTCATAGTGGGATTGGAATGGGAAACTACTCTAACCCATATCTCTCTCTAATGAGAACTCTTGATGGGATTGGAATGGGACACCCTATATCTGGAGAGGTCGGGACACTACTCTAATGAGGAGATGAGATAGAAGCACCCTATCTATCTGAACCACGACATCTATATATCGATAATCCACTTGCACCCTATGTATCTATGTATATATGTATCTATCTATATATCTATCTAGATATAGATCAGCCATATAAAAGATCTATAGGGAAACCAACCGTCTACATTGCATCACTCTAATAGATACCTTTCCATACCATATAGATAGATGGGTGCTCTAAAATCTAGATAGAGAAGATACTATCCACACATATCCATCAATATACCCTATCTATATAATCCCGGACCGTCACGTCGGCCCTATAAATTTATACGCGCATATATAGTAGATGGGCCACCCTATGTATAAAATCAAAGAGACCGTCCACTCCAAACTATAGATAGAGAATATACCATCCCCGTCCATATAGATCTGATCTATATGGCCATATGGATCTATAGGGTGCTTTGAACTCTAGATAGAGAGATAAAAGTATGAATTGAGGTTCATACTAGATACGTAATATGACTGGACTAATGGAATAGACTAGTTCGACTAACCAAACAAACACCTCCATCTGAATTGAGGTTCCCCCTATCTATACATGACATGACCCTATATCTATCTATATATGGATAGGGCCAACCATATATAGACAGGGGGACCCTTCCAACCAAATATATAGAGAGGGCCGTACCGATCAATATGAATTTAATCGAGGTTCCTACGACTTGGAGCTTCCCATATATAGATATTGGGGGGAGGAAACTATCTATAGTCTATCTATATATGTGGGGGCACCCCTCTCTATAGATAGGTGATTGAGATGTCCCTATAATTTCTTTATGTGAGGGTACCCATATCAGATCACGTATATCTATATATAAGGGGTGTGATAGATCATATCTAAAGATATAGAATAGAGGGATCCCCATAGAACTATAGGCAGGTTGGATCCATGTTAGCTTAGGACCATCATCCAATGATTCATTCCTATTCTCCTCCTCTATAGATAAGATATGGGCCCTATCCCCCTATCTGGGTGTATTCTCGTTGGAGCGCAAGATCAAGATAGAGGTCTATTTAGACTATTATATCAAATAGATAATATAAATATTATACCCTCTAAGGTAGAGGGAGAGGGATATCTATCTATATAGAGGACCAACTAGATATGGATATAGAGAGTTGAGAGAGATATAGATAGATCAAGAGATATAGAGAGAGATAGAGAGAGTGAGATATGGAGATAGAGAGAGAAGATAATGAAGAGTGATTCGAGAGATATATAGATAGATTGAGAGATACAAATAGAGTCGATATATATATATATATATATAGATTGAGAGATAAAGAGAGAGATAAAGATAGAGAGAGAGATAAATATAGATGGTCTCTCTCTATCTGCTCGGATCTCTATGGAGAGAGGTATGACCTGAATTCTGACCGATGGATGATGCATTAGTTTTGTTAGTATGATATTAGTCATATCACATATATGATAGATGGATTCTCCCACCAATTCTAGAAGGGACTGACTATCCGGCCCCTCTCTATTTAGTGTGATATCAATTGTATCAGGATAGAATGGAGTCACCTACACCTACAGTCATAATAGAGATCACCTACACCTACAGTCATAATAGAGATGGGAGAGGGCTCGACCTTTCTTCAATCCTCACCCCCTTGACTCCTCTAACCATAGTGTTCATTCAGCCACATATATCATATCATATCATCTCATCTAGGGGCGGCCATCTATATCCATCTCTCTACTCTATATAGGGGCCATGGAGATCTATGAGGAGGACATGACCTTTTGCTGGGATTGGCCGACAGTATTGGTATTATATCTCTATCTCGTATACTCCAATCCCTATCTACTATCTCCATATAGACTCATCCAGGTCAGGTCGAGGGAATCTATAGTTAGAGTTCCCTATCCAAATTGGGTGCCAATGAAACTCTATCTCTAGACAATACCAATTAAACTATATACTGCACTCCCCTGACAGAGGAGTGAGACTATATAGATAGAGGCGGGCCCATCTAGAGAGAGGGGTGCCCCTATATTTTCTATGGGCCCATCCTAAATGGCTTGAATCAATGGAATTTTGATACAATTATTCTTTAGTTGGTCTTATTTTCTTGTAATATTTCAGGGAATGGTGGATCATTATCCCGTGTTTTATCCTTACTGAAATTATGTTGAGGTTGTTGTGGATCTGCTTACATAATCTTCTACTTTTGTTGTGAATCTATCTATAGTGTGTTTTTACTTTGAGGCAGATTTTTTTATAGCATTTGTGGCTCATGAACAATCTCAGTAATGGTGGGTCCAGTTAGTGGAGACAGTGCTCTTCTTGAGTGGAGGTGGATATTATTGACATCAACTGAATAGGTAGGGTATTGAGCTAGTTTAGTGGTATAGATTAGCTGAGAAACTTTATTATTGGGGTTAGGCATTGGTTGAGCTAGTAGTTGAGTTGATTTTGGATAAGAGTTTTCTTGGGGGTTTAGAATTAGAGCTTGTTACTGAGGGTAAGGAGGTTGATTTTAGGATTATTAGTAATTAGGAGGTGGGTTATTCCACTACTAACCTCCTCTCTAAGGCTTCTACCATGATTGACGAGATTATTGCAATTGTTGTTGGCCTTGAAACTGAGGTTGCCATTTTTATTGATATTGTTTAGGATATGGAGCCCAAACTTACTATTGATTAGCCCAAGGTGGGGGTTGCATATATGGATTATTAGACCAATTTTGAAATGCTGGCATAGGGTCTTGTGACAAACCTCCTTGCCTTGATGGTAATGGATTCCTTTGAGAAACATAGAACCCTTGTTCATCCTCTATTTCTCACCTTGAATTCAGGTGAAGCCTCATTTTTTTCTACAATGCTGGTTAATCCTCTGCATATGTAATCAAATTTATTTCTTTTGCATGCATGAAAAAACTCTGTGAGTGCTGCCTCTACATCTTCGTTTTTATTTTTGGCATGCAACACATCTAATTGGGTGGATATGTCATTGACTATATCCCGCTTTATGTTCTTCAACATGCTAACAATCTCTAACTTGGATATGTCCCTAATTGTTTTGGTAGTTGATCCACCTCTTGATCTTACATTTGTTCTCCTCTTCATAGTAGTTCTTGAGTAATTCCTCTAGGCTTCAAAGATTTCTGGAAAGGTATCTTTTGAAATGTCTCCTACTGCAATCAAATCAAGAGAATCCATGTCCTCTTCATTGAGTCCCTTCAAAAAGAGTAATTTGAGAAATTCATGAGGTAGTATTGTGTGCCTTGTCTTTTGAGTGCAAAACATGAATCTTTCTAGATAGTTTTCCAATGGTTCATCCTCCTTCTGTTCCATCTTATAGATTTCATCACCTCCTCTACTACTTGGCCTGAAATAGTCCTGATACTTATTGAGGAACTTCTCCTTAATCTGTGCCCAAGGGGTTACTGTATTTCTTCCTAAACACATAAACCATCTCAAGGATACATCCTTGAGTGTAGCAGGAAATAACTTCAAATTATGTGCATTTGTGGTATAAGCATAGCTCCCACATAAAACATCAAACTCAAATAGAAAAGTGTTTGGGTCTTTAGTTATGGATCCATAAAAGTTAGGCAAGGATGAGGGAGAAATATTTTTCATAGCAGCAACTTCATCATTGTTGATAATGGGAAACTCAAAGGTAGTTTCCCCATTTTGAGATTTTTGGTCTACTTCTTCTACCATCTATGGCTGCTTAAGAGAAACTTCAGAAATTTCACTTAGAGGATGTTCTTCTACTACTAAACCTTGTACATAGGATGATATATCTTCTTCAAAATCTGATGTGGAAACCTTTGCTACTTGTGGATTGGGTAAAAAATCTACCATGGGCATCTCTCAGATGGTGCATGCATCAACTACTCAACTCACTCAACATATATTAGTTGGGGGGGGGGGGGTATGGAGGTGAATTTCCTAAAACCTAAATTTCTTCTAAGAAATGAAAAACCTCTCAAAAATCTTATAACTTGGCAGTATCCTTAACAACGATGCCAAAAATGGTGGTGAAAATTAACTTGCAACAATTAGTATGTTGTTCATTAATCTAAAGTCATTTAATTATAAGACCAAGGGATGTAAAATTTCAATAGTGTTAGTGTTGTATTCGCCGTTATAGATGTTTGGGAGGTATAAAGGTAATTTTTTGTCACTACAATTAAGAAATAACAATGCTTTGAAATTAAGTAGATTCTGACTGGAAGCAAATACTATGACTAAAAAGAAATATGTAAAAAATGGAACACAGATAAAGGAATGAACTGCTACTAATCTAATCATGCAATGAATCAAATTGACAAACAAAGGAGAGGGTTAACAAAATGCAAGTGGGCCTTTCCTTGGGTGTTAATCCCTCCTAAGGCTTGACTACAACAAATGGACAAAACTCATACTTTTATTTCATTAGCACGAAGATTATAGTTGGAAAATACAAAAAATCCTCTCTCTCCTTCTCAATCGATCTCTATGTATATCCCTCTACAACATTAATATTTCATTTTTATATCTTTCATTACGGTAGAGGTGTGAAGAAACAAATTTCTACTAAGAGTTATACGTAGATTAAGTAAAATATCTTAACCAAACAATCCAGAGACTACATACATGCAACATAACTAATCAGTACATATCAATCACATAACTTAAGTAACCGATTAGTTTGATCACTCAGTTATTAAATCAACTAGTTATTTGCTAAGTTGTAACACATAATCAGATGATGGCGTCGAGTCTTATCATAGTTCTCATGATTGCTTCTTCCAATGACACATGCAAACTCCAGTGTGATTTCCATGTTCTACAAGCTCTTCAGGATCATGACTTTATTCATGTGTGAGACCTCCTTTGGCTACATGCACTTTACTGCAGATGATTTCCTTTGGCTGCATGTTAGTTGTTTACAGAAGACCCCTTTTGTTGTGGATGATTCTTTGGTTGTATGTCAATTTTTACATATAGACAATGTATTGCAAAAAATGCTGGCATTAAAAAAAGCATCATTTAATCATCATATTACAATTTAAATAATAAATGCATACTCATAATACCACAAAATAAAGTAAACTAATAATAGATATATTAATTAATATCCATGTCATGAGTTCAAGTTATAATGAAATGTATAACAGTTATATAGGGAAATACAAGGTAAGTGCAAAAAACGGCTCAATAGAATACAGATGATGAGGTGTTTAGAAAGGAAATTAAATGAGTCATCACTTGGTACAAAGGAAAGTTAGACTGACATCGTGAAATGTGAAGATGCATGAAGCCTTATGATTAGCTCACCTTTCATGCTCTAACATAGAGTTGGAAACTGTGAAGAATGATACTATGAAATCTAAAAAGGGGCATGTAGCCTTTTGATTGGCTTGCCTTTTGTGATCTAACATAGAGATGGTAAATGAGAATACTCACACTACAAAATCTGAAAGGAATGTGAAGCTCTCTGATTGGTTTAGGCTTCACATTTTAACAAGCTCCTTGTAAATTAAAGTGAATTATGAAGTAATCATGGACCTTTCTCATTGGCTCATGTTTTGTGATGGCTAGAGGAGGTTAAGTAAAATAAGAAAAGTGCGAAGTATGTGGAGCTTTATTATTGGATAGAATTTCGTAAATGGTATCCACCCAAGACAAAAGATATGTCAGTGAAAGGCATAAATAGGTGGACCAAGCAGAGGGTGCCACTTAATGATGATTTGACGATGGAAGGAGGACACATGGCAATATTCTGCCATATTTTTGAGAGATGGCTCCGGGTGGGTGTGAAATCCCCAGAATCAGCTAAGGTCAATAGATTTTTAGGTCCACATAAGTCTAAAGAAAAATGTAGTGTGCAGGTCAACATGCAAGATGCAAGCCAATCCATGACCCCCACAACTTATTGAACGATGACACGTGTCTGACATATAAGACCAAAGAAAAAGGGAAAAGAGAATAGGTATTATTGAATCTTCTCATGCTCATATTTGGAATAACAAATTATTTGAATATCCAAGATGCATCGATGAATTTTATCGAATTTTTAAGCTTATGTTTATTTGGAAATCGTCAAAAGGATTTTTCTTATTTTAGATTAAATCACCAAGTATGCATCAAGATCTTCATGACAGTTTTCTTGTGCAAGGTTTCAAATTATTCCATAGTGTCTGCAAGCTGAAATTAGTGTCATTCTTTTATTTTTAAGGATCTTAAACTTCTTGTAAAGCACAATCATGATATTGGAAGGTTTGAAAAGGGCTTGGACATTGTTGAATATGCTTGCAAGTATGAAAATGGTGCTTAATGACTTCATCAAATACTATTTTAGTCCTTCATCACACTCAGAGCTCATGAAGGGATCCTGAATGTTCATGAATGTCTGTATAGGTGTCAAAAATGTTGTAAACTATTATGAAAGATGTCAATAGGTGGGAAAGAGGATATGACATTTCATCAAGTAATAAAACCTCGAAAAACTGAAACCTTACAGAGATGATCATTGAATTCTTAACAGCTAGAAGAAGAAATGAAATCATTACATAAAGATGCCATGTGAAAAAGTGAGAGCCAACTTATGAGAGAAGGTGCTTGAAGAGTTGTAAGGAAGTGAATGAGAATTTTTACAGATTATGAATCTATGAAAATGTGCAAGGCACACTTAGTCTAAATGAATTCTTGAAGATGATTTGATAGTGGGGTAAGGTGAGTGATGAAGTCTTGAGCTTGTTTGTGGAAAAGTGAGTGAACATAGCAAGATTAAAGTGATCATAATTTGTTGTATGAGAAACATAGGAACTAAATAATCAATTTATTTGTTGTATATCTCTAAGTAGGTGCTTAGATCATAGGGGTAGGTGCTCCTTGCAAGTTGAAGCTTGCTAAAATATCTGAGCGGGTGCTTAGATATATATTTAAGTAGGTGATTAAGGGTTTTGAAGTAGGTGCTTCTTAAGTTGAGTGGGCACTCAACTAAGCTGAGATCATTGTATGCTTTGGAATTGGTATTCCTAATAAATCCTTGGTTTCAAAGTTAGTTTTCTCCCTTCATGGGTTTCCCATGATAATTCGTGTGTTGTAATCTATTGAATTCTTGTATGTGCTTAATCATATGTTCATGTTGCATCTCTTTCTCCCAACTAAGTGGAAGTGAAATTGAAATTCTCTTAAGTTTTAATCAACACTGATTTACCCCCCCTCTTAGTACTTGTGATCTCTAACACGAGTGATGGTCGGGGTTAGTTGACTCCCCATTTTGCATTTTCCTTTTTAGGTTTGATGTAGTTTTTAGGATTGTGTAGGTGAACTTATATTTTGAAGGTTATAGGTATTATCAGAGATCAAAGAGAAACTATCATGCGATCAATATAAATCAACTGCAAAACCCTAGATATATAAGAGAAATTAGATTCCAAGCACATGTGTAGTCGCGGGTGCCCTGTTCTAGTCTTCTATCTAGCTGTGGGCACCCATGTCCGGATCTTTTTGTGAGTTACAAAATTTATACTGATAATTTATGAAACTCTAACCAGCCTGTTCAACACTTTTCCTTTCCCATATTAGTTCCAGATTGCATGTAAAGCAACTAAGTCTCTTTATCCATCTCTCTTGTTTAGGGATTTAAAATTTATTTTTTTTATTTTCTTGTGTATTTACTGTATGTTAGTGATTGTGCATCAATATTTATAGTACTCCCTTTGAAATACCTAAATATAACTAATTATATTTTTATTAAATCATTTGGTGAACCTGTTCACTCGAAACTGTTCCTTCTTATTCCTGTTACTCGTAGTGGTTGATTTGGGTTTTTTGAGTACTTTGAGATTCCTCCATTTATTCGTAGGGTTTATAAATCAATGGTTGAATCACATAATCCTTTTGATAACTCACAAAATGTTCTTATTGAAAAAATTGAAACCTAGGATAGTGAACAATCATACAATAAATACACTAATGTTGATCAAGAACAATTAGACAAGCTCACTAATTTCCGTCAAGTGTTGTGTTCTAACCTGCTTCATATTCCACACATTCTCAATACTTTACTTGCTACTAAACACTCTCGAGATGTTTCATATATACATCTTATAGGTTATTCTTCCACTGTCATGGCCTCCACTTAACCCCTTAGCATCCCTATTTCCATTTCCACTACTTCCGCTCCGCTCATTCAACCCAATGCTTCTAATGCATAACCTTGTTCTTCTTCAGAAACTCATGACCTAGCTTCTCTATATAAGGATCTATAAACTCAAATCCGTCAACTTTAGAAAACTACTTCACGCTCCTCTCCATCTCTTGATTCCTCCTTATTCCTTCCTACCATTTTTTCACCTGTCATTTCTGCTTATCCACTTCCTCTAAACGTCATTCAACCTAAGCTTCCCTCCTTCAATGGCTGTGGTGACCCTTAAGAGAATGTAGTCATTTTTATACCCTTAGAACAATTCTAATCCCATGTGCATTGGCCTATCACCCAGCGGGCGCTGAGCTCTCACCCGAGACATGTGTGGGCGTTGAGCCCCTCCTTTATGTGAGTCTTGTGAGAATACATTGATTAATGATAGAAACTTAGATGCAAAAAGGTAAAGAACCATGGATTCATTTTGAGAGATTAAGATGAGGCATTATATTAACATACCCATTAAGATAACTAGAGAAACATCAAATAGATAACAACTCTGATTTATAATATAAAGAAGATGCACTAGGGCTTACACCCATGAATAATGTATATTTAGAAAAAAACCATATATTCCTTATTGATTTTAGTTCAGTAACCACATTACATTCCTTAAGGTCATAACAAACTAATGTATTAATGTAGATAAAAATCATGCATTGGAAATCCTAACTATGCTTCCCATATTACAAAAAATGATCATAGAACCATACCCCTAGATATGTCATCTCTCTTATCATCCTCCTAATGAGAGTCCATATAACCCATTACTATTTCTGCAAAGCTTCACCTCTTCAATCGCTATGTGATGCCAATGACCACACACTTTTCTCAAAAATCCGTCCCTTCCTTCAATCGCTATGTGATGCCAATGACCACTGAGCAATCTGCATTCAGAGCGCCCCACTATGTTCCGCTTGGTCCATGTATGGAGAAGTTTGACCCCTACCTCAAGGTGTCCCCATGACAACTTATTGAAAGAATCCAACAAGATCAATGGGAATGGAACATGGGTTGATGATTACAAACTACTTGTAACTCACCAATAGTCGAAGACCTTGAGTTAAAACTTTGGATGGTAAACGCTTTTATTATACCGGAGCTATGAACCAGAGTGTTGGAGGAGCACTTTCTCTAAGTGGGACATGAGGGTGTTCTTGGGTCCTTAATTTCCACCGAGAAATCCACATTCAGAGCACCCCGCTATGTTTCGCTTGGTCCATATGGAGAAGTTCGACACCTACCTCAAGGTGTCCTCATGGCCACCTATTGAAATAGTCCAATGAACTCAATGGGAATGAAATTTAATATTTTTTTTTATTATTGGTAAATAGTTTTGAAGGGACTATACCTTGCTTACATCGATGGCCTAAAAAACCCGATAATATGCTAAGAAGCTCCATAAAAAAGAAGGATCAGAATCTAGAATAGGCATTGAATCCATAGGTGACCAAAAAAGAGTTACATCATAACAACAAAACAGAGCGTACAATGCAACAAAGCAGCCAAAAAAACAACAACAAAACAACAAAAAACACGATGGAAGTCAACATCTGCAACGAAGATCATCTGAAATTTAATATTAATATTAACTAATATTAAATATTTTATATTTATTTAATTATTTTAAAACATATATTTATTTACATAAATATAATTTATAGATAAATTTACATTAAAAATGATGGTTTCCTTTTAAATATATAAGTCATATGTGATGATTATTTCAAATGTGTACAAGTTATTTACGATTAAAATTACGAAAACATCTAAATTACCGTCAAAATCAACCCTTACTTATGACTATGACTTAAATCTTAGTCTACAAATATGTAACATCTATCAGTATTGAATGTATCCCTTCCCTTTATTGTGATGACATGTGTTAGAGTCAAAAACCTCAACCTTAAGTATAGTTTGGAAATGCCTTCCCCGTAAATACATCTATCCATGCATATGAGTTCACATGCCTAGAAAATATAGGTTATAAAACATAACATGTTCGAAAAGGCACATAGAAGCATAATGACATGAGAGTCTATAGAAAGATAATCTACGTTTCTCAGAAATTTGAAAAATGTTTCACCCAATTTTGATGAAGCCGACATTGTAGAGCACGCAAAAGGTGGTTTCACAGGGTGGGATGCCACATAAGAAATTTACGGCATGCTAATCTATAGAAAATTCCAATTTACATTTCTCATGTCATATGAACAATGTTTCAATTGATAAGGTCACCATTGTAGGGACAAAAATCATCGACACAATAGTAATGAGCATAGCATTTTTCTTGAACCTCCATAAATATTTTGATCCTAGTGGGGTTCGATCAAGAAAAACTATTTTTTATCAATGTTATTGAATCTTGTTATTTTACTTACAACATCAACACTCTGGTGTTAGAAACCTTGGGAATTGGTCAATCAAAGATGGCACCAAATAACAATGACGATGAGGTTAAGAGGATAGATAAGGATAAGCCTCATGTGGTGGGTGTTTCCTTCATCTAATAAGGCCACCTCATAACATTCCTTGAGTTGTCAAAGCTTCTAACCTCCCAAGGATTAATGAATTCTTATTTCACTAGCACCTCGAATGTTGCATGCATTCAACCTCAACTGGATAAGAAATTCGACATTAAGGTCAAAATGGTGTCCATCCCCATGCCTTCCATCCATGGAATTGAAAGGGAATGAATGTTCCACTCCATGTTTTACAGATGTTGTTGGCTGCCAGCCATTAAAGGAATGGCTCAGTGTATAGATTAATAATACAAATAATGCTCTAGTTTGTTTGTATAATTTAAGTCTAATTTTCTTAAAACTGTGATTTTGGATGGAGCTAGGAGAGCTAAAAGAGGAAGGCATGACCATTTGCAGGAGCATGCAACAAATCTAGTTGGCATCCTATGGGCCTTGAATGCAAAATATGATCGGTTCAAGAATATAAGAATGTGATGTAAATGTGGGTTGAAATCGTAGGAAGGTAACATAACATGAATGTCAATGAATGATTGTTCTTGACTTTCATTCCAAAAGAATTCCACAAATCGAGACCATAAATTCAAATGATTGATATAACAAGTACTCATTTTTGATGTATGTTTGATGTAAATGGGTAGAAAAACAAAGGTATTTTTTGTTTCTCAAAAATCATGCCACTGTGACCTCCAAGTGGACGAAAACTAAGATTTATGTACATCAACATCTAATGGAGAAAATGCCTCAGATGCTTGTGGTGTGTCAAACTGCGCAACCCTCAATGGCCTAATTCTACTTTGTAATATGCCTTTGGTGTAATATATATATATATATATATATATATATATATATATATATATATATATATATTGGCATCATTTTTAACAGATTAATTATTTCATTTGTCCTCCAATAGATAGAAAAGAGAGGACATCAAAATTGTCTAAATCATTGTAATAAACATGTTGACCATACTCGTTATGTCAGAGGCACCTCTCTTTTAAGAAGCCCTAGTTGGAAAGCACCATATTTTCAGTGGGCTTTATTACCGGTGATGTTTCCATTCATATGGCAATAATAGCTATGTCAACAAGTTTAGGGAATGAAGCCAACCTCGAACAACTGTCATCTTTTAGTCCCACCATACAATAACACCAAAGTTGTTTTGCTATTTTGTTTTCCTACCATCTCCTAACTTCATGTATCTTTAATGGTATTGGAGGATGTGTTTTGCCTAAGTTCTTTATGGAGATGGTGATGGCGGAAGTTGACTTGAGTTGTGTATATTCTCTACATTTACCTACTTGGATTGAATCCATCATGATTATTATGTATATGTAGTTGTTTCAACTTATAACAAATAAAGGATATTGGTGTTTTCACGCGCCATTGACATTGTATCACCAAGTGCACCCAAAAGATGTGGAACATGATCATTTCACCTTTTCTAGCAAGTTTCTAGCCGGTGAAAATAAGGAACTTGGAAACAAGTTGTGGAAACACACCAAAGCATTATTGTGAAGGGGACTTTCGACAGATGCAGTTGCTAGTGACTGCCTCAGATATGTGGAAGCATGTGAACTGTTTGAAAAAATTCCTAAGAGATATGTTGTCTCATGGACTGCAAGACCTCCACGTGAAGATAGTGTAGCTTCATTTTTGACATTTTCACGTCTACTTCTGAGAGCGTCACTAGGGCTAGGGAAAATTTTCTCAGAAGACTTTCAAAGTAAAGGAAAAATATGGGAAAATTTATAGAAATTCTTAGGCGAATCTAGGAAAATTGACTTTTGCGCTAATATGCTGTCGGCCGGTAGCATTGTTTATGCTACCTGCCAATAACATATATTATGCTGTCAACTGATAGTATATGATGTCGGCCAAAAAAATATGTAATTTTTAAAAAAAGCATTTTTTGACAATAGCAGTTAAAATGATCGGTTCAACGAGGAACCTGTCCTCCCAAAATATGATGCAAACAAAAAAAATTTAAACAAACGATTTTTTTGTGTTAAAAACTACAAATTTTACTAATTTTGTATGGGAAATTTTTTTTTGAATTTTTTTGATGTTAGCAATTAAAATGACCATCTCTATTGCTATCAGATGATAGCTTTTTTTATATGCTACCGGCCGGTAGCATACTTTATGCTAGCATACTTTATGCTACTGGCCGACAACATAAAATATGCTACCAGCCGGTAGAATATTTTATGCTATCGACCGATAGCATATTTTTATGCCGTTGACTGGTAGCATAAAAAATGCTACCGACCAACAATACTAAGGTGAATATTGGAAATTTCTCTTTCGCGGGGATGGAAAATAACCCCTGAAATTAACTTGTACCCTGAAAAATTTGGCGACCCAGGCCTACTCCCTTCCCAAAAAATTTGCCAATTTCAAATTTTAAAAACTAGAATATTCATGAATTAACAAATATTCACCACTAAAATTTTCCCTAACCAGGGCCAACAAATCAAAAATTCACATGCAAACAATAGAGATCAGTCAGAGCATGTTAATACAACCTAAATTGTGAATGGTAGAGATTATATACGTGATTGTCATGATGTCAGAATTCACTCGCTCTATCTAGCTTAGAGAAATGCCTTCGACATAATAAAAAGATAATTGATTAGAAAGACAATGTTTACATGAGATTTGACATTTGGAACAAAAAAACCTTGATAAGATATTCACATGTCATATTTGTAACTAGTACATTGAATGCTAGGAGATTGCTCCTACGATTTATTTTTTTATTTTAGATTTATGAAGGAGCAAGTTGCTACCAACACAAATTGACTCCTTAAATAACAATTATGTGGAATCCTTAAATGAAAATTTTGGTCTCACTTAGCACCTAGTTTCTCATATGATGATCTACATGCTCTTCCCAGTGATGCTCTAAAATCAAAATAATTTGGCTTCCTATTAAGAAAAAATTCACAATATTGTTTTTCATAATAAATATAATGAAACATCATTATTGTTACATAAAGGCTCTTTAAAGACCATCCATCACCTATCCCAAAACTTGTTTTTTTAATTTATTCGTGGATACACCAATCTATGCTAAAATGTTTCCTTCTCATTTACAATGGATCATTACTTAGGTTTACGAAACCAAGAAAAGAAATCTTGTTTTTTATATTTTCATACCCTTTATGGAATAACATGTTTTCTTGTTTCTTTAGTATGATAAGTTGTTTTGGTCACCCACATGTCCATGAATCCAATTGTTGTTTGTCACCTTCTTGTCCATGGCAGCCAAGCTGGACGAAACGCATGTTCTCGGGTTGTTAGACTTGCAGGTAAAGTTTGTTATAAGAGATCTCATGTTTTCAGCTTTTGGATATGACTCCTCAGCATTTTTTACTACGTATCTTATGTGTATAGTGTTGTAACAATGTAGTATATTTTCTGGAACGCCTTAACTTGCTTGTGTAATATAATATTAAATACATCTCAAAGTCGGTCTCTCCTTACTGTCAAACTTGTAAACTAACAACCGTTATTGTGTCGTTCCAATTCGAATGAGATATCATTTGTCTTGTTAATGTCACCAACAATTACCGGCCATCGTGAAATTGAGCACAAAGCTACCTTTACACCAAACGTCACTATAAGTGAAACACGTCATATTTGATATTAATAAGAAACATAAATGGGTCATAGGCAACACTCTCGATTACAAATCAACTCATCTATAACATAATTATGCTAGATCGATAGCTCATAATATTGTCATGATCATCCATGCAACCTACAACCATCTTGTCATCCATTGATCTATACTTGGCTATGTTTTCTATCAGCGTAAATATGGTTTGCAGCATAAAGCGAGTTATTAATAAATAAAGATAATTGTTTCCAACTACTTTTTAAATTGTTGTATCGATTTAATGCGTCTCATTTTTAAATTTCATTACTCTTCTTCAAGCGATGAATGCCATATAATAAACTCTAGTGGAAGAAGATCACATTCCCCAACTACTTTCTTTATGTTTATAAGATAAAAATTTCGTGCTTTGAAGAACTTTTTAGTTCCATTCTTTCAATATATCTTTTTCTCGAAGAGTATAGAGTGATCATTAAGAAAGAGCAAGAGAAAGCAATAAAAAAATGTGCAATAAATTATGTAATCAAGATACCATATAATAATACATTAAGTGCACTTAATAATGATGATTACAATGTTAACCGTTTTTTTACATTGAAACTCTTTTGTGAAAATAATGTTTGTTCCATAAACATGGTTACAGTAGCAAATATTAAACTTTGGAATTTAACATTTTTGTGTTTCAATTATTATTCTTTTTTGTATGAACAATGACATAATGGTGATTGTTACGAAGCTATTTTTACAATTTAATGTTAAAATTAAATTAATGAAACAAGTTTATTTTTTTAAAACAAGTATGAAAGTTCATTTGTTACTAAAAAACTAAAATTCTATAAATCACTATATAGCTATATCTTTTGATTGTTTTAAATTATATTTTTAATGAATAATTATATATATATATATATATATATATATATATATATATACTGTATGTATATATGTATATGTATTTATCAAAATTTGTATGTACATACATTTGACATACATATACATTACGTATATGTCATGTATGTATATGTATGTATGTATGTACATACATATATACATACATATATATATATATATATATGCATATATATATGTATATATGTATATGTACGAAAATTTTAAATTTATAAATATAATAAATTACAATATTATAGTTGATTTTTAATTTATAATAAATTTCAACTTATTTATATAAGGGTTTAGATGGGATGATAAAATTTTAAATTATTAATTATAAATTTGAATTAATTAAATAATATTAAATATAATAATAATAATAATAATAATAATAACTAGTAATTGCATGTATACAATGCAATGTGAACGCTGAACGGTATATGTTATTTGATTTAGAGGGATAGTTATTACTTTTGTAGTTGATGTTGATGAGAGGTGTGATTGATAGTGTAAGTGTAGGAGTATAGATGAAGCATTACATTTAAGGGTTCTATCTGTACATTTCAAAATTGTTACAAATTCATACATACACATTTGCAAATATCATATTATGAGTGGTAGATTTTTGCGGACTATTTTATTTGAACTAAACATGAATACATGAAGAATTCCGTATATTTGCAAATTTTATATCATAAGTGGTTGCCTTTTGTGGCCAATTTTATTTGCACTAAACATGAATACATTTGATATCACTTTGGATACAAGAAGTTTGAGTAAATTAGTAGTGGAGGTGCTATCAAAGTAGAGGGTAGTATTTATGATAGGTTGTTTTTGTTGAGTGATAGTAGTCTTGACTCCTTTCTTCTTCATAACATAATCATTATACTCACCATGTAGGATGTCCCACAGACTTCCATTTACCATGTAATCATAATACACCAGGTTTCCATGTGGAGAAATCAAATATTCATGTAGACTCACAAGATTCCGATGTTTGATGCTTCTAACTCAGTTTCCAGTCAAGTGCTCGGCGACAGTCTGTAGGTAATGGACCATCAAACACTAGCGCGATCAACAATATTGATGTAAAAGACTTTAATGTCTAACCATTTAAGGCATTTCTGCTACATGGGGTGCCTGGATTTGTAGCAAAATTGAATCGCTTTTACTGGTGTGAAAGATTCCGTCAGTTGACACATCATAGATTTGGAGCTAAATGTGACTATGTTCGAAGAACTCTCTGCCATGTACACAGAAAACAAAATTTAAATGCATTAAAGAAAGAAAAGAAAAACCTTACTAAGTATACCCGTATTAAAGTTTTGAAAAAGAGAAGATGTGTCAGGTTTTAGTGATATCTTTGCAGGTTTTGTGGTGTTATTATGAAGTCAGGGACACTAAAGAACAAATGGTAAAGAAAGAAAAAACTGTCAATCACTAGTCAGTGGTCACACTATTTCTAAAAATGGAATTGTATGTTGATATGATGCAATGCTAACTTGAATCTCTAGCAAATCTGGTGTGGGTGCGATAGAAAAGTATTTTGGATAGCTTAAATTGGAAATTCTAGGAGCTACTTCATAGATCTGCCACATGCACCTGTTATGTGACTGTATAATGCCATTTCTTGATGAAGAGATACTTATTCAATGCACCTTCCCTTAATTATTTTTCTTGATTTTCCTGTTCACCCTTTACTTGCTTTTACTATTCATCATCTTATGTGACTGTACAATGCCATTTCTTGACAAAGAGATACTTATTCGATACACCTCAAGTATATTGCTTGTTTTTCTTGTTCACTGTTTACTTGCTTTTACTGTTCATCATCTTTTGCATTACATTATCTTTTGAGATGAACTAACCTCTAACTTTTAAGACATTTTGTAATATTAGCTTTTAGTAAACATTATCCAAGAAAATTTCTGTTTAGGCATTTGTTCTTCTTAGTTTATTGTAAAAAATGTTTCTACATGCCTACAGAGAACATAGGTTGGACACATTACTCGCCAAATAATCGATGTTTGCCATTATTATGTGGAAATAGATGTTTAAGTTTAAACCTGGTTGGCACTACATTGTATTCAATTTGCAATAAACTTTTCAGGATTATTTCTAGTTATTTTGGCATCTCTGCCAGGAATGGCAGTGATTCACAGGAACGAGATTTCTTGGGGATCCTTGTCCAACATGTTGTTTACTTAAATATTATTTGAATCATTTGGAATGAAAGAACTTATGCTATTTTTGTGAATCCTCCCATAATAGCCTCAGAATATGATAGAAAGTCTTGTGTCAGTAAGACCTTAGAAAAACTTGTAACACAAACTTAGATCTTGTGTTGGGTATTCCTTTCTATCCTGTTAACCTAGGAGGGTGTGCACTCCCAAGTACATACCCCAAAATTTATAGCCTTGTGTAGTGGCATTTGACTTAAAGCTTATGCCATAAGTGTTCACCCAAAGCATAGGAAGCCGAATGTATTTTCCTCTACAGTGGAGAGGGACTCATGCCCTTAATGAAGTCTCCGGAGAGGAGCTAGTCATTATCCTTCACGCTACCATTTAGAAACCATTCAAGTAAGATGCAAACATCATTGGGAGTTCTAATCCATTCTATTGGAGACTATGCATGGAAATCCAGATGCCTAACAGACACTTTTGTAATTAACAAAAACACATAAGATATTCTATTGCTTATTCAACATTTTCTTGATTTTGTATACATGCTCTGCACAAACCAACACATAACAGTACATACTTTCTCCCTCTATTCTTATCCATAGGCTCTTGACCCTTATTTATAGGTTTTCTTAGTGAATACATTCAAATTCAAATTCAAAATATTTCCCGCTCAATCCTAAGGCAGGATCCATTAATTACAGTGGGTGTGACCACTAGGAGATATTGCACCAATAGAGGAATTTAACTTTGGTGGCCGTAATCTTCAATTTATTTTGAGGTTTCTGCTGATAGAAGCCTCACAGTGTCAATATCCTGTCGGTGCACCACTTAGGCAATGAGTCCTCATCTGCCACCCTTTTTCACACACTGAGCTTGACCTAGCATCTATGTTGTGGCTCCAATCTCGTGCGTGCACTATTACTTAACTAAAATTCAGGGGTCAGCCTTTTGCAATGGCATGCTACCCTCTATTTGTTGACCATCTCTACTAAAATAAAGATTGTTGTGAAAGTTGATTTGTTGAGTTGACATTCAAATCCCTTGTCCATTTTTTGTCAGTTCTTTGTACTAGTAGCATGGATGTTAATGCCTATCCTCATTGGTATAAGACAAATGTGTAGATCTGAATATCCATTCTTTGAAAGGCCCCTTGTATGTGCCTCATTTTGCTCTGTAAATATAACTTGATCATCAACAAACCTAATTTTGCAAATATAATATATAACTTGATTATAATATTTTGGGAATAGGAAGTTTGAGGCGTAAATTACCTGTATACTGAAATGTATCTATATACCCATATCCGTATCTGTATCTGAAACTTATCATTTATTGTAATTTGCAAGAAATAGAAAAAGAGGTAACATAATCATCAAATGTTATGTTTAAGTGAAGTCATGTAAGAATTTTGTGGAGTAATTTTAATTAGTATGAATTTTTATCCATATTCTGTAATCTGTACAGTACAGGACACCACATTTCGTTGAGGAATTTAGTCAGATAGTTGACATGCCAATTGCATGATTTCACATTTCACCTATATATCTACTTTGTGTGCAGTAGTTTGTTTTTTCTTTCCGAACAGAACCACATCTCTCCTAGGCATTTCATCAAATAGTTGACATGACCTGTTTCAAATCTCCCATTATGGCAGAAGCTAGGAGGATGCTAGAAGAGGTTTTGGAGTGCACTTGTACACCTGGAAATTGCATTTTTTATGAAGGTGCCAAGGCATTTTATGGATATCTTGCAATCGATAAAGTTCATGAGATCACATATGTTCTAGGGATTTAGTCAAACAATTCATCATGTGGTGCCAACTAGTTAATGTGATCTCAAAATGAAAATAAAAAAATTGGTGTTATTTTGTGAATTGCAAGGGAATGGTGGAATGTAGACACTGAGGGTATTATCAATCAAGAAATGCAAAGTGGCAGGATGCCTAATGTGTCGGATGCATATACCATTAACAGACTCCTTGGACTCTTGTATAACTGCTCAAAAATTGGTGAGTCGGGAAAACTTCGTAAATTTTCATTTATACAACAATGAGATGAAGTTACATTGAATGTTTTGTATAAATATAATCTTTTGGGTTTTTGTACAGATACATTTAAGTTGAGGGTGACCCCTGTAAAAACTTACATGCTTTGCATAATCAACATTGCCCTTAACAACGAATCGTTATTTGCAATTGCTAACCACACGGTGATTGTGGTGGAAGCAAATGTTATGTATGTTAAGCCTTTTCAAACCGATGTTGTTCTTATATCTCCAGGCCAGACCACTAATGTGCTCTTCATAGCTAAATCTAAACTTGCACCCAATGCCACATTTCTCATATCCGCATGCCCTTATGCCACAAGCACCGAAACATTTGACAATTCAAATACCTGGAATGCTGTTGACTTGGACAATTGGCCAACCAAAAAAATTGAAAAAGAAATTGCTTAAAATATCTTAAAAAAAGAAAACACCCAAAAAAACTGTTAAAAACATGAAAACATCCAGAGGGCTGTCAAACCGTCAAATTTAACTCAGTTACAGAAACATCCACAAAGGCCTTCCCATAGGGGGAACACCTTCGGCGTAATAATAATATATTATTATTATTTGGTTAGGTTATCTAGGAAGAGGGCCCTAGACCCATTGTGGCATCACTAGCCCACACCGACCATGGAACCATATAAGGATGGGAGTTTTAAGCTCTCAGTGAGCCCACATATTAAACCACGATATTGTGGTGCCCGATCACCAGGGTATCTAAACCGTCGATAGTAGGGCGCATTAACACGGAGCTGATATTTGACCCTAGGACCTCCTAATTATTAGGAAACCCACGAAACGTTACACCTCTACCTGTTGGATTATTAATATACTAGCAATCGCATGTGTACAATGCAATGTCAATGTTGAATGGTATATGTTATTAGATTTAGAAAGAAAATTATTAATTTTGTAGTTGATGTTGATAAGGGGTGTGATTGACAATGCTTATTTTCTATTAAAGCCAAAAAAAATGTTGTAAAAAGCATTAGAACTCCACATGCATTACAATTGCATATAGTTTTATATTTTGACTTATTTCTACATTTGTATGTCATCAATCAATGTATCGTTCCTTGTTAACCCCCATGATCTTTATCCAATAGGTGGTACTCCATAAGCCAGTGACTTCGCAATCATGTTAACTCTTGCAAAATGAGCCAAACGAAGAGAGAACTATGCAAAAAATAAAGTACACATAACTACTGAGCAACGATGTCATAAATTAGAGCATAAAATAATGAAAATATCTAATATCTTTCAACTTACATCAAGGAACAACCTATGATTCCATGACATTCCAATCTTTCCATCAAATACAACTAATGAAGAATTTCCAACCAACATTCCACATGTAGCTTCCATGGAAACAATCTTTCACGAGCATACCAATTCCTTCTGTATGAACCCATCTTTGCAAACAACTACCAATTTTCCCCAAATATCTAGGATGCCACATGAAACTATCTCAAGTACCAAACTTTGTTCAGTTCATTGCACATATACACCAATTTATCCTCTCCTTCTGAGTACTTTCCACCTTGTAATCCAAAAATGACTCAAACAGAACACCCCACCCCTTCCAATTCAAACATATTTCCCATATTTCCACCCTTGTCGCTAACTTTAGAAGCCCAACGTTGGTTTCAAAAAATAATAGATTTGTTAGAAAACATCCAAACTTGCTCAATCTGTTTGGAAAATTACCCTAGAATTAAAACAATTTCCTTTGAAGGTTTTACCTCTTGTAATAGATGCAAAACTGAAAAACAAGGCCACCACTCCTCTTCATGGAACAACATGGACTTTTAAAAGCAACCTATCATTATTGCGTCTTTAACCCAAATCAAGGAGATGCTTATCACATGAGTTAGTCC